>CM070073.1:38859422-39169422 GCA_036320875.1 Cotoneaster glaucophyllus
TATCTGTACACTTCCGTTGTGTTGATGAGAAGGTAAGCAAACAAGTCCCACCTATTAGTTTTAATTTAGTTTTCTTAATTTTATCATGTTTTAGTCATGTAATCTGATAAATAACACATTTATTTAGAATAACAATTTTTTTTTTTTTTTGTATTTTTGTTAATTTGGCAGAGTTGGGCAGCTTTAGCAGAGCAAGTTAGACTTGTTCTCAATGAGTATCCGAAGCTCAGGTTGACTCAAGGGAGGAAGGTAACTCATCATGTCTATATCTTTAAAATTTTCAGTGAATTTTTTGCATGGCCATGGTTATATTTTGTACATTAGCAACTGCATATGCCTAACAGTGGTATGCTGGTTTTAAACAGGTATTAGAGATCCGCCCAACCATCAAATGGGACAAAGGCAAAGCTCTTGAATTCCTGCTAGAGTCATTAGGTCAGTCTTGAAGTCAAATATTTTCTTCTAGTCTATGATTTGTATTTGAAGAAATATTACCGTGAGTCGGTCTGAAAGGTGTAGTTCCTAAAGTAGAACTCACATTAATTAATGTTCACAAGTATCTATACACGTGTCGGCGATTGTTCCTGATTAACAAAATCATATATCAGTTAAATAATTTTTCTAAAGATGTTGAATTACTCTCTTTAGGATATGCGAACTCAAACCAAGTACTACCAGTCTATATTGGAGATGATCGAACAGACGAGGATGCCTTCAAGGTATGAAATGCCCTCCCTACATTTCTTTAATTTGCTAAAAGTATCGATATTTCTTACAAGTCTTTGACATATTTTCACATCCTAAAAATGATCAGGTGCTACGCGATAGAGGACAAGGATTTGGTATTCTAGTTTCTAAAGCTCCAAAAGAAACAAATGCTTCTTACACTTTACAAGAACCAGCAGAGGTAAGAACAATATTATTCAATGGAATTTATGCTATTCGATATATATATCTTATATTTTCTTTGGTTTTTACCATAAAGTTTCATATTATTGCATTAATTTTACAGGTTCAGGATTTTTTGCGGCGTTTGGTGAAATGGAAAAGATTGTCAAACCAGCAAAGTAACTAGCTAGGTCGACCAGTAGAGGATGGGGAGCGCACAATTGACTGAAACCCACCCCAAAATTTTGTCAAAGGGTGGATTGAAATATGAAGTTTAATTTATTGTTAAGTGATTATTAATTATGGATAATTAATTTTGGAAATTGCACATAATGGTCCCTCTCAAGTTCTCTCATTGTCTTCCGGTCTATTGGTTTTATCAACCACATGTATTTGCATGGCCATTGTTTAATTAATCATGATGCAATATCTCACTCTTTCAGTTGTGTTTTTCAAACTGAAAAATGACTTTCACAACTTTTCTTTTTGGAGTACATCGATATTTTTAGATTAAAGGAGGGGAAGTTCGGCTAAGCCACAAAATGGGCAGCCTAATTTGGTATCAAATTTGACATTCACGAGATTCGAACCTAAGACCTCTCACTTTTAAACGAAGCGGAATGTCACCAGACCGTAGTACTGGGTGCCTTTCACAATTAAACAACTAATAAACTTTCAAACCCCAATTAAATATACAATAGGACCAAACGCAAAAAAAGCAGTATTTCCCTAGCCCTTTAGGGTGCATTTGTTATACCAGATTATCTCGGACTAGACTTCGGGACTAAGCTAGACTGGCTTGACTTAGACTAAGCTGGATTAGAATAGTGAAGTGTTTGGTGTACTGCTAGACTAAACTATGAACTAAAATATTTTAGAACCCAAATTATTTTTTTATTATTTTTAATTTACTTTTTCCTTATAAACAAAAACACAAAAATAAATACCAAAATAAATAAGGAAAATTAATGAAAAGGGCTTGAAAAGTTTTAGTTTTAATAAAAAACCATGTTATAAGTTTTGTTTAATAAAAAACCATGTTATAAGTTAAGTCACTGTTTCTGGAATTTAAGTCACTGTTTCTAGATTTTAAGTAACACTGTTTCTGGAATCTAAGTCACTGTTTCTGAAATTTAAGTCACTGCACTGTTAGTTTATTTCCAGCGACAGTGTTAGTTTTTCCAACGACAGTGTTATTTTTTCCAGCGACAGTGTTATTTAGTTTTTCCAGCGACAGTGTTATTTTTTCCAGCACAGTGTTATTTTTCCAGCGACAGTGTTAGTTTTTCCAGCGACACTGTTATGTTTTTCCAGCGACAGTGTTAATGTTCATTTTCTTTCCAGATACAGTGTTTGTTTGTGCATGGCCCAAAGGGCTTGGTGTGGTTGCTGCTCGCCGGAGCTAAACGGAAGGGAATGCCGGATTTCGGCCGGAAAGTTGGACAAACTTTAAACGCTCATAACTTTGTCAATACTCAATGAAATCAAGTGATTCAAAAACGAAAATTGTAGTTCTCACAGAGACGAAGAGAATGGTACCTTGCACGATAGCTAACTCGTTGTGGTTTGGCCAGAAAACGCCTCGAAAGCCTCGGAGGTCGCCGGAAACTGGGTTGGACAAACTTTAAACGCTCGTAACTTTGTCAATACTCAACGAAATCGAGTGATTCAAAAAAGAAAATCATAGTTCTCGAAGAGACGAAGAGAATGGTACCTTGCACGATGGCTAACTCGTTGTCGTTTGGTCGGAAAATTCCTCGAAAGCCTTGGAGGTCGCCGGAAACTGGGTAAGATTCAAATAGATATAACTTCTTCAATACTCAACGAAATAGGGTGATTCAAAAAGGAAAGTTGTAGTACTCAGCGAGACAAAGAGGAGGAGTAGGAGGAGGAGGAGGATGAGGGCCAAAGGAGAGCCCATGAGTGACTGGCTGGTGGTCGAGCTGTCTGTTGGTTTGGTGGGTTTTACCTTGTTCTGGGATGGTTTTTGGTTAAAAAAAGTTATAGGATGGTTTTTGGTTAAAATAAACTTAGTTCAAGCCCTTTTTATTAAAGCTCCCAAATAAATATTATATTATAAAATTATTTTGTATTTATTTAATTTTTAAAAACCTAATTAATGTTTCACTCAAAAGTAATCGCCATTACATTTTACAAACCGATGTTTTCTTCCAAGTCTCTCTCTGCCTCTTTACTTCATCTCAGAAATTTCATTGCAAATCTCATAATAAAACCAAAGAGCAACCTGTTTCTTTATCCTTTATTCCCTTTTGTCATTTGGCTGCTGTTTTGGCCTTTATCTTTGTTGTTCCCTTTGTTGTTTCCTTTGCCTAGTCTTCGGATTTTCTGGGTTTCTTTATCCTCCATTCCCTTCTGTGCTTTGGTTGAGTTTTTTGCATTTCTGGAGTTTTTTGGAATTTCTGGGTTCTGGGTTTCTGGCTTTTTTGGGTTTTTTTATTTTCTGGGTTCAAATTTTGGGAGTTAGATCTGGTTTTGAAAAGGGAAAGACTGCGTAATTTTTTATTTTTTGTTTTGAATTTTGCGGAATCTGGGTTTGAAGGGGTTGTGGGACGCGAGGAATGAGAAGATGGAGGGCGAGGCAGGGGTGAAGCGTTGCAGAGTCGGTATTAGCAGTACGTCCTTTTTTGGAAGGTCTCGCTAAGACCCTCTAGTAAAGCTTGTAGTCCGGTTTAGTCGGGGCTAGTCTCATTAACTAGTCCCCGCTTGTAACAAACATCAGATTTCACTAGCATTTAGTCCTGTGTAATCTAGTGAAGGCTAACGAAGTCAAACAAATTAGAGTACAATGGCAGATGAGTTAAGTAATTGGTTTCTCATTTGAATGTTACCAATTCCGATCACAGTCATAACAAAAATAAGTAATCGGCCAACTAGTAGAGCATCCAAACTAAAACAAAAAAGAAAAAAAAACCCATGACATTACATACTACTGTAACACAATGCAAGGTTATAATTTTGTCCCATAGTCACTTTGTAATCATTTGGTCATATGTAAAATTTGTTTTTTCCCATTTTATATATGATAAAAGAAATTTAGGCAATTATTGTTGTTTAGAAGCCAATTGTCTTGTCTTGGAGCCAACTTTCCACATGCATGCAACCATCATTATTTTTACAAGAATGACTTACATGATGCGGGTACACAGACACATTGAACCATTTGCTTGTGCTTTTCATTTGTTTTTACTTCTTCTTCTTTTCTTTTTAAGCATAACATCCTATAGAATTAACTTGGTTCCAGTTGTATTATGGAACCAAGATATGTCCCTTTAGAGGGGCACTACTGATTTAGACCATACTGCATATATAATAATTTTTGAGCTTAACTATTGTCTTACTTATTTTGTTCCAATAACAATTGAAAGGGAGAATCTACATGTATGATTATGTAAATTAGGGGTGGGCACTTGAAACCGAAAACCGAAACCGAAACACGAATCGAATCAAACCGCACCGAACGGTTTGGTTTTGCGGTTTTGAAACGGTTTCGGTTTCGAAACCGAACCGCGGCAAAGAAAACGGTTTGGTTTCGGTTTTGGGTTTTCAAAACCGCACCGAAACCGAAACCGCACCATATAATAAATAAATGTTATATTTTAAACTTTTAATTAGTTCAACTAGGTTATAGGTTTGGTTTTGCGGTTTTGGGTTTGCAATTAAACTTCTACCACCGTCTCTCAAATGTTGAGTTTGGCATCATAAACGGAGCCTATTAATACTTAATTCTTATTAAAAACAAATCATACCGCCACTATTATCATATAATTCACAATAACAATAACCCCTTAACACAATTGTAAACTGTACATACCACCAAAAACAACTCAACAGTAGCAACACATGAATACCCCACATTCATACAACCTGATTAACCAAATGTAAAACCCTTTTCTCCCATTTGATATCCAACAACCTAATCCTAATTAAAAATTCACACTGGGAACATCAAAACCACCAAGAAAACACGTATAAGCATACCTTGGCAAAGGCAGTAAACGGCACAATAGAAACCGAATAGGCACCTCGAATATCTGTGGGTGCTCCTCAGCTTCAACCCTTAAGAGAAGAGCGTGAACGAAATCACGCAGAGCATGATGTCAACACAAATTTATTAACAGAAACTTATTATGTAATGAAACTAATATGACATCATGCAGATTAAAAATGGAGGTTGCATGCCACAAAATTTGAGGTATATATTATGTAGTGGTATGAAATTTAGTATTTCATGTACATGTCATGGAAGGATCAAGTATGCCATTAACCTTCACATACTGTTATACTTATGCAGTGATATATTTGGTGCTGTTTTGCTGTTGTTTTTCTGCGTTTTTTATGCAGTTATGCTTCATTTTTTTGGCAGTTTTGCTGCTGTTTTTTGCTGCATTGTTGTTGCTGTTTTGGTGCAATTTTGCTACATATTCATTAATTAATATACAAGGAAAATAAGACCGTCTTATGCATAAATATGTGTATATTTTAAATTGTACATTTTTTCTCAAAAACCAAACCGAAACCGTTTAAAACCGCACCAAACCAAACCAAACGGTTTGGTTTCATTTTGGTTTTGGCTTCAAAACCGCACCGCACCGCACCGCAAAAATTTTCAATTTCGGTTGCGGTTTCACTCGAAACCGCACCGAACCGTACCGCGCCCACCCTTAATGTAAATGAAGATGAGCATTATTGACTTGCATCTTCCAGAGTTTTACTTTTATCACTGCTAATTTTTTATGGATGTGTCCTTTTTATTTTCGAAAATGGCAGCCTATATATAAGCTGTCTCGCAGGCACTAGGAATCCAAGAGAACTTGGGGACCAAGTTTTGTGCACATTGCCTAGAATATATATAATAAGTTAATAATTGTATGGTATTGAAATACTAACGTGGTGTTGGAAGCAGTGCTCTGAGACACTCATGGATATCCACAGTGGTCTTACTTATTTTGTTTAATCTGTTGTTAATACTAATTACTAATTAACCTAAACAAAGCATGGAAAAATATGCATGCAGCAGTCAAAAGGCACAATACGAATTCTTGAACTGAGTGTTTCAAACCACCAATGTTATTGGGTAACTTCTGTCCACACAAAACTCTGTTAAAACCTCAATAATAGGAAGCATCTACACGCAAACTCAATGTTAAAACCTCAATAATAGGAAGCATCTATTCACAGTTGGCAAAATACCCAAATAGTTAGGCAGAATGCTTAAAATACACACTTTTTCTAGAATTAAGTTTGGACTTTCTAATATTTTTATAGTCAAAGAACCCAATGAATTATATAATTTATGTTTATATGAATTACTGCGTCCATTGCCCAAAGTATGTAAGTTGACGACGCTTCCATATTTTGATCCATGCCATATTCATTATTCTAATTCTTGGGTTGAGAGGACGTACCTGCACCAGTCAGTGGCATTGTTCATTGCTGCTAAATTGACATAGTTTTCCTATATAATTAGCAGGAATATATTCACCGTCGCTGCACCAACAAGCCGTTAAGTATCTTCTTAATTTGGCAAAGATGGCATATATCACGGAACATAATCCAAACCAAAACATGGAAAGTCCCAATAGATTACCATTTTCATATGGGTTTTCCATTAGTGTTAATCATTTTGTCTTCATCCATCAGTCTATGGCTCTATGCAAGATTGTATGAGAAAGGAATATGAGACCCAATTGGCACGATCAAAGATAGATGCTGGTGACCCTCTAGGTTGTTATGAGGACTCATATGATCCTAAAGAAAATCCTAAATTATGGGAATCATTCTTGCATAAACTTTGATTTAACATGTACTGTGAGTGCATGTGTACCTTTAAATCATTTCCAATTATCACACCTTTAATTTAATGATTTCTAAAATGAATTTGTGCATCAATCATTAAGCTTAAACTACAATCTAACTTACCAGGTAGAGTTTATTTCACATTTTTTTAGGTGTTTTTTTAACTTTAATCCATGAAAAATATTGAAATTTAATAAAAACTTAGTGTGAGATTACATATTGATTATAGTCCCCTGATGTGTCCTTAATTCAAATTAATTAATGAGTATTTTATTCAATGTTTCCCATTAAATATTTGAATTTATTAATATACACATTTTAATTTATTTTTTTGATCCAAAAAAAGTTTTTTAAATTTATTAATGTACATAAATATTAATACCGAAATATATTATATTGAACTAATATACCGAAATGCATGTACCGAAATATATACACCAAAATGTATTATATGAAATTAATGTACCTAAATGTGTATACCGAAATGGATATACTAAAATATATTAAATAAATTAATGAACCTAAATGAAAATAACAAAGTATATTGAAATATATTGTGTAACACAAATTAGTTGGTTACAACAAAATATATTATGATGAATGAAATCGAAATTATGATATAATGAAATATAATTAAAATACACTAAAATTAGGAAGAAAAAGAGAAATAATAAAAACATCAAAATATAATTAATAAATGAGGTGATGATTAATGTATCATAAATGAGGTGATGATTAATGTATCAAATGATTGAAATTAGATTTTGATCTTATTCATGGATTTAGTCTAAAAGGTTATATTTGCCAAGGATTAGAATGAAGTTTCCTATATTATTCAAAGAGGGGTATTTGAACTTGGGATATCTTTAAACTAAGTGGAGAAAAATACTACTAGATTAATAGTCAATTGACTTTTCATTTGTAACCAAAATAAAGATTAAAAATAATATAAGGCAACACAGATAGAGTTAAACTTCAAATTAGGGGTGGGCACGGGCCGGGCCGGGCCCAAATTTGGAGGGACCGGACCGGACCCGCTTAAAAAGGAAACGGGGCGGGCCGGGCCGGATATTACAAATCTAATCAGTGGAACCGGACCTAACCCGGCCCGTTTAAAACGGGCCGGTTCGGGACGGGTCCACGGGTCCTCAATTTTTTTTTTTTTTTTCGAGTTTGGATCGCCCTGTCGCTCATCCTCCAGACCTTTGACATTGCCGAAGTTACCAGATTCTGCAGAGATCAAGAAATTGTCCTTCACCAAATTCAATCAAAACCCTCAAGAAATGATGGAAACAAGAAGATTTGAGTTGAAATTGGCTTCGGACTCGACGAAACTCAGCCGGAGTTCGTGACCGGTTTCTGGAAAAATGCTCGTAGGCATTCAGAGGTTAAGAATCCCGATTCCCACTTAAATAAGGGTTAAAACCCTTAAATTTCATACCAAATCCCAACATACATCACTACATAACTCAACCATATACAAATTGGTACGGATTTGGACGAATGACTCACCAAAATTCGATGAGTTGGCCTAGGGTTCTCAGGCTCGAGCTTTTACTACTGTCGCAGCTTCGGATCTTCCATGCAAGCAAGCACACAACATGATCTTCAAGACACCCAAAAAACTGATTTTGGTGGTTTCGTTTTGAATCTGGCCGGGAAAATGATGGTTGTGGGTGATGGTTTCTCGGTTGAAATAAGAGAGTTTTGCAAAGGTTAGAGAGAGAAGGAAATTCAGAAAATGAGGGAGAGAAATCAGGCCGAGAGGTTGACGATGGTGGCGGGCGGAGGAGAGATGATGTTTGGGTTGAAGTTGGCCTAGGGTGAGATGATGTTTGGCGAACGAAGAAGCAATGATGTTCACGATGGGTTTCTGGAACCTCCCAAACCCAATGAGATTTGGGTTTCTGGGGTTCTCAAACATGCTAGAAACGGGCCGGGCCGGGGGCCCGTCCACTCTTATTTTAAGAACCGCCCCGCCCCGCAAAATTCGTATACCCGCCCCGCCCCGCCCCGTTTTGTGTTCTGAAATTTTGGACCCGCCCCAAATTACGGGTACCCGCCCCGACCCGCGGGTCCTGGACCCGTTTGCCCACCCCTACTTCAAATTATTGATTTTATTATTATATTATATTCGTCTTTCTCTCTCTCCTACTTCTTATTTGTACTTCTCTTTCTCCTCCTCTTCTTCTTGCATTGTTCCCTAAATTTATGAGTGTCTTCTTCTTTTACGAAAACGAATGGGATATTTTTTTTTTTTTTAGTATTTTTTAAAAAGTATTTGATTTTTGAGGTTTTGGTTATATGGATGCATGAATTTTGGAACTGATCTTGCACGTGCAAGAATTTTAAAATTGAACTTGCAGAAGTACTAGAATTTTGAAATTGATCTTGTAGAAATGCTGGAATTTTAAAACTTATCTTGCAGATTTAAAACTGATTTTTTGTAGAAGTGTTGGAATTTTGAAATTATCTTGCAGAAGTGATGAAATTTTGAAACAAATCTTGCAAAAGTGTTGAAAAGTTTGAAGCTGATCTTGTAGAAGTACTGAAATTTTGAAACCGACCTTACATAAGTGCTGGAATTTTGTAAGTGGTCTTGCAGAAGTGCTAAAAAATTTTAAATTGATATTGCAGAAGTTCTGGAATTTTGAAACTAATCTTGCAGAAGTGCTGAAAACTTTGAAATTGATCTTGCAGAAATGCTGAAATTTTGGAACTGATCTGTAGAAGTGCAAAAAATTTTGAAATTGATCTTGCAGAAGTGTATGAATTGTGAAACTTATCTTGCAAAAGTGCAGAAATTAATTTTTCTAAAATTAATTTGAACTTTTTTTATAGATGGGGTCAGTTTATAGTTTTGACTTAGTTATTTAACAAGTTTATTGGGAGCTTGGCAAGAACGGTAAAATTTGGTTTACTTGTTTTCAGGCTACGTTTTTTTTTTTTTTCAAAAAAAAGGGGACAACTGGTGGCAAGCCACGGTTATCCTTCCCTTGCAGGGATCAGGAAGACTCACAAAGCATTTCAGCCTCTCCCTGGCCACAAGTCTGGCTTTCACACCAGCAGCGGGTTTCGAACCCTGAGACCTCCAATTTTTTATTTTAAGGAAGTCTCGTAATTCGTCCTTTAACACTGGACCAACAACTCGTGGTTTTAGGCTACGTTTGTTGATTTTAAGCTTTTGTCTCTCGTTTTGAAATGATGAAAACTAGTAAAATTTTATAAAATGTATTTTTTTTGTTTTTTTTTTTGTTTAGTACATCGATATTTTTACACTAAGGGGAGAGAGAGTTCGGCTAAGCCACATAATAGGCAACCTAATTTGGTATCAATTCGTCATCCACTAGATTCGAACCCAAGACCTCTCACTTCCAAATGAAGAGGAATACCACCAGACTGTAGTACTGAATAGCCGTAAAACTCCCTTCATTTAAAGGAAAGGCTTTACTTTTGTTCTAAAAAAAAAAAAAAACAAGAGTTTTGTTTTGTAGAGGCTTTTAGTTAATAATTAATATAATAAGCAATATTGAGTAAATAGAGAATTAAATACATTATCTTGACTCGAGTGTAAGTCAATTAGTTACCTCACCACTTAGGTCCACTAAGGTGTCGTGATCAGATAGATAAAATGTTTCATATCAAAAGATCTCGATGTAATTTAGAGAAAATTACCAATTAGTATACTTGATAGACATAACTTCTCTGATGTAGAACAATTCTGCTTAATCAATAATTCCTATTAGCATATATAGCTAAGTAATATGTGTAAATAATGTTATTTAGACATGCATAATAATTTCATTACCGATATTGTCTTTAATATAAGTGGATATACAATTGTATGTGAGATTCATCTATACTAGAGAGAGTTTCAACAATATGTCGGTTTTGCATATCTAAATAATATTACTGGTAGGCATATGACAGATATTTATCTATGCTGTTACAAAGTCTCTCTCCATCATGATCCTACCTTATGTAATAAAGTTATTTGTGTAAGGGCTTACAACCATGCGCGCATGATTCTAGCAAACATTTTATCTATCCGACCTAAAAGTAAACATTTTATCCATTACAGCGTGCAAAAAACTCTTTTCATCCAGTACACAGTGATCAAGTTACCAATAATTGAGGCGATAAAAAGAAGAACGACGTTATCCTGGTCATTGATGTGTTTTAAATAACACAAAATAATTGATGCGTTTGTACTTTGTAGCTAGCTAGCCAACTACTAAATCTTTTAGCTAGCGCCGTGTTGTTCGCTTTTTTTCACAGATACCATTTCTTCTTCATCCCTGTCTCAGACAAGAGATCATGGAAAGAGGCACGCACGAGAATTTTTAAGTTTAATTAATTTCTGAAAGAGATATGGATGCACCACTATTAGGGTGCAAATGCACAATATTTACCATGATCGTATTTTTTTTTTAAGCAACTTTAGGCAGCTAAAGCAAATTAAAGAGCCTTTGCTTTTTAAACCGATCGCACAAAATAATAGGTTCATTCGGGTGATGGATTTTATATATATATAAATTGTTAATAGTACTCCAACAATCTCATTCTACACTCTTCATAAGTGTATTTTTCTTTCTAATTATTAAAAATTTAGAGTGCAAAATGAGATTTTTAGACTGCTAATAACAATTCCTACATAGCCTCTCTGGGCAGGGTGAAATTCCTGATAGCCACTCCTCACCCGAAAGGAGTGGATAACCGTGACTTGCCACCAGTTGTTCCCCTTTTTGTGTAAAAAAAAAAAAATCCTATATATATTATTGATCCAAAAAAACAAATATATTTATACGTTATCCTTATAAAACAAATATATGGGTAAAAGATCCAACTCCAAGTAGCTAGTTCCTAATTAGTTTAAGATATTATGAAGAGTTTAAATGAGTGAAGAGGAGGGCGATTGGATTTGAAAGAAAGACATAAGCTATTGGGCACCAGGATTTGGGAGAGCCCACATCAAAAGATTATTGGAAGGATCATAGAACGTAGTAGTTTAATGGATCCAATTTGTCATTGGAATATTAATGTGTTATTTTCCTAGAGTTAGGTGATGAGAGGGAAACCCACTAGCTATGTATATAAGCTTAGCTTACAGAGCTAGGTGGCCAAAGGGGATCCAATATGGTTGAAGGGGAGTTGGCATCCACTTAAAGTGCTTGACATATTTGCAGAAGCCATGGGTTTTTTTTTTTTAAAGTTTCTATTGGGACACCAAGCATGCTTCCAAGCCATGAAAAACCTTAGCTTCTTTTCAGTCGTGTAAAGCAAGGTTCCCACTTAGATTTAACTTCAACCCATTATTGGCTCCTTAAACAGAAATTTAAAAAGTATAACCCCTCTATATTTATATAGGCAAGAGTCCCCAATTATTGGTGGAATTAGGGAAAAGCTTCATCGAGGACGTTTCAACCAACTAACACTCCCTGTATCACGCTTAGCTTCTGCGGCTTTTACATTTCATTTCACTCAAATCATCATCCATGATGTAACAATGATGTGTCTCTAATAAAAAACTTCTATGTAGTTAATTTAATTTTTTTATATAATTAACGAGACAGTCGATTCAATAGTTGAACTTAACATTTACGTAACCATATTTATATTTGGTTTTCATAATTATAAGATATATGTATTATAATTGTATGTCTGTAAAGATTCTTAGGGGATTCTCGTTTTTCAATTTGTTCAGAATAATAAAGAAAAGAAAAATTAATTTTAATAAACAACTAATATTATAAAGTGAAGCTTCTAGAGTGGCAACAAACACCACCTGGGGGAATTAAAAATGAAAGATAAAGTATAAAAAATAAAGTACAAAGATCAAACCTCAATAAAAAGTGTGTTAGAAAGAAGTGAATACGTTTTATGTAAACAGAGTTTCCAAGTGGTGGGAAGTCTCCATGTGGTTAGACAAAGTCTTCAAAAGAAAAAGAAGAATAAAAAGGGATCTCTGAAAATTGAATATTATTGGTACCAAAAGGGCTGTCCTTTTTTCTGAGTTTTTAACATGGTTTGTGATGTTGGGTACTTGACTCTGGCACTATATGTATATGAACGTGTCAGCTCTAGCCTTCAGGAAAATTGGTCCCTTCTCCCCTCCACCATAGAGGGTGGTGCAATATAATTGTCGACATATATTTGGCCAGTAAATCTAAGTATATGCATGCATGTGTTCAAGATTTGGATAAATTGATCTTTTTTTATTGCCCATATGATTAGCTAAATGATCTTGGTAGAGGGAGCAGATGCATAAGATGTTCACATAGGAGGTAGCTTGGACCTAATTCATCGAGTGTTTGTACTAATAATTATAATTCAATCCACATTATAATTCTTAATCATGGACTAAGAGCTGGGTTTGGAGGAAGAATCAAAATACAGCTGAGGCACTTGGGTCGGGACATCAGGCTCGTATTCAATCATTAATTTAATTGTTACAAGGAAGATGATTTGTGTTACATACGTCTAAGATATGCGGAAAAATATAGTGCTATTCGGCGCTATTCTTCTATCAAAATTTTATCAAAGGTATTCAAAACGGATAAAAGTTAAAGAAATAAAAGATGATGAGGACAATGAATGATGATGATGGGGATGACAGAGGCATTACTGATGAAAGTAAATTAACAATTTGAAATCTGATTAATTGGTGTGGGAGAACAGACTCTGCACCAGTGGAGTTCTAAGCTCCCACCATTTTATTCATCATTTTTTTCATTAACTAAAAATAAAATTCATCCTTTTCTATCACATGATCACATCCGAAATTGGGATGATTAGCGTTTGCTTTCACTCCACCAATCCGTGCTACCGGTATTAAGGCTCATAGACTTTAGACTACTCATGCTCTTGTTTAATCAAGTTCTGAATGATCATTTAGTTTGGTTTATAAATAGCTCAAGCTTTTGTCCAAAAAAAAAATAGCTCAAGCTTTGTAACCCCTTTGTAAACCCAAACCAAGATCGCCAATCCAAAGCTGAAAGAGCCAAAAAGGGTAGAGTGGCCCAACTCAGCAAGGTCGCGCGTTAGCACAAAGTTGGCTCTCTCTATGAACATATATAAAACTAGGAATGAGGATCCTTTCTGGATCCACTTTGTGAGAATCCCGGAGATCCTTCAATTGTGTTTATTCATCGTATATCGTACGGTTATAATTTTTTTTAAATTCTTTTATTTAAAATTGAACATAAATAGTACCTGACGAAAATTGATTGCACGATTTGAGGATCTCCGGGATCCTCACAAAGAGGATCCGGAAAGGATCCTCATTCTAAAACTAGAGCAAAACTTGATTTAAATGGAGATGAGTAGCAAATTGTGAGATGCAGGTAACACACCTCTTGGCAGACCCAAGAGGGAAGTGTAAATGAAGTCCAATCCATGGGTAGGCAGGAGGAAATACATGCTCTAAATAGTATGAATCATACATATAGGGCTTAGTTTCTACATAACCATGCCCTAAAGTCATATAGTATAGAACCTTCATTGAACTAGGTCTAATTTAGGAATATATACAGAAAATGTTAGAGCAAGTGTGCACACTAAGACAGTTTGATAGCTCTCTCTTTTGTCTGTGTGTGTCTCTGCCTTTGATTTCTAATTTTGCCCCAATCAAAGTCCCCACAAATGGTTGTTGAGAGCTGCTCCTGAGAATTATCTCGTGGAACTGGTTTCCCTTTATTGTACCTGTGATCAAGTCACTAGGTTTAATCTTTCAGAGCCATGACTACAGATAAGGAAGCAATGGAATGTCTCAACGTTTCCTTCGAGGATAGTTTAGATCTTGAGGAACGATTTGAGAATAACATACATTTGGTGGGACGTCTAATCGCAAACAATGAACCATCAGAACATGTGGTCAAAGAAGTTTCGTAATGCTTGGAATAAAATGGGAGCGGTCAAGATTATGAAGGCCAAGCCTAACATATTTTCCATCACTATTGGGGAAGAAACTATCGCAAGATGCCTACTTGAGGGCAACCCTTGGTTTATTAAAGACTATATCTTCTCTGTTAAACTCTAGCCATCTTATCGTTCTCTGGATGACATTGAGGCTAATAGGGCTATTTTTTGGATCCAAGCTCATAGGGTTCCTAGACAGTTCTACACTGTGAAGAATGCTAGGTGCATCAGCTAAAGATTGGGAGCTGTTCTGGAAGTTGAGGATCATGTGGAGTCCAGTTTTCGGGGCTTCCTGCGTTTCATAGTTGATTTTGATGCCTCTAAACCTCTAATTTCCCAACTCAAGATTCCATGCCTAAAGGAAAGTCATTGGTCAATCCGCCTTAAATATGAGGGGCTTCGCATCTTCTGCTACCGTTGTGGTCGACTGGGGCATTCCAGCGACTGCACTTGGCCCGCGCCTCCCCTCCCCTCCGGTGCTTGCAGATTTCCAGTGGAATTGAGGACTGCCTCATTGTCCAAGGCCTCATCTTTTCTCTTCCCATCTTTGAAAAGGGCCCTGGTGGTGTCAGGGGTGCGGATGATCGTCATTGGAGAAGGAAGTGGACCACCAATGGAGGTTTTTACGGCTTACCGGAGGAAGAATGGGAGGCTCCGACGAACAATTTCACCTGTCGGAGGAAGGACACCCAGTTTAACCACGCTGACATGCCTACCCCAAGTACTAGTGAGTCACCACCTAATGTCCCTCTGATGGGCACCTATGGGCCCACATCTAACCGTTTACCAGACTTGGATCATACCTGGCACCCTAATAGCTACGGTACCCATTTCACGAATGGAACTTTGACCATTGCGGCTAATGGACTTTCTCTATCTAGTAACTGGTGCGACCCAAAACGGGTTCCCCCTTGGGCCTTGAATAATGCTGATGGGCTACTCTCGGCCTTTGATGAGCTTCGGGACACATCGTCACAACTCTCGCTAAGGGATTGTTTCCCTTCGGGCGCATTGGGCCATGCCCTAACGGATTTGGGCCAATCGGTCAAGTCGTCCCTTAGAAAGGACCCGGCCCAATTTTATCCTACGAGCTCAGAAACCAAACGAGTTAACTCTGCAAAGAAGCCAAAATTCCCCCAATCCAGCCATCCTCTTCATATCTCTAACATTAGCCGCAGCCTGAGAACTGGTTGTGGCGTCGGCCGTGGAAAGACTGTCAACAGGACACGATGACCAATCTGAGAATCATTCAACCTGGGGCACATCAATGGTTTACATGAGGTGGTAGTAAACCCGTCAAAGGACCTGGAAGTCGCAAAAAGGGATAGGTGGATCGGCCAAAAAAGGAAATTCTCTTCGGTTACATTGGTGGAGCCTGACGTTGGTCAGCCCCGCTGGAAACCATGAAAACCTTATTTTGGAACTACCGGGGGCTTGGGAACTACAAAAAAAAATCAAGCGTTACAGATCATTCTTCGGCCTCAAGATCCCACCTTAGTTTTCTTGTCGGAGACTAAATGTCAACAAGGTTCACTAAGGTTACTAAAAGTTCAATTGAGGTTCGATAAAGTTTGTGGAGTCAATTCCAGAGGTCAATCGAGTGGCCTTGCCCTGTTCTAGATGGAAGAGGTAAATATTCAGATTCTGAGCTTTTCAGATTTTCATATTGATGGAGAGATCGATGATGTGGGTGATGCCACCCATTGGAGGTTCACGGGCTTTTATGGGCATCCTATTACTAAGCAAAATGACATTTCTTGGAATTTACTTAGACAATTAGGGCAAAGTTCGTCATTACCTGGGGTCGTTGGGGGCAATTTTAATGAGCTGCTGCATATTTATGAAAAACTAGGTGGCCCAATTAGGTCAATCAAGCAAATCTTAAAGTTTCAGGAGGCAATTAATGACTGTAATCTTAAGGATTTGGGCTACGAGGGCCATCATTTCACCTGGATCACTACTCGACATAAAGGCATTAAGGAGAGGCTTGACAGGGTCCTCGCCACTCGAGGGTAGAGTAGTCTATTCCCCAAGCATTCCGTGTAGCATCTTGATCCGAGAAAGTCAAATCATTCCCCAGTTATTCTTCATGGCGAGGGTCTACCTATTCCCAGGGTTCAAAAACATTTACCATTTCAGTTTGAGGAATTTTGGATCAGGCATGATGGTGTTTTTGAGGTTATCAAAGAGGCTTGGGAGCAGCCTGTTGCTGATGTACCGATGTTCCAGGTCGTTCAGAAGATCAAGGCAACTAAGGTCGCGCTACTCAAGTGGAGCAACCGAGAATTCAATAACAGAATAGGGAGATTGCACAAGTTCGCTCCAAACTTGGCTTTATCTTAGCTTAACCCCTAACAGATGCTTCCATTGTTGAAAAGTCATCCCTGATGTAGCATCTTGATGTCTTACTCGGTGATGAAGAATGTGTTTGCCGCCAACGATCCCATATGCAATGGGTGAAGGAGGGTGACCAGAATACCAAATTTTTCCATCAGAGAGTGTGCATTCACAAAAAACCGCATCTTTAGCCTTAGAGATAAGTCAGGCAATTGGCGAGAGTCTGATGCGGAGATTGAAGAGGTGGTTCTTGATTATTTCAGCGACATGTTCAAATCATCTGGCCCTGGGAACGTTACCGAGGTCTTAGACTCTTTATAGAGCAGGGTATCGGCTGAAATAAGGGCACAACTTGATCATCTCATCTCTAAGGATGAAATCAAGAACGTCTTCTTCCAGATGCAATCTTCCACTGCTCTATGTCCGGACGGGATGACTTCTTTCTTCTTTCAAAGGTTTTGGGAGATCGTGGGAATGGATGTAACTATGGCTATTCAGTCTTTTTTTCTCCACTGGATGATACTTAAGCAGGTCAATTTCACTCACGTCTGTTTAATCCCAAAGACGAAGAAACCTTAAGAGATAGCTCATCTGCAATGTCATTTTTAAGGTGATATCCAAGATCATTGCAAATAGAAGGTCTTTATGCCTTCCATTATTTCACAGAATCAATCAGCATTTGTTCCCGGGCGCCAAATATCGGATAATTCAATCATCGCCTCCGAGATGGCCAACTTCTGATTCAAAAAAAGAAGAGGTAAAGAAGGTTTCTTGTCTTTGAAATTAGACATGAGTAAAGCCTACGATAAGATTGAATGACGCTATTTACGCTTGGTATTGGGCAGGCTTGACTTTTCTCGAAATTGGATCAACCTAGTGATGACCACGGTTTCTACAATGTCTTACCTGTTTCTGGTCAACGGATCTACCTACAGATTTCTTCATCCTTCCAGGGGTCTTCGACAAGGTGATCCGTTATCCCCTTATTTATTCCTCCTATGTGCTGAGGGATTCACAGCCATCATTAATCGGAAGGAACGACAAGGTCTCCTTCAAGGAATTTCGTTATGTCTGGGAGCCCTTTCTGTGAGCCACCTCTTGTTCGCCGATGATAGCTTTTTATTTACCAGAGCTGCAACCAAGTGGCGGACATTCTCTCTAAGTATGAATCAACTTCCAGACAAAAAGTCAATCTATTGAAAAAGCGAAAATTGTTTTAGTCGAAACATTCGTAACGGGGAGAAATCTCAGATGGCTGTATTATGGGGCGTTGATCTTGTTGCAAGACATGAGAAGTACCTAGGACTCCCTACGATTGTGGACAGAAATCGACAGGCTTGTTTTGGCTTTATCAAATAACGTTTATGGAAACGTCTCCAAAGTTAGAAGAGGAAACTACGGAGTGTAGCTGGCAAGGAACTATTAGTGAAGGCACTTATGAGCTGTTTTCTCTTGCCTAAATACCTATGCGACGAGCTTAACCAAATGATAGCCTCTTTCTGGTGGAACAACTGCAACGGGAATCGAAAATTCATTGGTTCTTTTGGGACCAACTTTACTTACCCAAAAGTGAGGGTGGTTTAGGTCTTCGTCACTTTTATGCTTTTAATATAACACTGATTAACAAGCAAGCTTGGAGAATAATGATCAACGCTCAATCACTCTTGGCACGAGTCCTGAAGGCCAAGTATTTACCCTCTTCGTCATTCTTGGAGGCCCCGGTCGGTACCAAGGGTTCCTATTGCTAGAAAAGCCTCTATACTTCCAGGGACGTTATAAAATGGGGTGCTCAGTGGCAAATTGGCAATGTATCGAATGTAAGAATCTATGTGGGATCCGTGTATTTCCCCTCTTCGTCATTCTTGGAGGCCCTGGTCGGTACCAAGGGTTCCTATTGCTGGAAAAGCCTATGTGCTTCCACGGACGTTATAAAATGGGGTGCTCGGTGGCAAATTGGCAATGCATCGAATGTAAGAATCTATGGGGGATCCGTGGATCGGTCTCCCATCATCTTTTCGTATTTTCACTCCTAAGCCAACCAACTGCTCTTCGGATTTCGTGGGCGAACTAATTGATTGGGACTGTAGAGCCTGGAAGAGGGACATCCTTGATTCGCTATTCAATAAGGGAGAGATAAACCTTATTCGATCCATTACCATCAGCATCCGTGACCCTTCGGACCAGCTGATTTGACATTATGATCCCAAGAGGTGCTTCCGGGTTAAATATGCATACCATGTTACACACGAATGGTTAACTCTGGTTAATAGAAGTGCCTTATCGTCATCAGCAAAGACTTCAAATTCTAAACTATGGGTTAAGGTTTAGAAAGCCAATGTTCCACCCAAAGTCCGAGTTACATTTTGGCGCCTATGCAACAATATCATTTCCACCAAATGCAACTTGACAAAGAAGCATATAACGACAAATCTATCGTGCATTTTATGTATGGGGAATCCCATATTATATCCTCATGGAGTGTCACTTTGCTAGATGTGTCTGGCTCGCTACACCGATTGGTTGCCTATCTAGGGACCCGAGATCCTCATCTGTTATTAATTGGTTTGCGAAGATGGCAGACTCTCTCCATCCCGATTTATTTGATATTTTCATGATCATTTGCTAGGCTATTTGAGGGGCCCGAACACACAAATCCTTGGGAAGGTAAATGTGATAGTCCTGATGTCGTTGTCTCTAAGGCAATAACCTGGTGGCATGAGTTCATCTGCATCAACTCTTCTGTGCTCACAGCCAAAAATAGTCTAGTGAGTCTTATCAAATGGATGAGACCTACATCTGGTCATTTGAAAATCAACTTTGATGGGGCTTGGTGCAAGGACTCGCGTGTGGGAGGATTGGGCATTGTTGTTAGGGATGACAACAGAATTTTTGTGCCTGCGTCCTGCATGAATTTCCAGGATATTTTATCCCCCTTGCAAGCTGAAGCTATGGCTGCAAGGGCCTGTTCATCTTGGGCAAACTCGAGGGGTTTCAGAAATTTCCTATTGGAATGAGACTCTCTTCAGATTGTGACGGTTTGTGATACTTCCACCAATATGTCAACATCAATCGGGCAGTTAGTAGAAGACACGAAGAGCATTCTCAGCACAATCACTGAAGAATTATGCACCCATGTTCGCCGCCAAGCTAACACGGTCGCTCATAGACTTGCTAGGTTCTGTTTAAATGTTGGCAGCCAGTGTGAGTGGTTTGCTCAACCCCCTAGCTTCATCATTGACCTCCTTGTTGAGAATACTATGTAACTGAGTATGGTCTTTGGTTGAGATTGCTTTTGGTCTCTTCCTGAATGAATACAACTCTATCGATTCTATCAAAAACAAAAAAACAAAAAACCTTCATTGAAAACTCCATACAAAGAATCGTTACTCTGTCTCGAAAAGTTTAACTAAAAAAATTTAATTAAAAGAAGCGGTAAGTGTATTTATATGCTTACTGGAGTGAGCTAACAGAATTTTGCAACATTTATGTATTTCTTGAAGGAATGGGGTTTACAAGAAACTTTAAGTGTTTATAATCCATTGTAGCACAAGAAATTCCAGGTAATTATATGCTTAATTACCAAAAGAAAAAACAAAAATAAGGAGTTTATATGCTTAGCAGAGTGTGAAGAGAAATATCAGAGAGGACAAAAAGTTTTAGCTTTCACAATCTTTCAAATATTCATTCATGAATATGGTATAAGAATTACAAGTAACAACTCTTTTATAAAGAATGACTACATGCTTCAACAAACCTTAGCTAGGCTTAAAGCCTAGAGGACTGCAGCTACAACGATTGAGATGTCCAAAATAAAGGATAATTCTTTGTGATCCATTGGGTTTCATGCATATATTTGTGGTTACTGGAGTGATCTAAGCTAACCCAATCTAACCTACTACTCATGAACAACTATTTAAACAACCACCTATGAGAGTAGCTAATTAGGTTGTGGCTCATCCTCCTCCCTGAATCTCAGGTTGGAATCTGAGAACCACTATGAAGCTACAGAAGTACAAGTAGGTATGGCAGCACCTCATATCAATGAAAATCGACCCTAAGAGCGAGAATTCACCCTCTGACAAAATGTCTCAAAGAGTTTTGACAAGTTGGAGTGGCTAGGCTCTTTGCTTCTTTACTTGTAAATCCAAATTTTTCTATGAAAATTGTATTTATCAGGGACAATTCGATGAACCAACTTGCTGATTTTAGGAAATGGGGTTGTTTCTTATGTTATGAGATTTGATGTGAGTGTGGTGTTAATTAGCCATTGAAATACCACAAATTTTGGTTGTAATGTTTGTTGTAAAGCTTCTGGAGGATATATTCGAGTTTAATTCGAACTGGGCTAGAAAGTGGCTGATAAACTCATTAGGCACTGGAAGATTCTCAGAAGAGATCATGTGGAGGAAGGCAGGAATGTATATCATTTTTTTGTGCCTCTTTCTTTATCTATTATTTATTAACTAATAGTTTTCTAATCTCATTGGATAACAAGAGGCAAAGACAAGGGCGAGGCGGGTGTTATCAAGCGAGTCATTCGCTCTCAAAATTGTGTCATCGTGGAAGGAAAAAATCTGGTATTAGTCTAGCCCTATTATTTGTAATTTGGTATATTGTTTTGATTTAGTCTTGCAGTTCTTTGAGCAACTTTATATATTGTTTCATTCAGTAGTATAACAATTTACTTCGTGAGAAAACTTGTTACCAATTCGTGTTACAAACTTACAATCTAGTATTTGTGTATAAATTTTATGATAGTTTTACTGAGCTCAGAGGAAGAAAAATGAAAATGATAATGGTAAGAATCCAAAGATCACATATCACAAAGTCATGCTCATCGTGCATTTCATTCCATTCACTCACAACAGTACAAAATAGTAATTAGGCTAGAGAGAGGAGTGAGCCTATGAGCTCATCCAACGGTATACAAGCAATGCCCTATAAGACTTTGTCACTTGCTCACATCTGAACTTAAGAGTTAATATACCAATCTCAACCCTTAATCTCTAACAAACTTTTGCCACATCAACAACACTCTAATTAAAGATTAAGGGTAAATTACACAAAACTACCTCAACTATAGGTCGAACCACAATCTCATACCTCATGTTTTAAAAATTACACTGTCATACCTCATCTTACGAATTTGTTGCAATGTCAGACCTCCGTCAGTTTTTCTGTTAATTTCTCTGTTAAATGTTGACGTGGCTATAGGTGTGGCCCACTCACTAATCCAATTGGATTAAAAAATAATTAATTTTTTTTAATAATTAAATATTAAAAAATTAAAAATAAAATTATTTTTTATATATTGTGGGATCCACCCCTACAAACCCTTCCCCACCCGTCTTCCCAACCTTCATCCACCACCATCTCTCTCTTTCCTCTCTCTCTGGGCAACCTGCAATCTGCAAATTCTTCCCCCATCCCCCCTCTCTCTAAAATCCTTATAAGCCTAACCCATGTGGATATTTATCCTTTTACCACAATTTCTTCCCTCATCCCCCCTCTCTCTTTAAAATCCCTTTCTGCAACCTGAAATCTGCCATGTCTTCTCGGAATCCTACTCCTTCATCGACGATGACTACTACGATCGCCTCCCGACTCCCTCCTCCTTCATCTTCAACAAGATCGGCGACGTCAAGGCCCTCTCGATCGATGACCCGGCTTCTTCCGCCCCCGACGGCAACAGCCTCGACTAATCTGGCGTCATTCACCACTCGCCGGACCGAGCTTCCTAGCAGCGAGCTTGGTATAGACGACGAAATTCTGCTCAGGTCGAGAGCCAATTTCGGCTCCACCTTAGACAACTGTGTCATCCTCAGCGCCTCATCCGTCATCCACCAAGGTGTTGGAAGTATGCCCACAAAGCCACTCATTTGATGTAATAGCTTTTGGAATACTTATTGTGTTAAACTATTATATTGTTTAATGAAGGGCAAAGCTTATTGTTAATCATTATTTATTGGATTATATGTTTAAGCAATAAGGGAATCCAAGGAATGTATTTAGTCTAAGAGAGAAGTGATCTAAGTAAGTTAGATTAACGAGACCTTTCTCTTATGTTCATTCCTAAAACGTTCCTAGCCATAGGATTGCCAATTGGGCATTGACAATCCGCTAAGGTTAGTATGTGTTATGTTAACTCAAGCGTGAGTATGACTAGTCTCAAGTCATTTAGTGTTGGACACTGAGACAAACACATAGGTGCTCGAAAGGTAATCGAGTACACTGAACAACGATCAAAAGAGAGTTCGAACATACATGTCATGTAAGAACTCGTAAGTTGCAATATGCAAAATAGTCCTTTGACCTGAGGCATCATAGATGTCTAATGGTTAGGTCCTTGATCTTTGATCATGTCAAAGGCATTCCATCGAGAGTGTCCACGGCATTGTTGGGGTCAAGCTATCTAGTCATGTAGGCATATGAATGCACAACAAGGGATCTCTAACCTTCCAAGGTGGAAGGAGAATACTCTGAGATATGATTCAGGAGTCTTTGGCCAAAGCATACGAATGTGACTTAGGAAATATGTTTCAAGTCATATTCAAATGAATCATATAGAGAAGTATCACATTGGATAGTAGACATGAAATAAACTATCACTTAAACAATGTGATCAAGAGTATTGTATTAGAGAAGGACCGTATTGCATTGTAATTGTAACTGGATAGGTTCTCCAACCACTTCTACTTAGCTTGGGTAGCCATGACATACTGCTAGGTGTCACTCATGGTTTGTGGAAGCCCTGAGGATTAGCTAACACTAATCTTCATCAAAGGGAGAATTGAAATGTAGTTTCAATTCGCAATCGATCGTTAAGAGTAACAATCGCCCACTGCCTCGCTAATTGGAACCTAATGGATCGTACACCGAGTAAGGATGAAAGTGAAGAAACATAAATGAGATGGATAAGCAATTAAATAGTTTAATTGAGAATGGTCAAGATTAATTAATTAGTTAATTAATCTTACGAAAGGTTCGTATTGGGCTTTTAAGTTGGTTTTGGGTTTCGGGGCCCAAAAGGGTTTTTGGTCCAAAAGGCCCATTGAGTTTAGGTTGTGTGACAACTAAAACTAAATGGAAATTAACCCAAAAACAAAGCCAAAACCGGCCTAGGGTGAGTGGTGCCCAACTTGGGTTAATTACAAGTGTGCCACTCACATGTGAGGTGGTATAAAGGCAACTTTATAGCCATAACCTCATTAGGGTTTTCTTGAGGCAAAGAAGAGAAACATTTTCTCTCCTTTTCTCATAGAGAGGCCGGCCCTTAGAGAGAGTTTTCACTAGCATCAAAATCTCTCTAAGTCATCCATCTTCTCTTCACACTACATCCTTGGTGTGGAGACTTAGAGGTACCAAATCTTTGGTACTTTTGGAGATCCTTTCCTTACATCTTCAAGGAGCAAAAGGAGCAATCAAAAGGAAGAAAATCACAAGGAAGATTCAAGGAGCTAGGAGGTGACTTGAAGGCCCTCCACTTGGGTGAATCCCTTGTGTAAACAAGGATGAGCTTCAAGGGTAATGAATCTCAAAAACCCTCATTCTCTTTAATATTGTTGAAGAGTCTCTTGGTTCACCATTCACTAGGCTTTGAAAGTCATGGGTTTTAGAATTGTTTTTGAATGCATGCCTACTTTAAAGTGTTATTAGTTTGCATATGTGTTCAAATGTTCTCACATGTTCTTAGCTAGGACAAAATTTTTCCTTCAAGTGGTATCAAGAGCCTAGGTCTAGAGTATGGTGAATCCTTTTGGGTTTTGTGTTTTTTCATGGTTTGTGATTTAAATGTTGTAAATGTTACAAGCTTTGTTCTTGCTTTTTGAATATAAATTTTGCTTGAAAATTTAGCATCTCAAATGTTGTAGATGTAGTTCATTTAAGCATGAATATTGGAACTAAAATTTGGTGCCATGTATGTGGGGAAATTCAGCCAAATCCAAAGGGTGGATTTTTGGGTTCATGTTTGTCTTGTTAAAAGTGTTTAAAGTGACTTTTGGAACCCCTAAGTACCCTAGGATGTTAACCCTCTTTTGAGTAGTTAAAATTTGAGTTTTAATGAGTGAAAACATTCATGGAGCTCTTATGAGTTTTCATGTGTGTTCTTCAATGTTCTTGATGTTCTTACCAAGAACAAAAAGGTTTGGTGTTTTGATTCAAAGTGTTTGATGTTTTTCATAAAGTTTTGGTTTATTATTGATTGGTGATGGATGATAGGTGATGGATGATTTGTGTATTTATTGTTTGTCAAACTTTTTCTTACAACCTATACCAATCAACCTTTTCACCCATACCAATCAACTTTTCAACCCATATCTTTTGACTTTTTCAAAACATTTTAAATTTTGAATTTTCACCAAAACCATTCCCCCCTTTTTACACTACCAAAACCGGCCAACCTCTTAGTGGGGGTAATTTTGGGACTTTTTATGCAATTACATAAAGTCTTGATACTTTTGTGTATTTGCACTTTGACCCAAAAGTTTACGTTTTTACGTAAATGCCCAAAATCACTAAAGGACAAATTGTTTTGCTCCTTTAATGAAGTTTTTGTTATTGTTGAAATTTTTGGGTTCTAGTTGTAATTACATGAAGTTGTGGACTCTTGTGTTTTTACAAAGTGACCCCAAAAGTTTATGTTTTAGCATTGTGGCCCAATAAGTTGTGGTCATAGCTTTTTCGGCCCAAATTATAATGAGAACAAAATGGTTTTGTCTCTTTAATGAGAATTGGATTTTCATTTCATATTAGTTCCATTTAAATCAATTCTATGAATCCGAAAACCAATTGTTTAAGTTGCTTTCTTAGTTAATGTGATTGATTAAGAAAATGGTGATTATGAACCAAAGGCCTCGATAATTGAGCTATGTGATTGGCCGCTTTGCATTATGAATGTTTGGGTTAAGTAGTTTAGATTTGAATGTAATTTGATTAGTTCAAATGTGTTGTAAAAGGGCATAAGTCCTTCAAATGTGTTGTAAGAGGGCATAAGCCCTCCTCTTTATTTCATGTATTCCTTTTGTTTATTTGTATGCAAATTGGAATAGTTGGGTCCAACGCCCAATAGGAAATAACGGTTTAATTAGATTAAACGCGTAACTAAAATCAACAACAACCTACCTTAGACCCAAGGTCCAACACAAGGCTCGTGTTGGATCAAATCAAACGGTTCATAATCATCCTAAAACCTAATAAGATTAAAATGAAATTGATGTAGCCCAACACTACTCCCTCAACAAAATGAATATTAAGTTGATAAGCGAGAGATGCTTTGAACATCTCTTCGTAGGCCTTCCACTATGATGGGCTCCAATCGTTTGTGACTCATACATCGGCTTCACCCTATCATGGGGGAGTTCAAAGTATGTGCTTACCTTCAGGAGGAGTCCATATGAACATACATGATGTGGTAAGGCAGGCAACGAGGATGACCAACATCATATCATTGTGAGGCTATCCTTGAACCCCTACACGAACTAGCATGGTGGGAATAACTTAACTAAGTGCAATGGTGCCAACATCATATCATTGTGAGGCATCATTCTCTAGAGGCCAAACAAGATGGGTAATTACTAGAGTTGTAAATGACTAAAGCGTTATTCTCTCATCACTATTTTTGCTAACCGACATCGTATCATCGTGAGGTGGGCTTGGTAATGGTGAGTCTCCCATACCCCTCTAAGAGTTCAACATAACTCTCGGATTCCATTGAGGGATGTGGAATTTGCCAAAAATAGTGGGTGGTACTATTTGATTTAAGACCCAATCAAGTAGTTTTAAAATCAACAATCTAATACGATTTTTGTTATGTTATGTAGTTAACGACATGCCTAAAATTATACCTACCATTGTACTTGACAAAAAGGGCCTTAGGGGCCAACGTTTCCTCGCTTGGTATCATCACATTGAGAATGTCTCAAAGATGAATAACATATCGTATGTACTCAAGCAATCCCCTCCTCATGTACCTCCTACGAAACTAGCTTCAAAGGAGGAGTGTTAAAATTATGCAAGACATTATGAGGATGACTTACAAGCCAAATGCTTAATCCTCACTTCACTTAGTGAGGAGCTTAAGAAGCTACATAAGCACATGGACACTTCATGTGCCATGGTTGATAGTTTGCATAAGATGCATGACATTGAGACTAGTAATGTACGATTCTCAAATGTTTGTAGTCTATTGAATGCCAAAATGGTAAAGGGGACATCGGTCCAAAAACATGGACAAAAGATGGAAAGGATCTTTCAAGATCTTAAGAGTTTAGGAACTTCCATCGATGGGAAAATGGCCCAAGATTTTTTCCTTGCATCTCTCTCGGATGATTTCACTAAAGTTTATAGTAAACTATAAAGTGAATAGATTCGATCATACTTTTACCGAGATGATTGACATGTGCTGTGAGTTTGAACAAAGTTTCAAAAAGGACAGTGGGAGTGAGAATGCAATTACAAGGAAAAGGTTGCGAAAGAAGAAGGCAAGAAAATCCAAAGGAACATGCTTTCATTGTGGAAAGGATGAACGTTGGAAGAAGAAATACGGGGTGCGCATTGCGAGCCTTATGACACGAACTTTTGAAGGGACTATTTCTGTCATAGAGAGTGCTTTTACAGTGAGCTCCAATTCCTGGATATTTGATCAAGCGCTAGTCAACATATCTGCAATTCGTTGCAGGGACTAACAGGGAGCAGAACACTGCGCAATGGGGAGATGATTGTGCGAGTTAGGAACGGCACTAAGATCTCTGCAAAAGCAGTTGGCACCTACATGCTTAAACTACCCTCTGGGGAAGTCTTGGAACTTAAAAATTGTTTATATTTTCCTTCATGTATAAAGAATTTGATTTCTATCTCTATGCTTTTACGAGATGGGCACTCAGTATTGTTTGACAAAATGAGCTGCACTTTATACTTGAACGGTCGTATTATCTCTCATGGTAATATGATAGAGGGACTTTTTCATCTAGAGACAAGTAGTGGAATGCACTGTATTGAAAGCGGGAATACCTCAAAACCCAAAAGGGCTAGAGAAGAAGTTAACCAAGAAAAGATGTGGCATCTTAAACTTGGACATGTGAACCTTGATAAGATTCGCAAGATGTCGAAAGATGGATATTTCCGCCCATTGGGTAATGACCAAATAGGTACTTGTGAATGTTGCTTGAAAGGGAAGATGACCAAATCTCCATTCACTGGGAAGGGAGAGCGTGCCACTGAAATTCTAGGGTTAATCCACACTGACGTATGTGGACCTATGTCCACTACATCGAGAGGAGGCTTCTCCTACTATATCACATTCACCGACGATCACTCTCGGTTTGGCTATGTGTATCTTATGAAGTACAAGTCAGAATCCTTTGAAAAGTTCAAAGAATTCAAGAATGAAGTTGAGAAGCAAACTGGGAAGCAGATAAAGATCCTAAGATCAGATCGAGGGGGAGAGTATCTAAGTAACGAGTTCCTAGATTATCTCAAAGAGTGTGGAATAATATCACAGTGGACTCCACCGGGAACTCCACAACTTAATGGAGTTTCTGAAAGGAGAAATCGAACCTTGATGAACACGGTTCGTTCTATGATGAGTTCTGCAGATCTACCAGTAACATTCTGGGGATACGCTCTATATACAGCAGCTTACTTGCTTAATAGAGTACCTTCCAAGTCAGTTTCACATACGCCCTATGAGATATGGCATGGAAGAAAGCCAAGTCTTAATCATATTAAGATTTGGGGTTGTGAAGCATATGTCAAGAAGCTTGAAGCTACTAAGCTTGAAGCAAGATCAGTTAGGTGCTATTTTGTGGGATATCCTAGAGAAACTATGGGATATGAGTTCTACCATCCTGACGACCAGAAAGTCTTTGTCGCCAGAACTGCTAAGTTTCTAGAGGATGAATTTGTTCTCAAAGAAACCACAAGTAAAACGATGGAAATTAATGAGATTAATGATGAACCACAAACAAGCACTCAACAAGTTGACAACCCTGTTCCTGAAACCCTAGCTCCACGTAGATCCGAACGGGTCAGCAAGCCACCTAAGAGGTATGGCTTGGATAATGACTTTGGAGAGTTGCACCTTCTAGGTGACAATGACACAAAGGAAGACCCTAGAGACTACACTGAAGCAATGTCCGACATTGATTCAAAGAGATGGCAAGAGGCCATGAAATCCGAGATGGATTCCATGTATCACAATCAGGTCTGGACTCTTGTAGACCCTCCAGAAGGTATAGTACCTGTTGGAAACAAATGGGTCTTTAAGAGAAAGATAGGCGCTGATGGGAACATGGAGACTTATAAGGCTAGACTAGTAGCCAAGGGTTACAAGCAACGAGAAGGGATTGACTATGAATAAACCTTCTCTCCTGTAGCCATGATTAAGTCCATTCGGATTTTGCTTGCTATAGCTGCGTACCATGACTATGAGATATGGCAAATGGACGTGAAGACGGCCTTTCTGAACGGCTACCTAGAGGAAGAGCTCTATATGACTCAACCCGAAGGTTTCGTGTCCAAGTCTGAAAAGACTAAGGTATGCAAGCTTCAGAGGTCCATTTATGGACTTAAGCAAGCCTCCAGGAGCTGGAACATTCGTTTTGACACTGAAATCAAATCGTTTGGTTTCACTCAAAACGAAGACGACAATTGTGTTTATCAAAAGGTCGTTGGGGATGCAGTTGTATTCCTAGTGTTATATGTAGATGACATATTACTATTCGGGAATGACACTGCAGTACTTTCTTCTGTAAAAGTGTGGTTGTCCAAAACCTTCCACATGAAAGATTTGGGAGATGCATCTTATGTGCTTGGGATAAAGCTCTATCGTGATAGATCCAGAAAATTAATTGGATTATCCCAATCTATGTACATAGATAAGGTGCTAAGTAGGTTCCAAATGGAACAATCAAAGAAAGGTCTTCTTCCTGTGAGACATGGAATTCACCTTTCTAAATCCATGGGACCGAAAAATCCTGAAGAAATACGGCAAATGAGTAGGATTCCTTATGCTTCCGCCATAGGAAGTCTCATGTATGCCATGATATGCACAAGGCCTGATATCGCATATGCTGTGAGCATCACTAGTCGATATCAATCTAACCCAAGATCAGAACACTGGGCAGCTGTCAAGACGGTCCTTAAGTACTTAAGAAGAACTAAGGACATGTTCCTCGTTTATGGAGGAGCAACAGAGTTGCGAGTGGAAGCCTATACAGACGCAGATTTCCAATCTGACGTCGATGATAGAAGTTCCAACTCCGGATATGTATTCACTCTGAATGGTGGGGCTGTCAGCTGGAAAAGCAAGAAACAAGATGTAATTGCTGATTTCACGACGGAGGCTGAATATGTCGCTGCAGCTGAAGCCGGCAAAGAAGCGTTCTGGATGAAGAAGTTCATTACTGAACTTGGAGTGGTTCCAACCATTACATCACCAGTAACTTTGTACTGTGATAATAGTGGGGCGATAGCTCAAGCCAAGGAACCCAGGGCTCATCAAAAGAACAAGCATTTTGACAGACGCTTTAATATCATTAGAAGATATGATGCCGAGGGGAAAGTCAACATCCTCAAGGTTGCCTCAGCCGATAACGTAGCAGATCCACTGAAGAAGCCAATGTCTCAAATCCAACTTGACCGCCACATGGAAAAGATGGGTATTAGATACATGGGAAGGTGGCTTTGAGTGCAAGTGGGAGATTGTTGGAAGTATGCCCACAAAGCCACTCATTTGATGTAATAGCTTTTGGAATACTTATTGTGTTAAACTATTATATTGTTTAATGAAGGGCAAAGCTTATTGTTAATCATTATTTATTGGATTATATGTTTAAGCAATAAGGGAATCCAAGGAATGTATTTAGTCTAAGAGAGAAGTGATCTAAGTAAGTTAGATTAACGAGACCTTTCTCTTATGTTCATTCCTAAAACGTTCCTAGCCATAGGATTGCCAATTGGGCATTGACAATCCGCTAAGGTTAGTATGTGTTATGTTAACTCAAGCGTGAGTATGACTAGTCTCAAGTCATTTAGTGTTGGACACTGAGACAAACACATAGGTGCTCGAAAGGTAATCGAGTACACTGAACAACGATCAAAAGAGAGTTCGAACATACATGTCATGTAAGAACTCGTAAGTTGCAATATGCAAAATAGTCCTTTGACCTGAGGCATCATAGATGTCTAATGGTTAGGTCCTTGATCTTTGATCATGTCAAAGGCATTCCATCGAGAGTGTCCACGGCATTGTTGGGGTCAAGCTATCTAGTCATGTAGGCATATGAATGCACAACAAGGGATCTCTAACCTTCCAAGGTGGAAGGAGAATACTCTGAGATATGATTCAGGAGTCTTTGGCCAAAGCATACGAATGTGACTTAGGAAATATGTTTCAAGTCATATTCAAATGAATCATATAGAGAAGTATCACATTGGATAGTAGACATGAAATAAACTATCACTTAAACAATGTGATCAAGAGTATTGTATTAGAGAAGGACCGTATTGCATTGTAATTGTAACTGGATAGGTTCTCCAACCACTTCTACTTAGCTTGGGTAGCCATGACATACTGCTAGGTGTCACTCATGGTTTGTGGAAGCCCTGAGGATTAGCTAACACTAATCTTCATCAAAGGGAGAATTGAAATGTAGTTTCAATTCGCAATCGATCGTTAAGAGTAACAATCGCCCACTGCCTCGCTAATTGGAACCTAATGGATCGTACACCGAGTAAGGATGAAAGTGAAGAAACATAAATGAGATGGATAAGCAATTAAATAGTTTAATTGAGAATGGTCAAGATTAATTAATTAGTTAATTAATCTTACGAAAGGTTCGTATTGGGCTTTTAAGTTGGTTTTGGGTTTCGGGGCCCAAAAGGGTTTTTGGTCCAAAAGGCCCATTGAGTTTAGGTTGTGTGACAACTAAAACTAAATGGAAATTAACCCAAAAACAAAGCCAAAACCGGCCTAGGGTGAGTGGTGCCCAACTTGGGTTAATTACAAGTGTGCCACTCACATGTGAGGTGGTATAAAGGCAACTTTATAGCCATAACCTCATTAGGGTTTTCTTGAGGCAAAGAAGAGAAACATTTTCTCTCCTTTTCTCATAGAGAGGCCGGCCCTTAGAGAGAGTTTTCACTAGCATCAAAATCTCTCTAAGTCATCCATCTTCTCTTCACACTACATCCTTGGTGTGGAGACTTAGAGGTACCAAATCTTTGGTACTTTTGGAGATCCTTTCCTTACATCTTCAAGGAGCAAAAGGAGCAATCAAAAGGAAGAAAATCACAAGGAAGATTCAAGGAGCTAGGAGGTGACTTGAAGGCCCTCCACTTGGGTGAATCCCTTGTGTAAACAAGGATGAGCTTCAAGGGTAATGAATCTCAAAAACCCTCATTCTCTTTAATATTGTTGAAGAGTCTCTTGGTTCACCATTCACTAGGCTTTGAAAGTCATGGGTTTTAGAATTGTTTTTGAATGCATGCCTACTTTAAAGTGTTATTAGTTTGCATATGTGTTCAAATGTTCTCACATGTTCTTAGCTAGGACAAAATTTTTCCTTCACAAGGACCCACCAAAGCATCACTCTTTCTGGAAACCTGGTCCGATGGGCTGTGCCCCCACCAACAACGCTGTCGTGGCAGACGACGCTACACATGAACAAAGACCAGCTTGGTTCTGAATGATACGGACTGGTAGGGTGTTATACATGAACAGGGACCAGCTCGAGGAGCTGCGGATGAAGCCATTGTTGGCCTCCTTGGCATTGAAAAGGGTGATTGGCAGGTGAGGGTGAAGGTGGGGAAGTGTGTTCTGGTTTTGGTGGTGAATAAAGGTTAGGGGAGACAGATTGGGGAAGACGAGTGGGGAAGAAGGTTAAAATACTTTAATGATTTTATTTTTATTTTTATTTTTTTTATATTTAATTATTAAAAAATATTTTTAATTCAGTTGGGGTAGGGAGTGGGCCATGCCTCAAGCCACGTCAGCATTTAACAGAGAAATTAACAGAAAAACTGACGAAGGTCTGACATTGTAACAAATTAGTAAGATGAGGTATGAAATTGTAAACTTTAAAAGATGAGGTATGAGATTGTGGTTTGAGCCATAGTTGAGGTAATTTTGCGTAATTTACCCAAAGATTAATTAATCAATTTAGACCTTAACAACCAACACTCCCTTCTAAGGTCTTAATTGAAATCACTCATAGTTTCTACAAGCAACAGAACTTGTCATTTCCTAAAGGCTTGGTGAAAAAGTCTGAGTCAAATGGCTTGTGTTGTGGCCTCAAATGCATTCATGTATTCAGCCTCAGCTGTGGAAAGTGCCACACCTTGTTGTTTTATAAATGCCCAAGAGAATACTCCATTGTCAAAAGTGAAAGTAACCAGAAGTGGATTTCATATCAACTTCATCCCCACTCTAGTCACTGTCACGAAAACCAATGAGCAGTGCAGAGTCCCTTTTCTTATAGTTAATTCCATAGTCAATGGTACCCTGAATATACCTCATAACCTTCTTAGCAATGCCAAGATGCTTGGTTATAGGACAATGCATGAACTTTGCAAGCATACAAGTTAAGAACATAACATCTGGTCTTGTTGCAATCAAATACAAGAGGTTATTGCCAATAATTTTGCTATACAATTCATCATCAGCTACTTCATTGCCATCATCCTTTCTTAGCTTATCAGTGGGAGCTAAAGGAATTGAATTGTCTTACAGGTCTTCAGTCCAAATTTCTCAAGCAAACTCATATTTCTTCTTATGAATAGTCGTGCCCTACCATTTGCCCTACATTAAGCAAGTTTCCAACTAACCCAAGCACTATCTTAACCTCATGAATGTATCTAGTACCCATCTTGGTTTCTACAATCAAGGTACCTTTGCCAATCGACTCTAAAAGATTAACAGTGCCCATCTTCACTTTGCATTTCACACTCCTATCAATGTTAATTAGGAGTGATTCACTGTTAGTCATGTGGTTGCTGCAACCACTATCTAGATACCAGATCTTATAGTTCACTTGAACATAAGCTTTATGGCATGCATAAAACATCATTGCAGTGTCTTGCACCTGATTGGCATAACTTGCCATTCAACCCGTCTTTGGCTGATGACAATTTATGATCAAGTGCCCAAACTTACTATAATTATGGCACTTCACTTTTCCCTTGAATCAGTATTCCACATGAGTAGCTCCTCTAGATAGGCATCCTGCTCACCATCATCTTCTTCATCATTAATAGACGAAGATTCATCCTTATTCTTCTTTAATTTAGCCTTCTGTTTGGGCCCAAAATAACACTTTGGGCCGAGCCTAGAATTGTTCTTTGTCCAATAAGGAATATCAGGAATATTCTTTGCCATGGGCTGAGTTCAGTAGAGTTCGGTCGAATCTTATTAGAAGATGGTTTTGCCTAGATAAAGGTGAAGTGGTCAAATTTTAGTGCAATAAGGATTCTTCAGAAGCTAAGGATGCTTCGAATAAAAAAAGATGTCGAGAATCAAGGGATTGAATCTGAGTGATTAAAGAGCTTGGTTCAGAATCCTATTAGAGTTATGATTGGTCGAAACCTAATCAGATTGGGTTGAGGAATTCTAGTCTGAGTGAAATTTTACGTCGGCCATTAGGGAAATTACTCATATAAATAGAGAAGGGAGTGCATCATTCAAAGCCCCTCAAATTCAACACACAACTGCCTTGCGCAAACCTCTTAGACATCTTGATATTTTTATTTTCTTTTTCCTCGCCAACACATCTTCAGTTTGGATAAACAACATTGTGGAGGCAACCAACAACATCTTCAGTTTGGATAAACAGCACTAGAGCTGGAGAATCAGCTGGCCGATGAGCATCTTCAGTTTGGATAAACAGCACTGCTTCGAGACCGACTAGTTATCTATCCAAGTCTCAGTCAATGAGGATTTCCGATCCTTGTTAGAAGGGGTGATCTCATCAGCCTTCTCGGCAAAATGAGGAATTACCAGGCTCGGCACATTGAAAGCCAAATTTATTTTATGAATGGATATTCGCAAGTACATTTTAGAGTTCGGCATTCAGACAGTCGAACCACATTTACAATCAAGACACTTATCTCTTTTAAATATTTGTGTCTGTATAGTTTGATACTAGTTCGGCATACTTATATTTGCACAAATATAACTATTGAGACCGAACCCGACGTCGACGATTTGTGAACTTCGAAGAAACTAGCAGCCTTGTCATTAGGCTCTAAAACCCAAAGGTAGAGACGAATTCCTTCCTCAGCCGCAGTCACAAGATGCAGAAGTCAGCAGCGCGCTCAACGCCACATCAACATACATTTTACTTCCCGGCCGAACTCAGCCGACGAGTTGGCACACCATGCATTCAATCGAATGTCGTAGTTAGCTTATTAATTACTCAGCCTATGCGCCATTTAGGTTAGGTAGTTTTTAGGGTCAACACCTTATCTTTCTTCTTCTTTGATTCTGGGATCACTATCCCTTTGTCGACAAGTTTCCAAGTCCCATATGATTTGAAAATTGTGACATCCTAGCTTTTTAGAACTCAAACTCAATACCATCAAATACAAGAGCTCACAGTTCACCACCTCAAGGTCCAACTATTTCGAACTGAATCGATTCAAATCTGAGAGTTTTCTCGTTGGATTTCTCTCAATTTTTTCATAGAAATCAACGCCCAGTTGATACTTGAACTAAGCTCTCGATACCATGTTAGAATATGGTACTTGTGTATGAATTTTATGATAGTTTTACTGAGCTCAGAGGAAGAAGGAAATGAAAATGATGATGGTAAGAATGCAAAGATCATAGGGCACAAGTCATGTTTATCGTGCATTTCACTTCATTCACTCACAACAGTACAAAATAGCCGTTAGGCTAGAGAGATAAGAAGTGAGCCTATGAGCACATCCAACGGTGTACGAGCAATGCCCTAAAACTTTGCCACTTGCTCACATCTGAGCCTAAGAGCTAATAGACCAATCTCAACCTTTAATCTCTAATAAACTTTTGCCACATCAACACTACTCTAATTAAATATTAATTAATCAGTTTAGACCTTAACAAGCAACAATTCGTTCTATTCCGGTCACTCCAATCCGATTGAGATTGTAGATGGTCTCTATGATTATCACGACAAAAATGTTCGATCTGTTGCAGTCATATTTAGAATAGGAATGTGATTGTGTAAATCCTAGTATATATATGGATATCTGGGAATATTCACTTTAGTAGTTATTATTCGATTAGAGTTGTAATCCTACTAGGGTAAGGATTTAACATATCCTACTACTATAAATAAAGGCACAATGGGGAGATACAACACACACCTCATAATTAAATCTCTCTTCTCTCTCTCTTGCCGCTGGCCTCTCTCCCTCTCTAATCCTAAATACAGTTTAGTCAAATAGGCCTACAATACGTTATCAGCATGTTCTTGCCAGAAGTTAAGGAACTGAATGATCGTATGAGGAAGATTTCTTCTACAAAATTCAAAGGCTTATTTGAAACGTCCACGAAGTATGAAAACATTCCTCATGATGCATGAACCCCCTATATTTATATTTTCCTTCAGATATATATATTGTATATGATTCATACATTTGTCAATATATATATACACACATGTTTCATGCATTACGCAATTATTTTGCCATATGGAATTTGTGAGTCAAAGCATATAAATAAAAGATAAGTTATTTAGGGTTCTTAAAACCCTAGAGAAGTCGAAAAAAATAAATCTGGGAATTTCATGCGGCATAGCTGCGACTTGTCGCCGCGCTGCCGTTACGCACCACCGTAGAGCACCCTACTAGCCTACAACCTAGCCGCATGGAGCACGCCACCAAGACAACATTGTTACGATATCTGGATCATAGTTGCAGCTCTTTGGGCTTTGTTGTGCCTACACGAACACGCCAGGCCTTCGGCCTGATAGGGTTGCACGGGCCCGTAGCCAAGCCCAACTCCTAAGAAGATCGAAAATCCTTCTTGGACCTGTTTACGTGTCCCCGGCCTAACCTGCCAACAGTTTTATGCTGCTGGGCTTTGTCCCGTGCCACAGGCTCGCCTGCAGCAAGCCCGCGTTGCTTGCTGGGCTTCGTCACCCCTCGACCTACTTGCTCGTAGCTTATGCTGCTGAGCTTGACTTGCCCGACCCAGACCACATGGCTCAGATGCTTGTAGCCCTCTCCGAGGCCCAATTGCCTACAGCTGAGTTGCAGGGCCTGTACTTACATCGTTACCATCCCATTTTTGGCTGGGTCGCGTTCTTTTTTTCAACCCAATGCCAATTTTTGCAGTCCCCGCGTTATAAATCATGCCTAAATATATTTTTTTTGGGTAATTTTGTTTACGCTAATTAATTCTAATTAAATTATCACTTGGTTTACTGTCAACTAAGCTAATATGACCCATCTGTCATTATTTTGCTTCCACGATCGACCCCGTTTGGTCCCGATCTATTTAATTAATTAAAAGTGACCTGCAGTCCATTAATCTGATAATTAATCCAAAATTATTGACCTGAAGATCACTTTTGGACATTAACAATTCAATAATTTATTTTTCTACTTTGAACCGTTAACATCCTTTCGTAGTCCCGAAGCTCTCACACTTGAGTTCCCAAAGCAACTTAAATTCACTACACTTAAATCAGTATATTGCATTATGTGTTCTTGCAGGAACCTCTTCTTTATGAACTAATCGTTCATTAAACTAAACTGAACCTGTAGTTTCATATTTAGTGCCTTTGAAACTCGAAGTTTTCATTCAAAACTTGCCACATGAAACCTGTAGCTTTCATGTTTAAATTAAACCAATACATGTCTATAGAACCCCTAATGTTCTACGATGTATGTCTATGGATTACCATATGACTAACCATATTTTGTTGTACCCTCCATTTTAGGGACATGTCTAACTTGAAAGCTCGATTTCACCGCTCTAGAAGTATCTGGAAGAAACTACCTAAAGTGGGTTCAAGACGTGAAGCTCCATCTTCCTGCAAAGGGTATTAGAGCAACCATCAAGGCACCAACCGACGCCAACCCCGTCGATGAAGCTCAATAAGCTACTACAATGATCTTCATTCGAAGACACATCCATGATGCACTGAAGACCGAGTACCTCGCCGAGGAGGACCCACGCACCCTTTGGCTTGCTCTAGCGAACCGTTTTGATCACCAGAAAGATATTTACTTGCTTCAAGAAAGACACGACTAGCAGTGTCTACGCTTCCAAGACTTTAAGTCCATGAATGAATACAACTCTGAAGTTTGTAGAATCTTATCACTACTTAAGTTTTGTAAAGTGGACTTAACAGATGGAGATCTCCTAAAAAAGACCTATTTGACTTTCCATGCCACCAATATTATCCTATAGCAACAATATAGGGCGCAAAAGTTTACCAAATTTTCAGATTTAATCTCTGTTTTACTTCTCGTTGAAAAGAAGAACCAACTTTTGATGAAAAATCATCAAGCTCGACCCACTGGCTCGAGTGTTGCGCCTAAAGCGCATGCGACCAATTCTAGCAACCATAAATAACGAAAATATCGGCATGGTCGTGGTAATGGGCGGCAAGCTCACCCATGAGCCCAAGGTCAACAGAGCCAAGGCCCACCTAAGGGAGGAAATTTGACCCAGAAGAGCCAACCCCTTGCACCTAAGGCCCCAAACTTCAAGAACAAGGGAAAAGTTACCGTTCAATCGACTTCCACTGAAATTGACATGTGCTACCACTGTGGATCAAATGATCATTGGTCACATGTATGCAGAGCTACCCCCAAGGCCATTGTCGAGTATCATTCCCGTCATGAGTCCACTTTGCCAATATGGAACATCCCGAAGCTGCTACTACATCCATGGAGATATCAAATTTTCAGGAGGCATCAGCTCCTACGGACGAATAAGTTTTATTCTTCTAGACATGTTTTTAGGGTGTTTTTACCCTTAGTGGCCGAACCCACTAGGAATGGTCGAACTCCCCTATTTTTTTAGGTTTGTGGTTTAATTTTTGGACAATTTTTCTAAGTATTTGGAATAATTTGTTTAGTTTTGGTTCGTTTTGAATTATGGATAATTATTTTATTGATTAATTGAATGAATGGAATTATATTTATGCATGTGACCAATTCAATCAATTTATTTCTAGGTATGACTAGTGAGAAATTTGTTGTTTGGCTGATAGTGCTACTACGCATACCATATTGCGTGAACGACACTATTATACTAATTTTGTACCTAAGAAAGCACCTCTAACAACCCTCTCAGGCTCATCCAACCTGATTGAAGGATACGAAAAGGATCGTATAATGTTGGCTAATGGTATTGTCTTAACCATTAAAGAGGCCCTCTATTCTCCACATTTCGGAAGAACGCTGCTGAGTTTTAGAGACATTCAAGATAATCAATATCATGTTGAAACCACTAAAGAGAATGGTTCTGAATTTCTTTGTATAACTTCTTACGAGTATGGCCATAAGCGAATTCATAAAAAGCTAGAACGTCTCCCGAGTGGGTTGTACATCACAACCATTTGCAGCATAGGTACCTACCATGTGGCCGACCCTAAGCCCGGGTTCCAGCGTGCTTTGATGCCTTGGCATGATTATATAGGACATCCCGAATGTGACATGATGTGCCGTATCCTCAAATCATCACATGAGCATCATTTACCTCTCTACTTTGGATTCCGGCCATGCAAAGCTTGTTGTTTGGGGAAGTTGAATACTCAACCCTCAATTACAAAGATTATTCACAACCCTCTTAAGTTTCTTCAGAAGATTCAAGGGGATATTTGTCTACCTATCCAACCAACATGCGGACTATTAAGATACTTTATGGTGTTGGTTGATGCATCGACACGTTGGTCACATGTCTACTTATTATCCACATGCAATGCTGCATTTGCGAAACTCCTAGCACAAATTATTAAACTTAGGGCTCACCATCCTGATTATACGATCAAGTCGATTCGAGTGGATAATGTTGGAGAGTTTACGTCACAAACTTTTGACAACTATTGCATGTCAGTTGGGATTGAAATCGAACATCATGTACCCCCATGTTCACACCCAAAATAACCTGGCAGAAGTTTTCATAAAGCGACTTCAATTGATAGCTCGGACTTTGGTTATGCAACCAAAAATGCCGGTATCTGCTGGGGCTATGCAATATTGCACACAGCTATGTTGGTCCGTTCGAGGCCCATCGCTACCCAACCTCATTCACCGTTACAGTTGGTTATTGGATACAAGCCTTACGTCTCGCATTTACGTGTGTTTGGGTGCACAGTCTATGTGCCAATAGCGTTGCCACTACGTACCAAAATGGGTCCTCATAGAAGAATAGGAATCTATGTTGTTTATGAATGACCATCATTTATTCATTATTTAGAGCCCTTGACAGGAGATCTCTTTACCACACATTTTGCGGATTGTCACTTTGATGAGACAGTCTTCCCGTTGTTAAGGGAAGATAAGAACACTAACGTTCCTATAGAACGTCGGGAATTGTCGTGGTATGCTCCCACTATGTCTCATTTTGATCCCCGCACTGCCTAGTCTGAAACTGAAGTGCGACGTATTCTAGATCTTTAGAGCATTGCTCAAAGCATGCTGGATGAGATCACATATACCCACTGTAAATGCACTTGCAAATATCGACGTACCTAGAGTACGCTGTAATATCGCCTGGGAGGTCCGAAGCGTCCCCAAGGGTAGGGCGACCGCACCTTCCACGCAGCCCGGTACATTGGCAGCTGGCTAATCATCTGCTCCTATCCTGAAGCGTGGCAGACCCCTTGGTTCAAAGGATTCACAACCCCGGAAAAGGAAAACGGCACAAACTAGTGACCTTAGTATGAATCCGACCATCGTTCATTCATTTGTTCCAACACATGAGGTTACTCTAGACTACGGTGATGTCTTAGATAAGACAACCTGACCTCTCGAGAATCGCGATATTTCAGTCCACTACGCAGTATTGGATGAGGTTTGGAATCAGAATTAGATGATCGTCGATGATGCATTTACGTACACAATAGCAACTAACATCATGCTTAGCAATGACATTGAATCACGTTCCGTTGATGAATGCCGACGTAGAACGGATTGGTCAAACCGAAAACAAGCAATCCAAGTCGAAGTCGATTCGCTTGCGAAACATAAAATGTTTGGGCATGTAACTCCTACACCACCACATGTGAAACCTGTGGACTACAAGTGGGTTTTCGTGAGGAAGCGTAATGAGAAGAATGAAATAATGTGATACAAAGCACACCTCGTAGCGCAAGGCTTCTCTAAATGCCCTAGGATTGATTACGAGGAGACATATTCCCCTGTAATGGACATCATAACGTTCCGCTACCTTATCAGTTTGGTGGTTTCCGAAAAAACTGAATATACAGCTTATAGACGTGGTAACCGCGTATCTCTATGGGGATCTAGATACGAAAATCTACATGAAAGTTCCAGAAGGACTTTCATTGACTGGTTCAAGTAATTCTAGACCACGGAATACTCTCTCTATTAGATTAAGAAGATCACTCAACGGATTGAAACACTCCGGTCAAATGTGGTATAACCGTCTGAGTGAATATTTGACAAGTCAGGGTTATGTGAACAACGAACTATGCCCATGCGTGTTCATAAAGAAGTCACATTCTAAATTTGTGATCGTTGCAGTTTATGTCGACGACATGAATCTCATCGGAACTCCCGCATAGCTTAAGGAAATTACCGTTCACTTGAAATCAAAATTTGAGATGAAAGATCTTAGGAAAACTCAATATTTTCTCGTCCTAGAGATCGAGCATTGTTCGGATGGAATCCTAGTACATCAATTGAACTACACCCAAAACGTGCTGCGTCATTTTAATGAGGATAAAGCGAAGCCTTCTAGTACACATATAGTCGTTTAGACTCTAAATGCTAAACGAGATCCTTTACGTCCCAAGGAGGATGAGGAAGAGATTTTGGAGTCTGAAGTTCCATACCTAAGTGCAATTGGTGCTTTATTGTACTTAGCTTAATGCACTAGACCCGACATCTCCTTCGTTGTTAATCTTACATCAATGTTCCTACACGCAGACATTGGAATGGTGTTAAAGACATTTTTCGCTACCTCAAGGGTACGACGGATTTAGGTTTGTTCTTATTGGTTACACAGATGCTGGTTATCTGTCTAACCCATATATGGCACGTTCTTAAACGGGCTATGTCTTTACCGTTGGAGACACCGCTATATCTTGGAGGTCTACCAAGAAAACGTTAGTTGTGACTTCTTCAAACCATGCTGAGATCCTCGCCCAAGATGAAGCATCACATGAGTGCTTTTGGTTGAGAGCAGTCATGGAACATATTTGAAGCACTAGTGGTCTTACTACCATCATTGACCTTCCTACGACGATCTTTGAAGACAATGCAGCATGTATCGAGCAGTTAAATAAGGGATACATCAAGGGAGACAACACAAAGCACATAGAGCCGAAGTTCTTTTATTCTCACCAGAAACAACAACATCAGAACATTGAAATCAAGCAAATCCATTCCCAGGACAACTTGGCCAATCTTTTTACCAAGTCGTTGCCAAGTCTACTTTTCAAAAGCTCATCCAAGGAATCGGTATGCGTAAATTATCTGAGTTAAATTGTTTGTAGTTCTCTTATTTGGAAGTTATGTCTAACTCATGGGGAGTATCCTCAAGCATACTCACTTGATCTTTATGTACTCTGTTTCCTACGATTAGGAGCATTTTTCCCACAAGATTTTTGCTACCTAACAAGGTTTTGATAAGGCACTCATCCTGTGATGATCATACTTCGTTGAGTTCATCACTTTCGTCCTATTTGACGTTTGTTTTAGACATTATGCATACTTCTCACTTTTCTCCTTAGTCTATGGGTTTTCACTTGCCTTAGATTTTACCATAGCGAGGTTTTGTGAGTTTTACTACCAATGCATACTTTCTTTAAATTAGAGACTCGCAGTAGCCCGTTGTGCTGACGACTTTATCAACTGTTCTACCTTATTTGCTGAAGATCTGATACGATGTTTTGTTTGAGTATTTCCACACTCAAGGGGAGTCTTGCAGTCATATTTAGAATAGGAATGTGATTGTGTAAATCCTAGTGTATCTAGGGATATCTTGAAATATTCTCTTTAGTTGTTATTATCCTATTAGAGTTGTATTCCTATTAGGGTAAGGATTTAACCTATCATACTACTATAAATAAAGGCATAATGGGGTGATACAACACACACCTCATAATTAAATCTCTCTTCTCTCTCTCTTTGGCCGCTGGCCTCTCTCCCTTTCTAGTCCTAAATACAGTTCAGTCAAATAGGCCTACAATACGATCATGTTTTTCGGTTAATGCTCTTTTCTAGCACATACCATTGAGCAAGTGGAATTGGCCAATGTAATGTGGTTGATAGTCTGCAAAGAGTGTTTTTTCTTTTTTTTGGAACAAACTGAATTATCTACATTAAGGGGAAGGAAGTGGGCTAAATCTCATAATGGGCTAGCCAGATAGTATGCTTATTTATTGAAAGTATCTTTGAAGGTTGGAAGCTCTTCTAATGAATTATGTGGATTTTGGTTTCTGCTGAACAATTACTCTGTCATTGCAGGTAAAGAAACATATCAAGCATGGCAAGGTCATGAAGGTGGGATTTTCACTGTCGAAGCGCCTCTCCATGCGTCAAATGTGCAAGTTTACCAGATAATATATGAGTCGTAGGCTTGATATATATTTGTAGGAGTCTTGACCTAACTTCATTGGAAATCTTAGAATATATATGTTAGAGTGAAATTCTGCTGACTTTTTTTTGTCCCAATGTGGAATATATTTGTAAGAAACTTGATTAACTTACTTATAATTTTCTATTTGTAATACACCACATGGATCGCAAATGTAGTCTGAAAAATTGGTCTACATACCTATATCATGAATGACAGACTCTCCATTGATCCTTTCATCACCTGCAGGCTTATAACTAATGAACTAAATCGAGCAAGACAGAGGAAGGAAAAAAAACGAAGGGGCATAAATTCTAGATCCATAAGGACAAAATATACGTATAATTAATGAGCAAAAAAATACAGTACAGATGAGTTTGAATTAGCACCAACTACCACCGCTACATGGCTTCCAAACTCGTTCCTAATTATCAAACAACAACAACACCAACACCAACATTGATTGCTACTTCCGCTGGGTTTCGCATTCCTGCTTCAATACTTCAGTCCGTTTCGACAATTTATCCACCGTTATATCACACGTCACATGAAATTTCATGCTTCTACTTTTCAACGTCCCAATTCTCAACCTCGCCGGAATGTTCATGTTGAGGGACAAACTAACCTGCACTTTCTTCGTGCTGCTGCTGCTCTCACTAACTCCCAAGCTTTTCTTAATCTCTTTAGGCAAAATAACGTTTGCACCGTGGACGACGATAGTAACCTCTTTTGATTTGCCCGTCCCTTGCGTAAGAGATGGGTATTTTCCGTTAGCTATTGTTTTTTGCTTGAAATGAAGGCTAGTACCACCACCATTGTACACAATTGCCACTCTCGAATTCGGATTTTGAACGCTCAATGTCAAGATGTAGTCCGGCCGTCCATTACTCTTGCTTTGTACAACAACACGTTCTACGCTGAATTTGGGATTTTCGGACTTGGCGAACATAACAGAAAAAGTCGTTACGAGCATGACAACAAGGAGGACAATGAAAGCCAAGATGCCAATGCAGTAAAGGTTGCAACATAACGGCCTTCTTCTTTTGCGGGACGGGTCCTGGTGGCGTTCGACAATGTAGGCGTTTTCAGGTGGGGGCACGTGGTAGATTTGGTCCTTGGGCACTTGGACAACGTAGGTACCTGAGCGGAAGGTGGCGATGGAAGGATTTTGGGGTTGGGAGATGACCAACTGTCGGGACGTCGACGGGGGCGGTGTTGGAGGTGGGAATTGGGGGTATTCGGGAATTGCAAGAAAGACAGAAGGAGGAGAGTGGTTTTTGTTGCCGGGGATATCAGGTGGGGACCGCTCCGCCATGGGAAGATGGGGAGCGGTGGGGAGGAGATGGAAGGTGGTGTGTAAGCGCAATTGGAGAAGAAGGGAACGTGGATTGCATGGGACAAATGGGAGGCTGTGAGGTGGGAGAGAAGCAAACTAAGGAGGGGTTTGCGATTTGCATGCAAAAGTGAGGTTTTTGTCCAAATTAAGGCTATTATTAGAGGTTGTTTACTAGGTCAATTTACATCTCCTAATACTCGCTTAAAGATTAATCATGACGATTTCTGACTCTCCTTAAATAAGGAAATACGAACGTCTAATAGATTTTAATCTAATCCTCGATCAACTTTTTATTCTTTGTCAATTTGACCTTAAACTAATGAGTTCAACTACAAACGCCTAATTCACAAAAGAGAATACTTTGCTCAGGTCATGACATGAAGAGCTCTTGAGTCTACCACAAGGGAACACTATCCATTCACTAATCACACATAACAACTATTAATTGATACGCTTGTCTTAGTCTTAAACTTGTACATCGTCACATGCTATTGTAAACTTTGCTTGTTAAATTTTGAGTTGGCATCAAGCCCTTGGGGTTTCGGCTATCTCATGTTCTCTCATAAGTCCCACTGATCATATTTGTCTCTCAAAGGAAAAAGAGAAGCTCCATAACCGAAAATTCTCAACTGTCCACCATAACCATGTGACTGATCTAGCTAACACAATCAAATTCCTCACGCATCATCCGTTGTTAATTTATGAGTATGAATACTCTTAAAAGCTCAACATTTGAGAGTTTCATGCATTCAATTATGAAGAGGGAAAACACAAATACAAAAACGATTCTACAAAAACGACACACGCATGCTTAAGAAATCTTATAAGTAATTTCATACGTCTTCTTATTGCATTTTACATGAGCATATGTATTTACAACATAGGCCAATGGGCCAAACAAATAAGCACTGGGCCAGAAGGCCTTACCCAGAGCTTTTCAAATTATCTATTGACACCCAACCCCTTTCTTTGCGCACACAGCTTCATAATTTTATTGCAATTTTTATCAGAGGACAATGCATTGAATTTTACAATATCCCAAACCTGGTCAACAACTGGATTAGAAAATACTATTAATTACTTGAATACAAAATTCAACAACCCTTTAACCTGATATGATGGGGAAAATAAAAAATAAATAAAATTGGTGAATTAGTCGAGTCAATACAAAGATTGCAATTTGCGATTTGTAGCTGTAGATTGAGTTCCCGATTTCCATCAATAATTTTGTTTAAATCAAATCAAGCGAAACTATTAATTAAAATAGAAAATTAGAGCAACAGTTGAACTTTGATCCAATTGGATTTTTAGTTTTTGAACTAAAATTTCTCGAGTATTGGTCTCTGAAGTAGTGATAATGGGGACCAATAGTCATGTTAGCTAACTCCGTAACAACTTCCATCTATTTTTTTTTGTCTCTTTAAACCTTTTATTTTGGATGGAAGTTCTGTCAGATTTAGCCAAAATGATGATAGATCCATATTATAACAAGTTTAGGGAACAATACTCACAAAATTTTAGTCTAGAGACCAAAACTCTAATTCAGCTACAATTCAAAGACTATAGCTCCAATAACCTCTAGTTAAAAAATAGGAGAATTTTCAAACAACAATGTACATAGGGGCGGACGCATTAAGGGGCAAGGGGGGTCAACTATCCTACGGACTCCGATGAAACTCCATGAATAACCTGAGTACTGCCTTTTTGAAAGTTGGAGTTGGCCTTCATACATACTCTCCAATTGCTTGATAAAATGCCTCAAAGCAGAACTACCATTTTTTTCCTTATTTTATGTATCTGCGTACCTTTAATATTCATCTTATTAAAATTTGATTCTTTTACTTTAACTAGCACAGTGATTTTTTTTTTTTTTTTTTTTTTTTTTTTTTTGTTCTGCATTAGTAGTGGAGAGTTTCGAGGGATTCGTTGTTATAAAGATCAAGAAGTTTTAGTGGGAAGCAGAAAATGGACCAAATAACTTAAGGAAAACTAATGAAAAGTCCAAAAAAAACTTCTTTTTTAACGAAAAGTCATTTTTAAAAGTATAGTGAATAGTGTCAGGTAAAGGTAAAAATGTGGTTTTTCATTAAAAGTGAACAGTACCGGAGTGTTTCATTAAAACTCTCTAAAACTTAATTACGTGGATGAAAAATCTGTTTCCAACATAACTGTGTTGGAAGGAAGCATTCAAATGTCCAGCTGGTTAAAAGGCTTGACTATTCCAATTTGTTAGGCTTGGACATTAACTTAAAAAATGGGAGGTGAGATCTTCATTTGATACTATATCGATCTTATTGTTATTTCAATTGTGTGTTTATGGAAAAGACAATGAGAAGAAAAAAAACTCGTGTTATGTGCTCTTCTTTTCTATTCTTAGCGGTTGAACTTGAGTTATCAAACTTAACTTCCGTGTTGTGCAGCGGCGGATCCATCAAAGGGCATGAGTGGTCTAGACATATATAAAATCTTAATTTTTACCAAATTTCAACCCAAATTCCAAATCTTTAAAATTCTAATTTTTCTTTTATTGATAATGAACCAAAAATACAACATTTTCAAATATGAAATCGAGTAGTGAACAATTGTCTTTTTGTTATGAACAATTGTGGTTTGTAATTATTTATTTAGAAAACTTCATTTTAATCCTTGACAAAGATAACTTTTAGATTAAAACCATGAGTAAGATCAAAATCTAATTTTAGTCCTTGATACATTAATAACCTCATTTATTAATTATATTTTGTTTTTTTAATTATTCCTCTTTTTCTTCCTAATTTTTAATGTATTAATTTTATTTCATTATCATTTTCATTTTCATTTCATTTATCATAATATATTTTGTTGTAAACATTTAGATAAATTAATTTTTGTTATACAATATATTTTGATGTACCTTGTCTTCTTCATTTAGGTACATTAAATTCATTATAATACATTTTGGTGCATACATTTTGGTACATACATTTCGATACAAATATTTAGGTACATTAGTTCAATATAATACATTTCGATACTAACATTTCGGTACTAACATTTTGACGCATACATTTCGGTACACATATTTAGGTACATTAATTTAATATAATTCATTTCGGTACATACATTTCGGTACTAACATTTAAATACATTAGTTCAATATAATACATTTCAGTACTAACATTTAGGTACATTAATTGAGTCTTTCAAGTTTGAAGAATGTTAAATAAAGTTAATAAATTAAAAAACTCTTTTTTGGTCAAAAAATAAATTAAAATTTGTATATTAATAAATTTAAATATTTAATGGGAGACACTAAATAAAATTGCATATTAATTATTTTGAATTAAGGATTATAATTAATATGTAATCTAACATCAGGTTTATTTTAAATTTCAATCTTCTTAAATGATTAAAGTTTAAAAAAAAACCCCTTATTTATTTCATGAAATATGAATGATGGGATATGATTTAATTTTTAAGGCTATTTATTTGTCAAAAAAATATTTGTGAATTTTTTGACATGAACTCCAAATAATTTTTTCCGAGTCCGCCAGTGGATGTATACGAACTCTTGATGCCACTCCAAGTCTCTATAGCGGGGGCATGATGGCAGAGAGCCTTTTGACTGTCGTTTAAGGATGCCGACTTAGCAGTTTTCTTTGAACTTGGGTGGTGGGTTGTCGTGGTACTTCCTCCAAAACGTCCACTAGGTTAGACAAATTTTCATTCTTTATTTTATTTTACATTACTTTAAATTACCGAAAGAGGATAAAAAAAAGGAATTAAAATTCCCTACATTTTTTCCCGCTTGTTTCGATTAAACAACTGTTCTAGGTTTTACTTTCGTACCTTTTTTCATCACCATTTAACGTTTTAATCTCCAATTCTAATTTTGTAAGGATAAGCGTAAAGGATTACTCTATGTCCAATTTTAGAAAATACATTTTTGGACATATGTTTTTGGTTCGAATAAACTTACTGCGTGCTAGAAGGTTAGGTGATCACTTATTAGGAAAACTTATAACATGGTAGTGGAATCTCAACACGCTGTATAATTAATTGTTGTGTTATAAAGTTAAATGATGAAATTTTCTTTGAAATACAATATTAGTGTATAACTCATACATGACTGGAAAATTACAAAATGTGACAATAATATTCTAGCGTCACACTAATAATTTATACTGAACTATGATTACTTGGTTGGAAGGCTATCCATAATGGTTGTGAATAAATTTTTTATTTTGTTAATTAAACAGATTTCTTCTCTTTTGTTAGCTTAATCCTTCGATAAGTAATATAAGACTTATCACATATTTGCACCACATTTTAATATGAAGTAGGCAAGCATATAATATATTGATCACATTTAATGAGATAAACTCAACATTTAATTGCAATAAAATAATTGTTATCGGTGCCACATGAAGTAGCATTCCTGTAAAAATGTAGTACGACTAGTATTTTTTCTAGTCCAAATTCTCACTTAAAAATGGAAATCACTAGTTGCTCTTCACAAGTTGCTAATTAGTATTACGGTCTAGTAGTATTCTTTTTCACATGTAAGTGAAAGTTCTTAGGTTCGATTCTCGTCAAAAGCGAATTTAAACACATTTGCTCACCCATTGTGAATATATTGTTTGTTCAAAAAGAAAAAATAGAAATGGCAAGCTGCTTAGCAGATAAGTATGAAAACGAAACCAACAAGAGATTTCCATTTTTAGCCAAAAAAAAAATCAGAATGAATTGTGTGGCAGGACTAAAATAGGTTTTAACTATGAACTAATATAATAAATATGTTCCTATTTTTATAATGTGAAGCAAATAGATTAGTTGGGACCAAACACGTAAAATATAATTATACAAAAAGAAAAGGAAACAAGTACTAAATTATTCTCTTTAGAAAAGTCTCACTGTGGGCCGTACGATTATTTGATCTAAACGGTTCTGCACGCAATATCGTCCGTCCGTTGCAATGTACATTGAGATGATCATTTACGATCTAGGGTGGGTAACCCGGCTCGACAGTCGGTAAGCGTTGTTTGAAATGCCCTAGGAATTTGCAGAATTTTTGCACGTAATCCCTGACAAGGAGGGATAGAGTTGTTCATTAAATTTGTGCTATTCCTTTAGCTTTACACGAGCAAGATGATACCTGTGTCTGGGGCCCTAATGCTAATGACAAATTTTCAGTTGTAATCGAGGTTTCTCTTTGCAAAGTTATATATGTTAAGGGAAAAGAAAAAAAAGAAAATATCTCCAACGAAAACCGGAGCCGGCGTTAAGCAAATTGCGTGGGCCCCCCCCCCCCCCCCATACCCCCATCAAATTGGTCAAATATGCGCTCGATTTCTTCTAAAAACAACGCTGTCGCTCCTCATCTCTCATCGTTCCAATGGACGGTTTCGATCGCCTCCCCGACTCGCTCATCCTCCAGATCTTCGACTCGGTCTCCGACATCAAGACCCTCATCCGCTGCCGCGCCGTTTCCAAGCGATTCAACTCGCTCGTCCCCCACACAGACTCGCTCGTCCTAACCGTCGACCGCGTCATATCCTCCGATTCAGACTCCGACTCGGAAAGCGACGACGTTTCGCACCTCCTCGTCGCCTTCCTCAAATCCATCCTCAAATCCCTCCAGGACCTCGTCTCGGCCAAGCCCGACCCCACCCAGACCCGCTCTCAGAATTCCCCCGCCCAGATCCTCCGCTCCTTCCACCGCGTCCGAAGCCTCTCGATCGAGCTCCCGTCCGGCGATCTCCGGCTAGAGAAGGGGACGGTGCTGAAATGGCGAGCTGAATTCGGGAAAACTCTGAAGACGTGCGTGATCCTAGGGTTCCGATCCGTCGTCGCCAGCGGGGACAATCCTGTGGCCGGAGAGGAAGCGGACTTCGCCGGAGGTCTGAAGGTGAGGGTGGTGTGGACGATTAGCGCGCTGATCGCGGCGTCGGCGAGGCACTACCTGCTGAAGGAGGTGGTGAGGGAGCAGAGAGGGCTGGAATCGCTGGTTCTGAGGGACAGAGAAGGAGAAGGCACGGTGGTGATGAGGAAGGAGGGGCTGAGAGAGTGCAGGAGGGAGGACGCGTGTGGGGAGGCGGAGGAGGAGGAGGGATGGGATAGAGGGAGGAGCAAGGTACCGAGCGTGAGGATGAGGATGAGGCACGTGGCGAGGGTGGAGCTGAAGGGCGGGGTATGGGTGGAGGGGGCCACACTTGTTGTGGTGAGGCCGAGTTTGGGGGATGACGTGGAGGATGGGGATTTGGCAATGGAGGTGTTTGGGAATGATGGGATGTACGGGGAGGTTGTAGTGGAGCTGCTCAAGGCCAAGAGCTATTTACTGGAAATGAACTCTTTTTAGTTAACCATGGTAAATGGTAAAAATGTATTTGCTTTTACTTCACTTGTTTTTTGTACATTCTCTCTGTATTTTGTGTTGCCATGATTTTCTGACTCTGTACCTGCTAATGTTATGAGGGAATGAAATCCTGTTTTTTTGTAGTTAAATTCCGAACTATTAACGGACCTATTATTACAACGAGAGGTTATATTCACACATTCTAAATTACTTCTCTTATATCTTTTTAATATTTTAATATTTTTTACACATCATTAACCCTTGATAGAAAAATATTAAAAATTAAAAGAATGTAAAAGAATAATTTGTAGTGTGAATATAATCTTCCATAATTCACTCATAATAAAATTACGTCGCTGACGCTCTATTTGACATATTAATATTATTTCCAGTTTCAATAGAATTTATTTGGTAGTTTTATTGTCAAACCAAATTTATTTGACAACGAGTAACATTTGAACGATGATCATTTGTAGCAAACGTGAGTTAGGGTAGTTTGCGTACACATTGTCATTATCCGAAAACCCCAAACATCTGAAAGTCTTCATCTTCTGTTCCCAGGTCTCCACTTTCATCCAACTCATGCCCTGAATTCTATATATGTAGCTTCTGGAGTTCCTACCACACCTAATCTCGTCAACCCTTCTAACAAATTCCATAATCCTTTTCTTCTTAAACAGAACAAATCTCCGAAAATGGACATAATTTTGGAAATTCGATTTAGAGCTTATAGCCAAACTCTTTAGAAACTCAATATTGGACATCAAAATCTTCACCGCATCATGTCTGAGATACCACCAGAAGTGAAGGGGCAATCCAACAATCGGCGCTTCGCCATAAAAAAATCCAGGGATCATGGCATATAATTTCGGCAATGTCAGAGATTTCGAAAAGCCCGATTCTTGAATAACCTTGATCTTGGGGTTTATGGCTTTGTCAAGATGGGAATGCAGGACGGGATAGTCTGTTTCCGTGGATGAACATTGCCCAAGAACCCTACAATTTCGAGCCTATTGCCACTAAATCACCACCACCGAGTAAAAATGGCGCGTGTTGTTGCACTAGGTACATTTGTGCCTCTATCCTTCTCGTCGACAACTCCACTTGCACCTCTCACCTAGTACACCACCGTCGAACTTGAATATCTCCACACATGTTGTCCTTTCTTCCCACCGACGCTCTTGTTGCACCCTCCTCCCTTCCATGCTTAGCATCAACGACCTTGTTTGTCTCCTCTGCCATTGGTGTATGACAGCGACCAATCAGTAAGGAAGCAAATCGAAAGAAGAAAGAGGAAAAAGTAAAAGAAAAACATTTTGATTTCATTCATACTTTCCAATTTGAAGAGATCTTTTGTCTCAAGTGGTCAGTGGTCGGGACCTATATTATCAGTCAATTCTAGGACTCCTCTTCAAACATTCATGTTGCCTTGACAAAGCATCAGCTACGGTATTCGCGGAACTTGGACGATACTCAAGAGTATAATTATAGCCTGACAATTTAAGAAGCCATTTTTGTTGAGTAGGCATGGAGATGCGCAGATCGAGAAAATGTTTCAAGGTTTGGTGGTCCGTAAGAATCTTGAAGGATGCCGAGCAGGTAGGGTCACCACTTCTGGATAGCAAAGACGATGGCCATCATTTCTTTACCATAAACGGATAAAGCCTTATGTTTGTCGAATAGTGACTTGCTCAGGAAGGCCATTGGATGATGGTCCTGAGAAAGCACAGCACCAATGCCCATGTTGGAGGCATCACACTACAATGTAAATGGCCTAGAAAAGTCCGAGAAGGCCAAGACAGAGGTAAAAGAGAGAACCTGCTTAAAAGCCACAAATGCTTAGGCCGCTGCTAGAGTCCGTTTGAAGTTATCCATTTTCAGAAGATCAACTAAAGGCCAAGCGAAAAGACCAAAGTCACGCACAAATTTCCGATAATAACCGACTAGACCCAAGAATCCACGTAAGGCTTTGAGTGTACGCGGTTGAGGCCAATCCATGAGACATTGCGCTTTCTGAGAATCAACTGTGACACCCTCTGCAGAAATGATATGACCAAGGTATACCATAGTGGGTTGTCCAAATGAGCATTTAGACGTCTTCACCTTTAATTCATTCGCTCGCAAAACATCAAAGACAAATGTTAAATGATTAAGGTGGGTAGGTAAATCCGGGTTGGAGATGAGTATATCATCGAAAAAAATAAAGACAAACTTACGTAAAAATGGCTTGAAGATGGAGTTCATTAATTAGTGCCTGAAATGTGGAAGGGCCATTGCAAAGTCCAAAAGGTATGACCACAAATTCAAAATGCCCATCATGTGTGCAAAAAACCATTTTTAGAATGTCAGGTTCATGCATACGGATTTGGTGAAACCCGAATCAGAGATCTAGTTTGGAAAAGATCTTAGCCTCACAGGGTTCGCCAAGTAGCTCATCAATAATCGGAACTGAAAAAGGAAATTTGACAGTCACTAGATTTAGGCCCTTGTAATCCACACAAAAACGCCAAGTAGTGTCGTCTTTGTGAACCAAGAATGGGGGGAAGAAAAGGGACTTGAACTTCGGCGAATTATGCATGCAACGAGCATTTCATCAACCTTTTTTTTTTTTCATTTCTTCTTCTGAACATGGGCATAATGATAAGGGCACACTTTCACCGGCTGAGTGCCTAACAATAAGGTAATTCTGTGGTCGATTGCTCGTTTAGGAAGAAGGCATGTTGAAGCAGCGAAAAGGTCCAAATAGTCGTCCATAAAGGAGGCGCGTGGTGGGGGAATAGAGTAAACCGCCTCAGTAGTGGAACTGGCCCTCAATATAGATACTAGCAAGGAGTTATAAAATAAAACGTTAACAGCCACTTGGTTTTGGAAATTGGCAGAGATCCAACCGTTGGACCGTAACGAAACTTTAGTATGTTGTTCTTGAAGAATAATATGTATCTTGGGAAGTTACGGATCGGAGATCTGAATTATGGATCTTCAGGATCGAGTATGTAGGGCTGTGGACCCTACCATCGATCTTTGATCGACGGTTGACTTTTGATTAAGGGTCTCAAATGATTCTAGAATATCCTTGAGGATATGTTTTATGTGATTTACATATTCTATGGTTAAGAGTTCTAGGATGTAGTTTGATAATTGTTTTAGACGCCGATCGTTTTGGGACACCTCGATGTTTGTGTTAGGGAGTCGTAGCGCGGATTCCAAGTGAGTGAGCATTTTGGTTTTATATATATGTATATATGCATTGCGTTTTCCCAGTAAGCTCATTTAAATAGTTTTATGCTTTGGAAATGCCATGCCAAATGTTCTATACTTAGAATATGCATTTAATACTTACATATATTAGCGTTGGTGTTGCGGACGCTCAGGTAAGTTCCAGGTAAGGTTATATTTGGTTAATGGTAAATTTCATGATTATGGTTATGTTTAGAGGCATTTAGAGCTCATTAACCTGCACCCCGGTGTTAATGCTCCCGCCCGTGGCCAGGGCACAGTCTTTCACGTGATGTTCACCTCCCGCACCATACGCTCACCTTGGATCCAAGTTAGGTGCGCAGTCCTGTCGTACAGACCACTATAGGTGGTTCCGACTCGTAGGTGACCCGGGATTATTCGCACAGTCTTCACGTAATCGTAGCACTTGAGCGTACTTATTACACCTAGCCATGTCATACAGACCACCTTAGGTGGATCCGGCTGATATGTTACTTTCCATTGAATTACTTCACCTGATTTACTTACTTCATTATATTGAGATATTTGGCATGGTATACTTGTGGATTTTGCTATCTTGAGCATGGTTTTTGATATAGATATATACTCTATTTTTTGAGAAATTATACAGGTTTTACGACGAGGGGTTATAACTCTTGAGAAAAAGAAATGTTTTCGAAAATCTTTGTTTTTGCCCACTCACGTTTTCTTGTTTTAAGCCCCTCCAGGTTTTAATTGCTAAAGGTTTGTATCGACGAGGATTCGTGGCATATTCCAGTTTAGGTGGCTACTTTTGAGGGTATGATTCTTACCCATACTGCTGTACTGTACTTATGCTCTGACATCGTGTGTGAAATGGGCTTAATCCTGCTCACCGCGCACTTCTGCTCTTAGACACTTTAGGTTTAAATTTATTCACATTTTTATACATCTCTACACTTTATGGCTTCATCACCTTCCAGTTGTCAGTCAGCACAGCTCGATTCGGAGTCCTAGTAGACATTCCGGGTCGGGATGTGTCATAATCTATAAAAAAAAAAAAAAAAATTATTTAAACCCATGTAACATCTTTCTACACCTATCTTAATTTTTAAATGTTAATTGTCTATTTTACCCTATTATGTAATTACTATTAAATACAAAATAAAATTAATAATAAAACTCAAATTTATCAATAAACTCATACACTATAATTATACCCTAGCATCACCCTTTGTTTATCCTACGTTCATTCCAGCTAAAACCCTAATAGCTCTGATAGAGAAAACAAGCTTTTATATTGATGGATGTTGATTTTGAAGTTTTGAATTCTCCAACTAAGATATGACTCGATTTATGGATATTTTGTTCATTTGCTTCTTCTTTGGGTCAAATTTATACTTTTTATTTTGTATTGTATTTGTTTTTCTCTATCGGTGTATGTCTATGTACCAAAACACCATTACAAGGACTTTTGATTAATATTGTAAAGACATATAACTTGATTATTGGTGCAGATAAAGATTTCCCAACCTCATCAACCTTAACCACTAACTAGCGGGTGGCATCTGCTCATGAGATTTTTTTTTCCTTTGAGATTCTTTTTGAGATGAAAACGCAATATAAAAGGAAACTATACTACTTTTGTGATGATTGGAAAGATGCAAAACTTCAAGCACCAAGATTTTTGTTCTTTCAATTTTTCGACTAATACAAGAACTTTTAGTTTACCTATAACACAATGCAGCACATTGCAACGACTTAGAGACTTGCAGACATTGGAAGGACCTTAATAATCTTTACACCTTCACATTGGACCACCACCTAGATTGCTGCTAACATTTTAAAATTACTACTTTAATGCATTACAACGTTAGTATGATTACTCCTGACAAATTATATGGGATGATTGACAAAGTTCCTTTGGACTTCAAACAAATGAATGTGTGTCGTCACAAAGTATTAGCAATGAGATAGGTGGATTGATTGCAAAAGAAATTATTTATTTGTCAGCATCAGCCGATTCGAACTTGGCCAGAAACACTTCTGCAAGCCTCGTAATTGGAAGAATTCCAAGGGGAAACTTCTTACCAAATTCTTAGATTATAAACTTGCTTACTTGTTGATAAATGAAAGATGATCAATTGTTTGATTTGTTACTTATGCGCATCAGCATAAAGAAAAAAAAAGAAGCAAATGTCTGGTTTGGTAGTAGAAAGAAACAAAGCAGCCATGGAAATGCAAATGACACCTCTTTGAAATTGAAAAAAAAACATTTAATTAGAGATGTTATTTTATAAAAGAATGGGTGTAAAAATAACTTTACATTTTGAATTAGGTTTGAGATGGTAGTTTAGGTAATAAAAAAAAAGTTTAAAGAGATATTAATTCTTTAATAAAAATCAATATAAGTAAGGAAAGTAAATTGAGCGTATAAAAAAGTTGATGAGTTCAAATAAAATTTTTAAAAAAGTTCTAACAAAAATCAGGGTTTAGGGTTTAGGAAAATGAAGAGTATGGGCCAAATTTATATATACAGGAAGAACGAAACCCTAACAAGCGGGAGTTGGCCAGAGACACGGAGCATACTTCTTGGCATCACTACTTGGTACGAATCCCAGGCAAGTTTATATTTCAATTCCAACTTCTCTGTATTTCATATGCAAATCACTTCTAAAACCTCACTAAAATCCCCCAAAATATGATAACCCAGATTAACAAAAAGCTAATCTTACTCTCACTAACCTCAGTTGAGCTACACAAACCCTCTCTCTGCCACTCAATCTCACTCTTGTTCTTCTCTTCCTCCCGACTCGAAAAGCCTAAATCAAAATCCAAAATATCTGTAGCTGAACACTTAATCACCCAGCACCAGTTTTCCCCGGAAGCCGCTTTGAAAGCCGCATCAACAATTGCTTATCTGAAAAGCCCTGCAGATTCTAGTTCGGTGATTTCGTTTCTCAGAGAAAGCGGCTTCTCGAAAACCCATTTGGAAGATGTGATTAAAAGGGTCCCCAGGATTCTAACTTCCAATCTTGACACTGTTCTCAAACCCAAATTCAAGGTTTTCCAGGACTTGGGCTTTTCGGATTCCGACGTTGTTGATGTTGTTTCCTCTGACCCCTGGATTCTGTGGCGAAGTGCCGATAATAGGCTTGCCCCTGCTCTGTTGGTACTGAAGAACATTCTCGGATCGAATGCTCGTGTGCTCAAGGCTTTAAAGTTACCCGGGTGGTTTCTTAAATATGACTTGGAGAAGACAATGATGTCCAATGTTGAGATCTTACAGAGTTATGGTATAAAATCGCCGCAGATTATTAAATACATTTTTCAGTTTCCAAGGTTTTTTGTGCATAAGCCGGAGAGTATTGTGGATGTTGTTAAAAGGGTTGACGAGATGGGTTTTGATATGAAGTCCAAGAGGTTCCTATCAGCAATTCGGATCATGACTTCGCTGACTATGGATACATGGGAGCGGAAGGTGAAGCTTTTCAAGAGTTTGGGGCTTTCAGAAGATGATATCTCGGCAGTTTTTAGGAGGGTACCTCAGGTGTTTGCGGTATCTGAGAACAAGATTAAGGAGGTTACAGAGTTGCTACTCAGCACTGGCAAGTTTGATATCTCGTTTGTAGTTAATCGCCCAGAATTGCTTATTTATAGTGTCGAGCACAGGCTGAAACCACGTCTACGAGTTATGGAGATCCTCGAAAAGAAAAAACTACTTGGGAAAACTCCTAATTTGATCACAATCTGCAAATACTCTAAACAGAAGTTTGCCGAGTTATATGTTATTCCTTATGCATATGAACTTGAAGGAAGAGTGCATGGAAAGGAAATCATGATCTCCTGATTGTTACTGAGGTATTTTCTTTTTTGTACTTCTGTTTCTTTCTGTTAGTCTTTCTAAGAAAGTTGTTACTTTTCAATTCATGTTATTGTCGATCATGTTATACCTGCTTCATTTATTAAATTCTTTGAACTTTGAATGCGATAGAAGGATGACCAGCATTTCTGAAATTCTTTAAAATTTGAATGCAATATGAAGGAGTGATCATCGGACAAGTAACGATATTTGCTACTGAAAGTCATGCTTAGTGCTCTTTTAGGCTTTAGGTTACCAATATCTTGAACTAAGGTTATCAGTTTCTGCTGTGTGTTTGACTCTTACGGTTGCATACGTTCCTACTTTGGTCTTCCTTGGTTGTATATTAGTGATCGTGACAAATAAATTTGTTTCCCAGATGGCTAGATATTAACTCTTTATTGCATTGCAGTCTGCAAACTTTTTGTTTAACATTATGATCTCTAATCAGATACAGGTAGTTTCATCGAGTTCATCTATCTGAGAGTGAATATTGAATTCACTGTAGATTTTCATTGACAATACCTATGACGTTGATAGGAGATGATTTGGGGTTAAGCGCATGTCTCTATTTAGAACCATTTGGGTCTGTCGTTTGCCTCATTTGCGCTTCTATGGAAAAATCGACTTGATTGTAGTTATAGTTGTACCTAATGCTGCTGTTAATTCCTCAGGTGATACCATATTGCAGGGCCACAGAAAACTCTGTTTGGCACTTGGGAATGAATGTCAAAGCTTGTATACTTCTGTACCTCAAAATGAAAAGTGGTAAGGGATGCCAAAGAAGGGGCCCAATTTTTAACCCCTTGGGGTTAGCCCAAGCGGTGAGGGAGGGTAGGATAATGAACTAGGATTAAGATAGGTCATGAGTTCGATTCCCTCCGGTGTATAACCGAAAAAGGCAGTCCTTTGAAGAGGGGGTTTTCGGTTGTTCCTGTTCTGATACCAATATAAGGACATGTGAAACTCAACTTTTAGTTAGATTAGACTATACAACTACTAGCTTTTTAGAGTCCTAATTGCTTTACTTTTTACCAATATGGTATCCATCTTTACCATTTCAAAGTCAATCTCCTCTTTTAAGCTCATAGACCATCATAACAATTCAAACTATTTCTATAACTTAAACATTTCGGTGTAAACTAAACATATAGTGTCGATGTTATCTAAAGCGGATGTGTTCCTCCTACGCACCCGAGTTCAAATCCTTGTCACTGTTTCGTTCAACTTTCACGGTTTCACCTGTCTCATTATTTTATAAAAGTTCAATATTAGGGTATAAATCATGTTTACGTTGTGTTTGAGAATGGTAGTGATATAGGAGGAATCATTGTGTTAACGAGAGGGTGACATCATCCACCTCTCACCTCCCACAATTTTAAAAACTCAACTTCTCCATCCATGTTCACTTCACCCTACATGTCTCAAATTCTCAATGATGCATAAGATTATAAATAGGTCAACAAACATAGATAGTGCCTTTACTTTCTCCATTATTTTTCGCTAACTTTAGACTTGGGCTAGCTTTTGCTTGGCCGGCATGTTTTTTTTTTTTTTTTTGAATTTTTTTATCTTAACTTAAGGATCGAATGAACAGAAAATTACCAATTAAGTGAGCATGGTTAGTAGTAAATGTTGGTTAGTTGATTGGTCAAGTAGTGTGCTCGCTCCCTTATACTCGAATTCGAACTTGTTCGTAGATTAGAGTGGTTTAGAATATCACATGATACCATGAATATCCATGTGCGCATGGTCTTATGAAAATCCAATTCCTAGAGTATGCATTATGTGATACGAAAGTTTCTCTCCTTTCGAAGGACTTTGGCTTTCGTGCAAAAAAATGTTTGTGTACCAAGCACTAGGACTCTTTATGCAAAAACTATAGGGTAAAGTGTCAATTTTGTCTCTGAATTATCACCAAGTGAAAATTAGGTTCCTAAACTATTTTTTTTCAGAAAAATAATTCATTGAATTAAAGAAATTTGTCAATTACATCTCTAATATTAGATTCGAAGCTACTATATTTAATTTCCTGTCAATTTAAGTCACGTTACTTGCATGTAATATACATTGGAGGGTAGATTGGTAATTTTTCATAAAAAGATTGTGTATGAAGTTAACTTTTGGAGGGTAAATTAGACGTTAGATTCGTTACTTATATAAAATGTTAAGGGCTTATAGGCGAGAAAATGACGGTAGACACTCTAAAGTATGTCAAGTGACTTACGTTGACCAAAAAGTGGATCAAATAGCTTTGAATATAATAGTAGGGATGGAATTAGCAGTTTTAATGAATTTAGGGACTTATTTGCCCAAAAAATAATTTAGAGACTTAATTTTCACTGAACGATCGAGAGAGAGATGGAGAGAGGATGGGTATGTGGAGAAGAAAGACAATAGAGAAAGAAGACGAAAGATTTTATGTTAGAATTTTGTTTTAATTTAATCACATCGAAGAAAACAAAAAACTTAGGAGGAGAGAAGGGGAGTGAACGATCAAGAGAGAGATGGAGAGAGGAATGGGATGTGGAGGAGAAAGACAGTAGGGAAAGAAGACGAAAGATTTTGTGTGAGAATTTTGTTAATCACATCGAAGAAAACAAAAGAAAAAAAACTTAGGAGGAGAGGAGATTGAACAATCAAGAGAGAGATGGAGAGAGGAAGGGGATGTGGAGAAGAAAGACGGCAGGGAAGAAGACGAAAGATTTTATGTGAAAATTTTGTTTTAATTTAATCACTTCGAAGAATTATTGTGTTCCGATGTAACAAGAATTATTTAAGTTAATAGCTTAATCTACCATAAAATTAATTTGAGGACTCATATGAAAAAGAACCTCACAGGTCCTCAAATGAGGACCTTAGGAAAGCAATTCTGTAAACTTGAGACCTTCTCCAATCAAGTGGAGACAAATATCAATTGACCGGCTTCTATGTACGTTAAGTGGTGCTACATTTTCATATTACTCCCGCCTTGCATCTTGATTACAAAATTTATATACGATTTGGGATCTCTTGTGTGTGATTAGTTAAGTCAAATACGTGAACTAGTTTTACTGACTGAAGTAAAGTACTTGTGGCAGAGTTGCTTGCTACGAACCTATATTAAGACTCGAGTATCCAATTCAAAATCAATTAACAGCAGGTATATTACTCTAAACGGATGCTAAAACTTAAACGTCATCCAAGTCAAAATCAACTAGTATGGAATCAATAGAGAGGTACATGATTTTATATTATAGTTGAAGGCTTGGGATTAATAATATGGGATTTTATACTCTATCAATGTGAATCGAAAAGGAAAAGAGAGTAATATAATACATGGATTTGAGTATGAGACCTTTTTCGGCTATACATGCATGGAAGGCCCCAACTAAAAGTAAAGTCTAATCCTAAATACTTAAGGCAAGTAGTGGTTAGAGGGGGTCATCTTTTTTCCAAGCTCTCAAGTGCATTGCTATCACTTCATCATCACAACCACACTTTGCTTAATCCCATTCCTCTTTTCTGATGATGAACTCTGCGGATCCCATCCTTTCTTTTCTAGTCTTTCTTTCTGCTTTTCACAACCCTCTTGGGTTTACTGATTTCAAATCTTATGTATTCATTTTGTGTGTTGCCTCCTTGGCCTCTATTATTAATTGATACGTGTTAATTTTATGACGACAAAGTTAAGGAGGATCAAGTTTATGAACACATATCAATCAATGATAAATGCTACAAAGAGGCCACACACAAAGTAAGTGCAGAAGATTTGAACTCGTGCTCATATTCTCAAAGCTCACCAGCCGCCACTACTATCTTGTGTTTGGCTATAGAGAGTTGGAGAGAGAAGGGATAGAAAATTAGAAAATAAAATGTAAGTTTGGTAATGTCTCTCAATATTTTGGAAGATTAAGAAGCAATCTTATCTTAACTTATAAATGTTATTTAATCTTTTTTATTCGAGTGATATTCAATATTTAAACGGTTAAGTATTTTGTTTTAGCTATCTTGGCTACGTGTTTGCAAATGGTTTTAACTTTTGAGTGATATTTTCTTTTCATTTCTATCACCTACGTATGATTTCTTGACTTTTCGTTTGACACGGTTATAGAAACATATTTTCCAATTTTTCATGAGATATGTTTGTAAATGTGTCACATTGTGATTTGCAGGTGAATAAGTGAGAGGAATGAACCGAACAACGTTCTTTCTTTGGCTCGACTCTACCAAAATGGTAGTTATACCAAGTGATTTTATTAAATGACATATTACTAAATCACTAAGCAATTATTTACACATCCCATCAAAATGAAAGGGTGTGAAATCACTAAGAATGACTTAAGAAGACCTCTCCAACTCTTGTGGGGTTCCATTGAAGATGAAGAGAAGTGGTTTGGTAGTTGTTCACTTGCTTTTGTGGGCACTAGCAATGCAATATAGGGCATGGGTTCACAAGTTGGTGGTATGATTGGATAATTAAACAAGGCTCGTGGCCTTTAACTTTCCCAGGCACCTTTCTTAAAAAAAGTTTGAATATGTTTTGGAAGCATAGAGAAAAAGTTAAGGCCACGAAAGAAGCAATGTTTGTGACCCCATTTCAAAGGGTGCAAAAAGTAGTGTCACAAAACGATTGATTAAAGAGTGTTAGAAGGAAAAATACTGATGATATCGAATATTAATTTACAATATTTAATACAGTTCATAATATATATATATATATATATATTTTTATATTTATTGAAGGAAAAATATTAAATGTTAATAGATATCAATTTAAATGATAGCGGATATCAATTTAAATGTTATCGGATATTAATTTATAGTACTTGATACATTTGAATACATTGTCCATGCTTATTACAATAGGATTGATAGTCGATGTCATGTCAATTACTGCAAAAAAAGAAAAAGAAAATAGGAACTAGGAAAAGAAAAAAAAGGAAAGACAGAGATGTTAAATACATCAAGTAAAGGCAAAAGCAGAGGAAAGCTGTCAAGCTCTCCCTCCCTTCTTTTTTGTTTTTGTTTTGGAAGAAATCCCTCCTTTCTTTTAAAAGCCCATCCAGAACACACATCAAAATCCAAAAAACACACAATTTCAACAAGAAAGCAAAGCAGAGCACAAGATCTTAAAAAAAAAAGGAGAAACATAAACAGGGAGAGAGAGAGAGAGAAGGGAGAAAAATTGAAGCAGCAAAGCAACAAACAAACAAAATATGAAGCGAAGGGAGGCCAAAGGAGCACTCTCAGCTGATCTCTTAGTATGTTTTCCTTCAAGAACCAATCTAAAACTCATGCCGAAGGCAATTTGCAGTCCCGCAAGGCCCTTGGAGCCCAACTGCCGCCACTCCATCCACCACCACCACCATCAGCATCAACTCGTAAAAAAGTCGAGCATTGGGAGGAGCGGTCTTGGTCATACTAGTCCTCTGATGTGGGCCAAGACCAAGTCCGTGGGTTCGGAGATCTCTGAACCCACGTCCCCAAAAGTCACATGTGCCGGACAAATCAAAGTCCGGCACAAGTCAGCCTCGTGCAAAAGCTGGCAGTCAGTGATGGAAGAGATTGAGAGAATTCACAACAACAAAAAACAGAAGAAACAGAGGAGACCCAATTGGGCTGAGGCTTTCGGGTTCAAGAAAGAAGTCATGCAATTCTTGACTTGCTTGAGAAGTATCAGGTTCGATTTTCGTTGTTTCGGTTCTTTTCCTCACGAATCCGATATTACTTCCGACGACGACGACGAAGACGAAGACGAAGAAGATGAGCAAGAAAACAGAGACGGTCGAGAAAACCATGTGGGTGGTGAGGGAATTAGTGACGGTTCTGACCAGAGTAGCTCTAGGACTGTGTTTTCGAAATGGTTTATGGTTTTACAGGAAAACCAGAGTAATGGCTTTTGTAAAGAGGACAAAAAGGACAGAAACTGTACGCCAGATTTCGATGACGGTGTCGGAATTGGATCAACTTCTGAAGCTCCAGCAGCAGCCGTTCCACCGCCAAATGCTTTGTTGCTAATGAGGTGCAGGTCCGCCCCTGCAAAAACATGGCTAGAAGAGAAAGAAGAAGAAGAAGAAGAAGACGACGACGACGACGGCGACGAAGAAGAAGAAGACGGCGACGATGAAGGAGGAGAAAATGGGTTGGAGAAGGAAGAGAAAAAAGCAAAAGTTACACTGAGGAGTTTAATGGAGGAAGACAAGCAGAAAAAGAAGATGGAGAATTTGGTGGTGATGGCATATGATTCTGATCTCTACAACATTTCATCAGACATTGCAAAGGAGACGTGGGTTGTTGGTGGATTGAAGGAAGCAATTTCCAGGAGTCGAAGTTGGAAGATATGATGGTGTTTTATTTTATTTTTTTTTTTCTGTTAATTTTCTGCTTTGATTTTGTTTTTTTATTTTTTTGTTTTTTTGTTTTTTTTTTTTTGCTAGCTGTTTTGTCCTCTGAATTATTCAGTGGGAAACTGTTAAATTCCAAGCTCCTTTAGCATTACTTTTGCTTCATTCTTGTTGCTCTAGATTATTACATGTACAGCTTTTATCCTTTTTTCCTGGAAAAGGGTTATGCCAGCATTTTATATTTTCGTGATGTATATCTTTTTAATTAAGAAATCAGAAATTACTTGTGATTTTTATTTTTATGTGTCTGCTTTTTATTTGGAGTTTTTCGGAATTTATTACTTACACAGATTTTGAACGGCTAGATTAATATTACCAAAATTCAGCCATGCATATTTAACCGTGACATATTATGTGGCGAGCAAGGTTCTAAAAGACGTTAAGTTCTAGTCGAGCAGGCAGGCTAGGCCTAGCGCCTAGGCGGGTTAGACGAATTTAAGTAAATCTATTATATTTCGTATAAATAAATGTCTGCTTATACTTAAAATATATATAATTTCATCATAAACTACAAAATAGAAAGACACATATATTATGATGTATTGGAACATAGTGAAAACATGGGGAACAAGAATATAATGTGTGTAATTTAAGTATGCAATAAGTCTTTTACAATTTATTGAAAAAATAAAATGTAAAATGAAAGTTATTTATTTTCTATTTAAGTGACTCGCGACCAAGGCGGGTGTCTAGGCAGGCGCCTCAGCAAGTCTAGGTGCCCTTCCTTAATTTTTAAACGCCTAGGCATTAAACGGGGCGGTGGCCAGCTACCTAGCGCCTAGACGAGGCTTAGACGACGTTAGACGAGACCTAAATGGCACTAGGCGGAGATTTTTAGATTAATGATGGTGAGTGTTGAAACCAAGGAGAATGTTCCAAGTAGAAAAAGAACTGAGATTTCGTCATAATTGTAGGGCCAAGAAGCATGAGCTCCTGAGATTTTGGAGGCCCTGTGCGAGACTCAAACGGAGGCCCTTACATGGTCTAAAATTTTGGTTGCTATATTTTCTTTTATATTTTATATTTTTTATTGTGTGTAAATTGATATAATGCAAAAGAAAATAAATAAAGAAAAATGAAGCATAGTGTGGTAGTCATGTACCTATCTGCGTTCTCTATGTTTTTGGTTAGAATCTCCATACTTTTTAAATACAAAAATCATGGTGATATGACTATGTACCTATCATATCACCGTACAAATACCATAATCAAAATCATTCATGCTCTTCTTATCATCTAGAGTTCATCTCAAGAAAAATTTATGTGTTAAACGAATCACTAGTTATGATATTAGTAGCATCTTATAATGAACCTTTTTCATTGCATTTTTCGTCACGCCCTAAAGTGAGGACGATTCTCACTCCCCCTCTCCTGTTGATTGCCATTAGATTAGTTAAAATTTTGAGATTCATGTCTTAAACAATTAAACCAACTTAATCTAACAATATAGGTGTAGTTGTACAATAATTTTCTTTTTGATATGGATGACTCAATAGTCTTCAAATGGAATGAAAAATAGATAACTTTTAAACAGTGACCAAAAGAATAAATGATTCTAATTATGAAATGTATTCTATTAAATGATATCATATAAGGAATGGGGGCTTTTAAAGATTATACCAGATTTAAGAATTTTAATTTATTATGATATTCCTAACTACAAATTTATTAGCAAACTTATCTTGTATAATGAAAGAAATTAAACTACAAATATTTAAAAATAGAAAAATTAGTGTAGCTCAAAAATCCCAAGTAGTTACCCATGCCCTATATGAAAGAAACATGGCTGAAAAAAAAAAAATAAAAAATAACAAATATGAGAAAGTAAAGAGTTGAACCCGTGCACTACAACATAAAGGTACTAGCGCTTGACTATCATGCTTGGTAAACATGTATAAATTATTTCCCAGCTTTTTTATATATATAGAATATTAAGAAGGATTTTAGAATTTGAGGGCCTCAGAAAATAGGGGCCCCTATGCGGTCGCACTCCTCGCACCCCTAAGGCTGCCCCTGGAACCAGCAACTCTGAGTAACTGCAGAGGGATTCTCAGAGCAGCACCTTACTCATGTAGTGCTTGAACAATCTACCAAAACTCCAAAACAGAGTATGAACAAAAAGACAAGCTTCAAAGGGATTCCTAACTCTTTCTATGCATTTTATCCATTAGTTCTTTAACTGCTCTTAATTTTGAGAGAGAATTGATGTCCTTTTGTCACTCTTTCTATGCATTTTATCCATTAGCATAAGTTCTATCTTAAATATAAATCGGTGTACAATGTAATTAATAAGTTTTTCTAAATTGTCACTTTTTTACCCGTGTCTTCTTATGTGCATTTGTCTATATGTACCGAAATTTGTCGCGACCGATACGTTTTTATCTCTTCCTAAATGCATTTTATTTTTTGTTTCATTGTCATTGCCTTGTAGAATTTACCTAAAAACAAGTCAATCTTAATAGATAAGCATACTATAATGTAATTGAAAATTTACCTTATTGTTATATTTTGACCACTCTTTCGATATGCATTTTATCAATTTGTTCCAAGCTTGTTTGGACGTTATTTATTTGCCACTCTTCTTGAATGCATGTTATCCATTTATCTTAAAACTATTACCTTCCAGGTCGTATCTTTAATACAGATGCAGTGTACGATGTAAAAAAATGTTTGCCTAAGTTATTACGTTTTTGTCACTCTTGCTATTTTCATTTCATGGTTTTTTCGTCCTAAAACCCAGTTTCGTTGGCACTGTTTTTCACTGTTTATGAACAGTGAAATGACGATAATACCCTTAAAGTTAGTCTTATGTCGGTATTTATTGTCTTTTTATACAGTAATATATCGGATTTACCCTTTCTATCCAGCTGTCCACCATCCGTGAAGCCTTTCTTTTTAACCTGTTCTTGTTTTTTTAAACTCACGCACATTGTTTGTGGTACAGAAAATGATAAAAAAATCGGTTGTAGGACGAAAAAATGATTAAAAAATACCAGAAGTTAAACCCGGCCACAGAATTATGTCACAAAAACGATAAAAATGATAAAGAACGTGTACACGTGTTGGTCATCGCGGGAAGGGAAAGGGTCGGTTTTTCCATTTGTTTCTAGAACGAAGCTTCTCCATTTGTTTACAGAATGATCTCTCATGTTCTCGCGAACCCCCAAACCACGAACCAAAACATCCTTCTCTGTTCGACAACATCTCCTCCCTCCTTCTCCGTTGTACAACATCTCACCAGGCTCCTCCCTCCTTCCTCCCCCTCCTTCGTTGGGCAACATCTCCTCCGCTCCTTCTCATGGTAATTTTTTATCTCTGTTTCCTCAGATCCCTCTTGCTTTTACCAATTACCATGTATAAATACAACATAATCTCCACACACTCTCTCAGATCCTTCCCACTGGGCGATTATGGCAGCGAGGGCATCTCACTCGGCGTTGTCGGAGGCCAGGTCTCTTCCTCTGCTTCCACTTTATTCATTTTATTTTTTATTTTTCATCTTGAAAAATGAAAAAGGCTCGGGTTTCTGATTTTCCAATGATACTATATATACTTTTTTATTTATGGAAATTAGTTTTGATTTTCCAGTTCACCCAAACTGTATTTCGACTTTTGGTCCATTTTCAGCTATTCCACTCCATACACAACCAAATGGCAGAACAAGGTAATGTGTCTCACTCTCGGTCCTTGTTTTTTCTACCCTTTTGTTTATTTAGGCTGAAAGATTCCAAAAATTATAATTTAGAAACTGCAAAGCAATGGGATATGGGTCTATGTTTCTAACTTTTAATGAGTTTGAATTTTGAGGGTAAGAATTCGAAAGTGGGTACTTTTTGGTTATTTGGTGAATTAGGTTTTTGTTGTTTGAGGAGAAATTTTTACAGTGGCCACATCTGAAGGAGCTGGTGCAGTGCTACACCACAAACTGGGTGAAGGTCACAATAAGTATTAGTCACTATGAGAGTGTTGGACTATCCTCGTTCTGGAACCAGGTTTAAGATGGCCCTGACACTGACATTGAAACCGGTATATAACCCTCTTCTTTTTGTCTTTTTGTCTTTTAGTCTTTTAGTCTTTAGCTTACTCGAGCATATACTATCATTTAAAATTAGTGATCCGGTTAAAGTACGTGCAGTATCAGTAGTTCCTCTCTTTTTAATGGAGTGATTCCCTTTCTTGTGCATGTAAAATCTTTATGTCTGCAAATGCACACATCATACGACTTTTAACACAAGTCTTGCTTTTATCATTTGATGTTGCAGTGGGACTTTGAGTAATATCTTCAACAACTTCACTGGAGGACGCACGTTTAGTGAGGTGGTGGTTGAAGCAAATCAGGCAGGTTATACTCAGCCAGATTGATTTATTAGCAAACGATATAGGGGTAACTGTTTAATTAATAGAATTTTAATGGTGGAATGCATTTCTTGAGTTATAAATATGGTGAACCCATTATTCAATACTAGCTCAATAATCATAATATTTTTCTCTGACTTTGTTTTTGAATTTTGATATATAATCTATTTGAGTTTTCTATAGAGAATAATCTTTTGGTACTTATTGCTTTTGTATTATTAAATTTTAACATTAGCAATTTCCTCTATATATATAATGTGTCGACTTTGTATAATAATTGCAGGCTTATGAAAAAATTGAACTGCCCATGCTGATCAAAGAGAAATCAGGTCTTAGTCACAATCATATAAAAAACATGATATACAAGATATAGAAGAAATATGTGCGACTTTGAATTTAATGAATTGTGGTGTTTTGTCGTCTGAATTTCTAACCTATTATTATTGGAAGACCTAAAAGATTTTTCCAATGTATTGTTTCTGGATTTATTCAAATTTGTAGTGAAATGATGGTATTTATAAATTTTAATTTTTTTTCTCTATTATTACATGTTGATGCAGATTTATTCTGTACGATTCTCTGGTTAATTAGGGTAAGCATTTTGGTGAGCTTTGATTTTGCTAGGGTAAGCTCTTAATCTTTCCTCTATCGTTTTGTAGTTCATCCTATTGTTGTAATTTATAGCTGTTTGTGATGGAAACAATTTGGTCCTTGAATTGCTTTGTCATAGAGATATTTCAAAAGGGAACCAGGCTTTCCGAGTAAGATAAAGATGATACGAAACTATATATGATTGTCTTCTTATCTAATTAAATTCAATTTTTTATTTAATGCAAATAATTATTTTGGTAGATATGGAATACTTTTGTTACATCCTTCGGAGTAAAGTGTTTGCCTTTTTTTTAGAGCAACTATTTTGAGGTTTGATTCATAGGGTGAACATTGAATATATCCACATTAAAGGGACATGGTTAGTACGCTAAAAGTTCTGTTACGTTATTTTCACATAAGCAAGAGAATAATTTTATGCTTATATTGAATATTGTCACATCCAGACTCGGGGTCCACCACATCTCGGGCTCGCTCCACCACCGTGACACGATATTGTCCGCTTTGGGTCCCGACTACGTCCTCACGATTTTGTTTCTGGAAATTCACACGAGAACTTCCCAGTGGGTCACCCATCATGGGAGTGCTCTCGCGCGCTACTCGCTTAACTTCGGAGTTCCCATGGAACCCGAAGTCAGTGAGCTCCCAAAAGGCCTCGCGCTAGGTAGGGATGGGAATATACATATAAGGATCACTCCCCTGGGCGATGTGGGATCTTACAATCCACCCCCCTTAGAGGCTCGACGTCCTCGTCGGCCGTCGGCACACTTCCGGCCAGGGATTGGCTCTGATACCAAATTGTCACATCTCGGCCCAGGGTCCACCACATCCCAGGCCCGCTCCACCAACGTAGCACGATATTGTCAGCTTTGGGCCCCGACTACGCCCTCACGGTTTTGTTTCTGGGAACTCACACGAGAACTTCCCAGTGGGTCACCCATCATGGGAGTGCTCTCGCGCGCTACTCGCTTAACTTCAGAGTTCCCATGGAACCCGAAGCCAGTGAGCTCCCAAAAGGCCTCGCGCTAGGTAGGGATGAGAATATTCATATAAGGATCACTCCCCTAGGCAATGTGGGATCTCACAATCCACCCCCCTTAGGGGCCTGACGTCCTCGTCGGCACACCACGGCCAGGGTTAGGCTCTGATACCAAATTGTCACATCCCGGCCCCGACCCCCACCATATCCCGGGCTCGACTCCGCCGTAGCACGATATTGTTCGCTTTGGGCCCCGACCAAGCCCTCACGATTTTGTTTTTGGGAACTCACACGAGAACTTACCAATGGGTCACCCATCATGGGATTGCTCTCACGCGCTACTCGCTTAACTTCGAGCTCTGATACCAAATTGTCACATCCCGATCCGGGGTCCACCACATCCCGGGCCTGCTCCACCACCGTATCACGATAGTGTCCGCTTTGGGCCCGGACTACGCCCTCACGGTTTTGTTTTTGGGAACTCACACGAGAACTTCCCAGTGGGTCACCCATCATGGGATTGACCTTGCGCGCTACTCGCTTAACTTCGGAGTTCCTACGGAACCCGAAGCCAGTGAGCTCCCAAAAAGCCTCGTGCTAGGTAGGGATGAGAATATACATATAAGGATCACTCCCCTGGGCAATGTGGGATCTCACAAATATTCATTCATGATCACATATTTATATGAGTAGAATCTTTGATTGTTTCATCTCATTTGGGATTTTACTTTTTAGTGAATGTACAGTTTTCATTTGATTTGAGATTCTACTTTTTAAACGCTGTCAATGAATATATCCATTCCTGTTAATAGTGCTGCTATAACAAGTTGTTTGTGATTTACAGTTTCAAGACTAATGCTTTAAATTGCGCTTTATGAAGAACTTATACAGAGTTAGCAAATGCTAGGTAATTGTTTCTTTGTGAGTGAATCTAATCTATAAATTCATACTCACTGGGTTGTAGCTTTGCTAATTGAATTTCTATTATAACTTTAACTGTTTTCATTTATTTATTTCTACTGGAGTAAACGCAAGACCATATGATTTTAAATGAACACAATAAATCGTGTTTGATATTTTATTTGTCTTGAATACAGTTTTTACTAGCTCAGTCATGGGACATCATCTTATGCTACCTCAACCAACAGTACAGGATGAAAACTGTTCATGTTCCAGTCGTAATCTTTTTTGCATGTAAACATCTTCCTAACGTTTTCAACGTAAATAATATTAATCTTTTAGGTCACAATCTTCTATAAAACAATCTTTCTTGCAATTTCTAATCCTGCAGCAACGTGCGGGCACTGTTTTCTAGTATATACTAAAACCGAAACTGAAAAACACTGTTCATTAACAGTGATCTAAAGAAATTGCCCCTGCTTGGTCTGTTTAATTTCAATTGCGCCATGTTTTACACGTGTTTGTCATCGGTGATATGGAAGCAGGTTGAAAAATTTGGGGTGTTCCACCTGCTTCCTTGCTCTTCTTTTCCTCTTATGGACTTTTCTTTTCCATCGACTTCTCTGTCACTATCTCGCAACCAGCCACAACACGGATTCACCCTCCATTTCTCCCGCTTAGCAAAAGAAACTCAAAGGGGTTCACCTTCGTGGGTTCCGTAAGATGCTGGAAGCATCTTTCGTTATCTCTTTCTTCTTGTTTTCTTCCACCTCTTCCTTCTTCTTTTCTTCCACCTCTTCCTTTGCCGAAGCAACTAAAAATAAAAAACCTACTCGCAGTTTCTTCCTCCCGATTTCGGAGCTTCTCTCTCTTCCACTCTCTCTCTCTATCCCCTCCATTGAAGCACTTCCATACACATGTATCGTTTTTCCCGTAATTATATATTTAATTATTTGAAAGTTAGTTCTTCTGTGTAAAATTCTTGAACTTTTGATTACCTGCAATTTTCAATTTTCTACGATATAGGATTTTTGAATAATTTCATGATTTAGCGATCCTACTAATGATATATCAAGTAGAATCAATATGAGGAATAGATTCTTCAATTTCGTAGCTTCCAAGCCTAGACAAGAGATCATATTTGCGGTTTTTGCGTTTGTTTATGTCTGATTTGCATCGATTTTGGTCGGATCTATTTCTAATTTTGTTTTCTGTTTGAGCATCGGTTGTTTTTGCATTGCTAGAAAGTTAATTTTCTACAACTGAGGTATGTTTTCTAACTGCTGTGTTTTGATTAATTTTGGATGGAATTGTAACCGTTTGGTTTTGGGTTGGCTCTGTTACTGTGCTAGAGTTTTCCTGGCTAAGAGGATATTTTGCGGTTTGCTTCCATGCTTGGTCAGTCTCAGATTTACCGATGGTTCCGGCGGTCCTGTTATTTTTTGGGTAAGTTTTTTCTCTTTTTGTTTTTTTCCTGATTTGACAACTCATTGGTTGGTGTTAGATTAAAATGTGTGTGTAATTTTTTCGAAGAATTACTGGTGAGATGGATTGACAAGATTCTTGAGTGAAAAACAGGCTTTTTAGTGCGGTTAAACAGAAATATATAGCTTTATTGTAAGAGAGTTATGGACGATTTAATCAAATTAATTGTACTGATAGAGATATGAATGAGCCTAAGGTTTATTCTTTTCACTCAAACATCATTATACCATTATAGAAAATCAGGAATTTGAACATCAGCTTGAAACTTCGCCGTCGATTTTAGCACCACCAGCTTCGATGCAATCCTTGGAGACACCCATGCCTCCTTTGCCATAGTCGAATTCATCGCTCACTGGTCAGCTTTTCTAATTTCTATGTAAACCATTGATTTTATTTGGGAAATAAATGGAACCCCTTATGTTTTTGCTTAAAGTATTGATCTTTGAGTGTTAATCAGTATATGTTAGATCAATTGGAGGCTACCCATTTGAAAAAGAAGAGAGATCACATGGATGATGGATCATGTGAGATTCTCCAATTATTTGAGATCACATGGAAATATTTAAGTTGTCATAACTAAAATGATCTGAAAGCTTATTGAGAATTGTTATAATTTACTTTTTATTGTAGCGTTGCTTTCTTAAACTGATTAGGGCTAAAGATTGCTAATTCCTTAGCATTCAGTACATATGCTTATTAATGTCTGTTTGTTATCTTAGAGGCCTATGGTGGTTTAGTTGCACCCTGCACACGTGCAGCTCAAGGCTGACCCTAAATTGTCCCTCCTGAAATGATGTTGTGCTTATTTGTAAATTTTGCTGCTCATCTACAATTCACCTTTTGTCTCTTGATATCTTTTACAGGTGCAAAACGCCTAAACATCATCGGGGCCTTGGATGAGAATGAGAATCTGACTGTTTTAGGTGGGGAGAGATTTGTTATTCTTTTAATATTTCAATTATGCATTGTGATGCTTGCAACTCTCTGTAATGGTTGAGAGTTTAAATTTGAAAATCATTAGCCTAATGCAGTTTAAATCACTTGACAGTTTAAATGCAGGTTGTTATATAGAGCTTAGGATTTAGGTTTTCCAATTCAATCAAAGCTAATTAGACAGAATCATGAATTAATTAAATGTGGTGTCTTCCTTTCTCCTCAGTTTCTTTTGTTGTTGGGTGAAAGTGAGCATGGTTTATGATAACCTATTTAAAAGGAAAGCTGGAGAGAGAGGGTAATACAGTAGGTGCTGTGGAGCCAAAAATAATCACAAGGCGACACGTGGATTTTTGGGTAAAAGAGGACAAAAATATCCTTGAGGCATATTGGGATTCCTACACGCGAGCAGCATGCAATCATCCCTCAACCAAGTAAAAAATGCCCAAAGAAGGTAACAAATTCAAAATTATCTCATCAAATTCCCTTTTGTAAAGTAACCTCCAAAATAATATGTTAATTAGTTAATTAATGGATTAATTACCCAATTAATCCATTAAATATCAATTAAATCACCCAATTAACCAAAAATATATCCAATATTAATCCCAAAGCTAGTCAAAACCGGCCACCTCCCTTTGCTCCTTACCTTTCTTATTTTCTCCACTCTATTACCCAAATAAAGATAGACATTTATTTTTATAACCTCCTATTTACTTCTTTCATATTTAATTAGCCAATAAATTGGCTAATTAAACCTAAAATTTAACCCAAAAAACCTAGTGTTGGCCGGCCACTTCTTCTCTAAAGTGGACCAACCAAGCCCTATAAATAGGCTCCTATTTTCACCAAATAATCATTCCAACACTTTGGCAAAAATCCCAAAATTCTCTAAACACTATTTCTCTCTAAATTCTAATTTTGGCATCGGAGGTTCTTCGGCCAAAGCCCCCCCCATTCATGGTGGGCGCGTGAGGCTCTTGGCCTTGACCTAAGATGTTAATTGTTTTGTAGGTGCAATTTTTTCCAAGAAGGAGAAGGCAGAAATTTGCATCCACAAATTAGTGCTTTCATTAAGAGTTGAAATCCATACTCGTAGAAGACTCTCGCATAAAAAAAAGGTTTTTCTCTATTTTCTAGTCCATTTGTATTTTTTCGTACGTTCTTATTATTAGAATTTTTATTTGCAATGATTCTTTGATAAAACGAAAAAGAAAAAATATAATGGCTAGAAATTTAGAAAATTCAACAAGTGAAAATTCCAATATTCAAGAAATGGGTCCGCGGCGATCCACAAGATTAAATATGATCTTAGGAGGGGCGGCACCACCACGAAGCTCTACTATGGCAACCATCGCTGTGACCATCCGCAGCGAGGTCCATGACACCACTACCATGGCCCAAATCACACCACCAAGGCAAGTCCAAGCCGTACCGCACAAGGCCCATGCCGCCAAAGCCACGACCCAAGCCTCACACCCACGTGTGCCACACGCCGAGGAGCCTACTCCCGTGGCCCAGCCTGCTCCTGCCGAGCAGCCCACTCTTGTGGCCCAACCTGCTCCCACCGAGCAGCCCACTCTCGTGGCCCAGCCTGCTCCCACCAAGTAGCCCACTCACGTGGCCCAGCCTGCTGCCGCCGAGCAGCCTGCTCCTACGGCCCATCCTGCTCTCGTGGCCTTTCAAGCAGCCCAAGTCGGCCCAAGACTATCTCAACCACCGGGCCAACCATCGAGCCGGGGGCATTTTCACCACATTTCTTCGTGGATTTGACATTTCCCAACTTAAGTCTCGCGCCCGAAGTTAACCACCTTTCCACTATTCACGGAGGCACATTTCTTCCAAGCTCTTCTAATCCAAATGGCGAACAACACTTGTCTCGACAAGTCATAGAATTGATGAGCGCCCTTGCACAACAGACAACCTTGGTGAATCGACTCTTGCAGCGCACCGAGATCCAACGTGCCCCGAATGAGGTGTCCCGAAGTAGGACAAGGGCAGACGAACCTCTCCACCAGCGTCCCGACAAGCAGCCCGTCAACCAGCCACTATCCGAGCGTTCTGGCAGTTTACGTTACCGCCTGGGTTATTGGGATAACGTATACTTTAGTCTTAGAGCGCGGAGGAGCGTGCATTCCCGATCAAGCTCACGAACGAGCATACGTTCACACTCCGATTATCAACATGGACAACCTTCCAAGCGAAGTGTTCATTCACAACTAGGCTCGCAAAAATTATTCTCCACCTCATATCGGAGTGGGCAGCATGGCAGAAGGAGAGAAACAGTCACTCAATCCGACTCAAGTTCAACCAGCAGCCTGCGAGCAGCTCGTTCGCCTGCTAGGTACATGCCACATGCACCGCAGCCACGACATAAACAAGTCGAGCATAGGGAAGAGAGGCCCAGACCTATAAGTCACGACTGGGGGCAGCCGAAAGTTCCACTGCCCCAGCAGAGGCAAATTCAAGAAGAAGTTGAGAGGCTCATGTCCGAACAATTGCATAATTTCCAACGGAACGAGGTTGTTGACGATGCGCTTCGACGAGACATGACCAACATAAGCATGTCGCCATTCATGAATGAGATCGAGCGGACAGATCCACCTCGTGGGTTCACTATGCCTCACTTCATAGGAGACGAAGATCCGGATCGACATCTTAAGCACTACCACAGTACCATGATCCTCTACAAGAACTACGATGCGCTTATGTGCAAAATTTTTGCCACAACTTTGCAAGGCGAGGCGCAAGACTGGTTTCACACTCTACCACCGCAGTCGATCCGAAGTGTCAACAAACTTTCCTTTGTTTTCACTAAGGAGTATTCGTCTAACCGCTCAATCAAAAAGACATCCGACCATCTCTTCAGCATCGTAAAAGACCTTTGGGAGACAATTCGCGACTATATCAAGAGATTCAAAGCAGAGAAGGCCAAGATTGTTGGCTGTAACGAGGATATAGCAATGACAGCGTTTAGAAATGGGCTTCCCACCGAACACCCTTTATTCGAAAAACTGATTATGGGAGAAGAACTGACCCTAGAAGCTTCGTATGTTTTGGCAGAAAAGCATGCACTATGGGACGAAGCCAAGCACATGGAACATTTCCCGCCCAGAGAAGACTCAGCACCTGAAACATTCACCAAGTTCACAGTTCCAATTGGCCAAATTCTCCGCAAGCTCAAGGATGAACCTTGGTTCGAACTGCCGCCACCCATGAAAGGCGATCTTACCAGGCTGGATCATACAAAATATTGCGCATTCCATCAAGGACTGGGCAACACTACCAACAGCTGCCTAAAGTGGAAGCAGTACCTTGAGAAGCTGACAAATGAAGGTTGATGCGACGAGTATCTTGACAGATCAACGAAACGGCCTACAAAAGTAGGAGAAATCTCTATCACCCCTTGAACCCCGTTTGGGCTTTTTCCAAATAAGTTCGAAGTCTTTAGCAGCTTGACGAACAAGGCCTCTCAAGTCGAAGATTATTCAGTTTGTTATGCAGTTTCTACTTTCCAGCACAGTTGATTTATTTCTTTATTCTCAATGAAGATTCAAGAAATTATTCATAAACCTGGCTCAACAGCTGTCTACAACAACTGCTCAAAACCCTTTTTGGGTATGCTCTCCAGTGCGAGAGGATAAACTAATTGCTCTCCAGCGCGAGAGGGTAAACCAATTCCCCGACACCTAATTGCTCTCCAGCGCGAGAGGGTAAACCAATTCCCCGACACCCATATGGGTTTTCTCTACAGTGCGAGAAGGCCACATAGTTCAAAAGATCGAATGCTTGAAGACCAACTAAGCAGCGAATGGTCAGGGGGCAGCAGCCACTGCTCCGATCTCGGCAGCTTCATCCTTGACTGCTCTATCTATGACAGCTGAGAAATCAAACTCAAGCAGTTTCTTTATTTTTGGAAAGCAGCGCGAACGAGGCAGCCCTAACCATAGCCCATGCCACGCCACTTCCTCGGCCCATGCCGAGCCAGTCCTTGGCTTCAGTCAAGCCAAGCAGCACAAGCAATGGCCCCTGCCAGCCGACGTACCACACTGCCCCGACGGCTGCTCTGCAGCAGTACCTCCCAGGAAGAAGACAAGAAAAATTAAAATTTTCTTACATCGGTGCGGCATGGAGAAGGTGAAAAAATCAACAAAAAACGGTCCTTTGCACGGGCAAGGTGTAGAAGATTGCTAGAAGAGGGGGAACAAATATCCTCTAAGCTCTCTCTCTCTTGCAGGGTAGAATAAATCGCTCTCCAAAGTTGATTTAATAACCCACTTAAGGTGGACTTAAATAGGCTTTGAGAGAAATTTATTTCCCTTTCCTAGAAGGATCTAATTTCCTATTGAAGAAGGAATCTACATCAAAATAGGAAGCAGTTCTAAGTTTCCCAAAAGTAAGGAAATCTCTACACCTGCTGCCCTTTCCTGCAAGCAGCTCAACAGGTGTGGGGGCATTTGTGGAGCCAAAAATAATCACAAGGCGACACGTGGATTTTTGGGTAAAAGAGGACAAAAATACCCTTGAGGCATATTGGGATTCCTACACGCGAGCAGCAGGCAATCATCCCTTAACCAAGTAAAAAATGCCCAAAGAAGGTAACAAATTCAAAATTATCTCATCAAATTCCCTTTTGCAAAGTAACCTCCAAAATAATATGTTAATTGGTTAATTAATGGATTAATTACCCAATTAATCCATTAAATATCAATTAAATCACCCAATTAACCACAAAATATATCCAATATTAATCCCAAAGCTAGTCAAAACCGGCCACCTCCCTTTGCTCCTTACCTTTCTTATTTTCTCCACTTTATTATCCAAATAAAGATAGACATTTATTTTTATAACCTCCCATTTATTTCTTTCATATTTAATCAGCCAATAAATTGGCTAATTAAACCTAAAATTTAACCCAAAAAACCTAGTGTTGGCCGGCCACTTCTTCTCTAAAGTGGACCAACCAAGCCCTATAAATAGGCTCCTATTTTCACCAAATAATCATTCCAACACTTTGGCAAAAATCCCAAAATTCTCTAAACACTCTTTCTCTCTAAATTCTAACTTTGGCATCGGAGATTCTTCGGCCAAAGCCGCCGCCATTCATCGTGGGCGCGTGAGGCTCTTGGCCTTGACCTAAGGTGTTAATTGTTTTGTAGGTGCAATTTTGTCCAAGAAGGAGAAGGCGGAAATTTGCATCCACAGGTGCATATAGGGCCTCAAAAGTTAAGGCATACTGACAGAGAAAAATGCATAGATTGGTATGGTAAAAATGAAAAAAAAAATGAAAAGAAAGTGAACCCAATAGAATATAGAAAATGAAGTGTTCATCCGGTGGAAGAACCCATATGTGGTGTTTATTTTTAGACAAGATGGGAAGATGTAAACGGTTGGAGGTCCATACCATTTTCCAAGTTCTTTATTAATGTGAATGTTTATGTTATTATGATTAGGAATTTAAGTGAATAAATCGTTTTCGAATTTGTAAACAAATAATTGCTTACAAAATAATGAACTCTGTTAAACAAAAATAATTGCTTACAGTAGAGAATAACTGTAAACATTATTGAAGTATATATTTAAATATTTTTAATTTATATAAATAGATAGGTTGCTATTGCATTCTGTGCCTAAATCAAATCACTAACTTGAACCATGCTCTTTATTTGGGAACTGTGTATTTCTTATTTGAATTAGTATGGTTTGTTTTTCAAATTTGATTTTGTGTGAATTCATTTTGATAGATATTTCAGAATTTCAGAAAGCAGGTGCAGTTTGATCAATTAAGGCCAACCTGATTTACAGAGGTCGGATTAGAGGTACACTATTAATTACCTCACTTTTCTCCCAAGAGTATGCTGCTTTTTCCAAAAGGAGAAGATTAGCTTGGTTTGATCTCTTATTTGAATTGTGTAGATTTGGTTTGATCTCTTAATTTGTGTTGTGCAAATTTTGTATGAATTGATTTGGGTTGGGCAGAGGAAGCAAATAATTTTTTAAATTAATAAATTTAGTTTGGTTTGTACATATGCTGATGAATATTAACATGTCAAGAAACTGTTCGTTACAAACTATTCATTAATTACAACTTTGTACCAACTGTTTTTGTTATGCCTAACAGTTTTAAGACCCTGCAGCATCGCGCGGGCTCATTTGCTAGTTTGTGGCTAAAACTCTATGTATCAGGTCCAAATCACAATGAATACCCAAAAGTTGAAATTCAGAGAAGAACCCAATTTTGGGTATAAGCCCAGTGTAATTAGTAGTAGAAGAAATATAAGTTGATTTTGTCAAATTTTTGTGGCGGGACTTTGTATTCTTCAACAAGTGTAACACTGTTTAGATGAAAAAATTTAAGATTTTAAAATAATAAGATTTGAAATGATAAAATTTAGATTTTTAAAATTTGTGAAGTTTTTTGTTTCGCTAACCTAAAGTAGAATGATGTTTAGTGTATTAATCCATAAATGAGAGGTAGTACTGTAGTAGTTGTAAATATTCTAGTGGCAGTGGTAATGATGTCCTAGGTTCAATTTCTCCTCTTACTATGGCTTGTATAAAAGAAAAGTTATTAACATCAGCTTTCTCTTCTCAACTCTCGCTTGTATAAATTTATTTTTTCTCAAAATAACAAAGTTAACAAACAGAGTACAAATCTTAAACACTTACTTTAATCAAACCACAATTCATTTTAACCAGGGACGTTGGCGTGCAACATATGGGAGAACAAAAGCAAAACAAAAAATATATATATAAAAGAATCACGAAGGTATACATATTCAAGTCCACTCAAATTTCCATATTCCTTAAAATCTATGATTACATTGATTCTCTTCCCATCCTTTTTTTTATGTGCACTGGACGCAAAGTATTAATTTTGTCATGTGAGCTTCTTCTTTTGGAAGATGTGAAGTTTCTGCTGCCAGTCACCATATATTAAGTGTAATTTTTGTTTATCTTCTGTTTAATTTAACTATCCTGATCAACTGCTGTACAATTTGACTGAGCTTTCTAATTGTTCATGGTTTTTGCCTGGAATTTCTTTGACCCTTGATCCATTTTTGTATATCTTGAATGCTGGGATTGTGCTCACATCCTCCATTTTTGCCAAGTAGGGATGGTCTTCCACCTCCACCTGAATTTAAAAAAAAAATCACTTTGAATGTTAAGAACAATACTAATATAAGCCGATTAAATATGCAGAAATAGAACCGGTAACAAATTTGTAGTGAAAAAATAAAATTGGATAGGAACTAAAATTTACAAATTTATATTCAAAAGTAGACCAGGTCGGTTGATGGGATCAACGGTTTGGTTTTGGTCCCGAGGAAATCTCAAACTGACACCGTCAGTGCGATTTCCGGTCCCGGCCAAAACCAGTCTATGCCCACATTTACTCTAAACCATAATTTATATACAACTTATTGTTTGTTTAGTGTCCCCAGTTCTACTTTCTATTAAAAGTTTGCAACAAGTTATGTTTGTGAATGTTCCTTTTGCCCATATAATCTTAGTAATAACTAACCTTGAGAAAATTAACAGATGGGAATCTTTTGGTGACTTGGTGCAGGGCTTGTAACACTTTCATTTGTTTACTTTTGTTACAAAACAGCACCACAGACATCCCTGTTGGTGAGACAATGAGGTGTTAGTTTGGTGAACTTCTTTCTTATCTAGTTAGGTAGAAAGTAGAACATTGAGCATTTGGAAAATAGGGAAGAATATATAGCTACCTGGGGATGTCACAAAGTATCTGAAACGCTCATTGCTCGAAACAAGAATCAAATTTGATCCGAATTTCGCGTCTTCAATATCTTCGCCATTATGTCTTTTGAGCTGGATTTTGGCTTCAAACAAAGCCTTTCCAACTTCCTCATCTCCAGGAGTTTCCCTTATCAGCATCTCGTAATCTTGAATTGAAGCTCCCCACCTCTCCAACTGAGATAGAACAAAACAAAAACAACTGTACTAATTAGTAAAGGGTTATCACACATGAAATTTTCTGTGCAGAAAGTATGCTTGGCTTTCAAGTAATAACAATTCACCTTGGCGTTGCAATCAGCGCGGCGCAGCCTGGCCTTGCTATAAGAAGGCTGCAGATCGAGTGCTGCATTGCAATCTTCGATGGCCTTTTCAAATTGTCCAAGCTTAGAACGACAAGCTGCTCTATTGCATAGTAAAACCGAATTGTGTGGATCGTGCTGTAGTCCTTGGCCATATAATACACAAGCTTCGGAAAACTTTGATGCCTTGAAGAGAAGGTTACCACTCACTCGGGCTGATGCAACAGCTCTAGCCCTCTTCACCACCATACCGACGTTCTTGTCACCTGGATTGAGCCGTGCTGCATTTGTAGCTGTACCTACCGCGTCCTCAAACCTGCCAACCCCCGTAGCTCTATGATGTTAAAATCTTGACACTTTATCTGAACTAAGATAAAGTAATACTAAATTACTGGATGCAGATAAATAAAGTTGGATGCAAATAAATTATAGGGACCAACCTAACTTGTGATGCAATGCAGGACATATTTAAAATCCTATGTTATATTAATCGTACTAATTAATTTAAATCAACTAACCTGCCAGCAGCCAAGTAAACCTGAGCTCCAATCATTAACAGATAGGCACTACTAGCCATGCCAAAAAATTTGGTGCAAATATCAATGCCAAAACTGGGTCGTTTTTGGTAGGTGGCATAGGCCTCTTGTTGTCTTTGAAGCTTCAGCAAGGCCTCAGCTTGTAAAGCAAACACCTACTCATGATTAAACAACCTTATATTAATTATTTTGATTAACAGATTAAATTAATTAGCCTTTGGCATAACTAGGGATTGACTAAATAAAAAAGCTAATTACCTGTGGAGCTGAATTGGCACCTGAGGAAATTGCTAGTTGGGTTTCATTGAGCAAAACATTCCACTCTCGTAATTTCTGAGCTTCAGCGCACCTGCTGAGGCATTTTTGAAGAGCCTGACATTGGTCAACGTCTGTCGATTTAGCGTATGGACCTGAGTGTTTGTAGTGATCCAATGCTTTCTCTGCTTCTCCCAGTCTAAATGACAGATTAATGTTCATGTGTAAGCAAATGTTTTAAAAGACAACACAGTGAAGTTATTAAAGACGTAAAATTTGTGTCCTGCAGGAAAACATGTTACCTGAGATATGTTGTTGCCAACCGATGATGAGCTTTGTGGTAAGAGGGTTCAATCTGGATTGCTTCTTTACACTCGAAAACCGCCTCAATGAGATGGCCTAAACCAATCAAAGCTGCTCCTTTGTTGCTATAGTAGACTGCCTTGTTTGAATCCAACGCAATTGCGCGATCATACAAAGCCAAGGCCTCTTCAAATCTGTCCTCCTTGTATGCCTCATTCCCCATGGACTTCAACACCTCAGGGTCTAACTTATTCAATGCTATGCCTCCAAAATCATCACTGTTTTTCCTCACAATGTTTCTCATCACAACATTGCTTCCTAGTTTTCGGTTAGGAGTGGAACTCGAGTCTTCTACGTTTCTAGGATGATAAGCCAGAGTTTTGATTGAAATGGCACTGGGACTATTGCTTGCTATCTGATTGGTAACGCCGGGCTGCCTCAAGTTCCTCCCCTGTCCTGTAAAAATTAAACTACTTGAAGTGGCTCTGACTACAGCTTTGCTTTCGTAGGTTTGCTGGTGATCACTGATCTTCTTACTGAGCTCTGCAGAGCCAGCAGTGGACGCCCTTCGTAGCTTCATCTCTTTCGCCAAGTCATGCTGCTGTGACACCTTGATCTGCCCTGCTCCATTGGATGAAGAAGTTGAGCTTCTTGCAGCATCTGAATGTCTTCTTGGTTGAACCTTTTGGTGGCAAGCTGAAGGGCTTGGATGGCCCAAGCTAGGCTTCCTGGCGTGTTCCAAGTCGAAATTGGGAGAAGGTTTACCCGAATTCAAGGAGATTACAGTAGCACTACGCTGTGTGGGTTTGGTTGCTTGGGTCTTTGATTCATTAGACTTTGAAGAGCACTCATCACTGACTGGTGGATTCAAATCATTTTTGCTAGTGTTTGAGGAGGGTAGTGAATGAACAGACGATTTTCTGGGCCAGTAGCTTCTGCACTGGAAAATCCCACCCATAAAACCACAACCCAATTCATTTTTCACCTTGTACTTTGCCATATCTGCCATTTTTTCCTTCAAGTTTTTGGTTCCTATAGAAGAAGCTACTTATAGAAGACAGATGTATTAAAATCCATGTTAAACTAATATAACACGTGGAATGTGAATAATAGCAGATAACAATTTAAATGAATAAGGAAAAAAAAGAAAGACTCGGGCTTAAAATATATGGGGAAAAAAAAAAGAAGAGATGGCTTGACCCTGAAGGATTATTGTGAACCAGAATATCATCCAAAAAGTGTATAAATAAGCTCACAGCCTCCTTTAGAGTGGCTTCCAAGAAACCAACTTTATCTTCTTTTTTTTTTCTTTCTTTTCTCTGGTATAGGGTGGGTGTGTATGTGTGGGGTCAAAACCATAAGCTTAATTAGCGTGTTAAAGAAAAAGGATTAGCCCTACTGTAATGCTTTTTTATTTTAGGGTTCCCAAATTCCTTATACTAATGACCAATTGGTATGAAATCTATAAAATTATAATGTTAAAAATATAAAAATGAAAGAGCGGTACAATTCAATATTTTACAGCTAAAGGTGAAATGTTTAGAAATTAAATACTATTGAAAAAGGGACTTGTCAACCTCTTCTGGTGGCTGAGGCTCATGTTTTTTGACAAAGCACAAGACATGTGTACCACTGAGATGCGAGACAATTACATACTTGCAAAGCATGAGACGAATTTGGACGATGTGGATTTAACAAGAAATTAACAAGTGGTTTGTTAAATCCTTGCCAAAATTTTAGTATTTGTTAAACTTTTTGGTGAGAAACTGAGAGGTTGACCAATGCACCAATGCATTACACCTGCTACCGAATAGTTGAGTCTTCTAACATAAGCTTTCCCAATTATACTTCACTTTTCATTTCTTATTATTTTTTTCACTGGATTTTATCTCTTAAGCATAAGTTTGTGTCTGTTATCCAAAATAGGGAAATTATACACCTTTATTTTTATTTTTGGTGATCGTATAAAAATGGATCAAACAAAAACAACGAACATAATTAAGAAAAAATGTATGTTTGTTATCCTAAATATGATAATCAAATCATTTTTAGATGTATCCTAAAAGCAAGAGGCCAGTTTTTAATCCACACTTTAAAGGGAAGCTCAACTCACATTCGAAACTTTGGTGAGTTGAAATAATATGAAGTGTTTTTAGTTTCCAGAAAGTTGTTTAAACTTCTTCAAGAACCTAGAGGTATCGGTTATGATCACATTGGGAAGGAGCTTTGTGGATGCCATGTAAGAAAGTTGTTTAAACTAATTATAAGATTGTCATTAAGTACTACGGTCTGGTGGTATTCCTCTTCACTTGGAAGTAAGAGGTCTTAGGTTCGAATCTTATGGATGACAAATGCGATATCAACTTAGGTTGCCCATTGTGTGGTTAGCCAAACTCCCCCTCCCCTTAGTATAAAAATATCGATGCACTAAAAAAAATATATTATAAGATTAAGCATATTCTACCAGAATTAAGCATGACAAGGATATCAATTGACCTCCAATCTGAGAAATGAAAATTTTAAATAATATTGGAATTGAATTCCTAACAAATAAAATGAATGTATTTACCAAAATAAAGAAATGGCAAGGATGCATAATTGACCACCAATTTGAGAAATGAAATTAGGTTTAAAAACATTGGAACTATTACTAATCTTATTTGAGATCGCCATTATACAAAATAAGTCTGCATTAATTTGAAAATTGCATAGCCTAATTAGATTAATTGCAAAAACTTCCCTTGCTGAAACTTTCTTTATCGATTTGATAAATTACGTATTAGGTGAACATAATCGTTGTTTATGACAAAGACCAATGGGTTGGTACATGATAATTCTTGTCGTTGTCGGATTGTGTAATGCATTATGCATGAATAGATGGGACTGTCGACCAAACTTGTTCTATACAAAAATGCGACTAAGTCCATGCCTATTTGAATGTGTTTTGGTATGCAATGTTGTAGGACCATATATATATGCAAAACAAGTTGAAGGTTTGGAAAGCTTGTGAGAATATTTGTCCTGATGAGTTTGCGCCTATCATGTCTTGTGGTGACATATCCAGTCGGTGCCGGCTTATAAACCCTAACAACAACCTCACCAGTTCTCAAAAAAATTAGGCTGAGGACGGCACCATATGATTCTATCAATTATTAATATTTGGAATTTAGAAGGTATACCACAATCTGATATGATTTATATGTGATCGATCGACGTGCCACTCCAACAGCTAGCAGTGATTTAGTTTGGTGCAATAAGTTCCCTAAAACCTACCATACGATGTCCCCGAAGGGACGCCTACCACCTTATACGAGGTCAAGACATCACAACTTAGGTTAGGCTTATGCTTTTGAAAGGTTGTCAAATCTTAAACACCGATGTAATGATGAGTTACAGGTCATCTGTTCGTGCAATTAATGGTAACGTTGTTTTGGTAGCCAATGCGTCAACCATAACATAACATATCAAACAATAGGCTTGTCACTCAAGTTGTTAAAAGCATAAATATTGCACATAAGTCTTGTATTCGTTCCTCCTCCAATTGTACTTGTATAAACCAAAGACATAACGTATATAACTGAATATGTTGATTCCCTCTAATAGAAAAGTGTTTCTTCGCCAAATTTTCTGAGGTTCTGATACCGATAGTGAAACTATATAACTGATTATGTTGATGCTTGTCAATATGTGCAACCCAAATTTATCAATAAATATTTACCTAGTAAGAGAACATTACTCATGTCGTGTAATGTGTTGGAACCTTCAATTGTCTCACATCGGTCAGGAGGGAAGAATAAAGCCCATTTATATAGAATTATCTCACTCTAACCAACACTGAGGCCTTTTGTGATAAAACCCCATACCTGAGGATTGTGCAGGTGGTTAAGTGGGGACAATATCGGTGTTGTTGGAGGAAGCCCTCGGCCCGTCGACGTGAAAAATTCCACATAATATTTCCCTTATAAGTATCATAGAGGATGGGGATAACGAAGCCATGTTGCAACACCTTTTTCTTGTGGTTCTTAAGCCAAAATCCATGTGCATAATCCACGGCCGACAGTATTAGCTAGTAGGCAATTGTGTCATTCTCTTCAAGATAGGACTTAACAGGAGTGACTTAAAGTGGCAAAGGGACCTGCAGGCATGAAATCCCTAAAGAATTACATACATTTTGGTAAGAATATGAGCCCTACATTAACGAGAGGAGTGATCTTACATAGGTTTAAATGTAAGTTGGGTTACTCTTCATATTGTCAATTTGGTTTTATGGTGGAACCTCAATTTTCTTTATGGTATCAGAGCAGGTTGTCCCATGTGCAAAGTCTAAAACCCACACGTGCTCCATGTCACCCCGTTTGTGTTGTCCACTTGCTAGGCTTGAAAATTCATCACACAAAGAAGGCATAGTGAGTATGAGTTCCACATTAATGGGAAAAGAGACCTTGTATGAACTTATAAATAAGTTGAATTACTCTCCATATTGTCAATTAATTTTATAATGTAATCTCAATTTTCTTCACTTTTGTGAATTCTGAGCTCGCTAAAAGCTAAAAATGTAGTCAAATTTTACAACTATATACCAAATTAGACGAGCCCAACTCTTTGGTTCTCCTTTCAAGTCCCTCTCCTTCATTTGTCTTTGTGCTCAGCAAACTTTGAATAAACGCACGGTCACAACTTTCATACAAAAAAGTGGTACCATGGGCTTAATATTCATGCATGATGGAGCATAATATACATATATATATGTATATATGATGGTTATTGCTGGATGAGGTCGAAAGCAAATACACGTGTTACGACGGTTTGCAAATAATGTATGCCTTCTCTATCACACCCAATCTAAATATGACACTTGAATATTGGACTAGATAAATAAGCCAAGAGCGCCGTATGCACCTCACCTGTGAGAAGTCCTAAATCACAAGCAAACACTACGATTTTATTCGATGCAAATCCACAAGTCTCTCTGTTACATTTAACCCATTGTTCTTGTGTATTATTGCTTGCAGAAATAACGACTGAAATTGTTTTTATATGAAAGAATAGCCCAGCTAACTTGGTGTCAAAAGTTTTCTTTATACCACGAGGTAATCAACACATTGAGAAATATTTTGGTGTGATTGTAACAAGACCATGGTATTCATGTCATGGTCCTAAGCGGAAATTAAGCAGTAGAGTAGTTAGGATTACTAATATATAATATATGTTCATGCCACAAAAGTTAGATGAGGATAAACATTTATAAATTAAAGCCAAGGTGGGTACACTGGGTAGGCATAGGAGGGCAACATTTTTGCTGGGTACAATCCAACTTTACCCAGCTGGACTTTTTTAACAAAATTGATTCATAAGCATGCATGTAAATCTAGACACATGACATTTGCATTTATGCCGGCTGGATCATGAGCACCTATGTATATAAACAAAATATAATGGCCAGCAATGTTCATTTGCGATACAGATGTTTATATTGTTAGACTGAGTTTAAATTTATACATTAGTATATGACAACATTTGTGCATAAGATAATTAAAGAATATTTTTTGCATGTCATATATCAAAACAAATCCTAAAATTTGAGGTCCCAAATATTTTGGTAATGTTTCGCTTTCAACCTCATCTATATTTAACGCTTCAAATTGTCATATCTCATATCTAGAGGGAAATTTAGAAAAGTTTTTGGTGCGTTATTGAATAAAAATAGATAGTACTCGTAAAAGAAATTAAACTACACGAATAAAGACATGGTAAAACAGAGGACTTTGAGGCATTGAGAAAAGTTAAATGCTTCTTCTCCACGTTGGAATCTTAAAAACGATGAAAAAAACAGAAAAAAAGAAGGGCAGGCTTGGAATGCAAGGCTTAATGTGTATCATGGGAAAGTAATACGTCTAAGGTATGAAAAGCGAAGCAGCTGAGAGGGCAGGAGATTTGCTGAGATTGTAATATTATTGGCGTTTGGCAAGATGCAGATCGATGAGAGGCCATGGCCAGCTGCATGCTGCTTGGGAATAAAGTCTGAGAGAAAGTGATGATACGTATATTAGGGTGTCCAGTAAGGGAGGCACGTGCACTTTAAGTAAAGACGACAACAGATGGTCACGTGATCCAATGCCATTGAAAGGTTGGCCAAACCTTGAGCTTTAAGCATGCATGTTTGTCATCTATAATAATGTCATTGAAACCAGAACCCTAACTAGTTGTGGCTCTGGTTCACATGGCATGGGGAGGATCAGTACTCTCAACAAGACATTCTAATTAGCAGTTAATCCCATGCATACAGCTCCCCCAATGCATTGTAATTTGGCAATGAAATAGATCATGTCATTTGTTAAAAACAAACCAAACCAGTTGATATGTATGCGTGTGCTTACATCAGGTGAGATCATAGTGTTTTTATTTATTCTTTGATTGAAAATTGTGTACTTTTATATTTCCAAGTATTTCTATATTCGATGTATATTTAGTAACTGGAAGCAAATCCTCTCCTGAGCTGTTGTCAACGGAGCCTAGGGATCAATTAATCACAATCTTTCAAATTGATCCTGCGGCCACGAACGGCCAAGAAGCTTTGAAATTATTTCTCGCAAACCAAGACAATTTTGTTTGCCTTTTACAATTCCTGCACTCCCCTATTCCATGCTTTATCACTTCTCCTCTGAAACTAATCTCCCACTTCCTACGAAATTCCCGCATTTCCTTTCTCCAAAAATTTTGAAGGAAAAAAAATCCAATTCCTGCATCTCCTTCCTCCAAAAATTTCAGAAGGAAAAAAAAATCATCGTCTCGCTTTGGACGATCAACGGGTTGCCACTGTTCTTCAATATTAAAGGTTAGGCTTCCATTATTGAATTTCCTTTTCATGATATTTTTGCAATTAGATTGGATTTGCTGCATGTTTATGTCTGAAAAAGAGGAGATGTTGCGTTGCTTTTGTAGAAAATTTGGTTTTTTTCGTTGAGCTCAAGTTGTCTGAATCTTGGTAAATTTTTGTGGTAGGATTGGATTGGATAGTGAATGATATAATGGATAAACCGAATGATGGCGTAGAAAGTACTTTGGAATTGAAACCTACAAAAAATATGGAGTTTGATACTGAACAAGCAGCATATGATTTCTACAACAAGTATGGTGGAATTATGGGGTTTAGTATTCGAAGAGAAAGTAGTGCAAGAAGAAAAGGACTAGTGGCAAGAATAAAAGGACTGGTGAACTCACTTCAAGAATGTTTTCTTGTGCTAAAGAAGGGTTTCGAGCTGTAGATAAGCGAAATGATATGATTAAAAGACCAAGAGCAGAGACGAGGATTGGATGTGGTGCTCATATGGGTGTTAGGTTGGATAGGCATAGAGGAAAGTTTTATGTTTATACTTTTGTTGAACAACATAATCATCCCCTAGTAAAGAAAGAATATGCCCATATGTTACCATCCCAATAGAAAATGACAGCCTCACAAGCCACTGAAGTATACTTGGCTGAAGAATCAAGGATTCCACTTAGGTTGGCTTATGAGTTAATAAGCAAACAAGCAAGTGGAAGGGAGCCTTTGGGATATATTAAGCAAGATAAAAAAAATTATCTTCAAACTGTGATGCAAAAGAAAATGACATATGGAGAAGTTGGAGTCCTGCTACAATACTTTTCCAAACAAATATTGGAAAACCCATCATTCTTCTATGAACTACACTTGGACAAAGATGAGCAAATAACAAACATGTTTTGGGCAGATGCTAAAATGATAATTGATTATAGCCATTTTGGAGATGTTGTAAGTTTTGATACAACTTATAAAGTCAATGAATTGGATCGACCATTTGCAGTGTTTGTTGGCTTTAATCATCACAAGGAGATCGATGTATTTGGAGCAGCTTTAATGTATGATGAGACCGCCGCTTCATTTAGTTGGTTATTTAAGACATTTTTAAAGGCAATGTCTAGCAAAGCTCCAAGAACTATTTTTACTGATTAAGATCCCGCAATGGCTAAGGCTATTTTAGAAGTGATGCCTCAAACTTCCCATAGACTTTGTTTATGGCATCTGATGCAAAATGTGCTTGTAAAAATGTGAACACTCTGTTCAGAGGTGAGGAAGGAGTTCACAATGCTTTGACAATTTTTTTGACCACATTGAGGAGGAAAGTGAGTTTGTAGCTGCTTGGTATTCTATGCTTGATGAGTATGATGCACATGAGAATGATTGGTTGGCGACCACATTTAAGATTACAAAGAAATGGGCATAGGCATATGTGAGATCGGCATGGTCTATATGAATACGAAGCACACAAATCAGTGAAAGTTTTAATACAAGATTGAAAAATTATTTGAAGTTAGAACTCAATATTGTTCAATTTTTCGCAAACTTTGAGGGTTCTTACCGATACTAAGTACAAGAAGTAGGAAGCGGTGTATGACCTACAACACATGTCAAATTTGATATCAAAATGTTGAAACAAGCTAGAGAAGTTTAAACAAAAGCGATATTCAAATTGTTTCAAGATCAATTTGAAGAATTTATTGATTTGTCAATAACAAACTGTGTTGCTGATGGGGATGACTTATACACGGTTGAACTAGATGATGAGTCTAAGAAGCGTAAGGTGAAAAAGGAAGGTATATGTACTGTTTCTTGCAACTGTAGACTATTTGAGATGAAAGGTATTTTGTGCAATCATGCTATTAAAGTCCTTAGAGAAGCCAAGCTTATCAAGGAAATTCTTGAACAATATATAGTGAACAGGTAGAGTAAAGAAGCAAAAGTTGAGAGTGTGGTAGACATGTGTGGGCGTGAGATTCAAGTAGAGCCTAAATTGCAGCAAGCTTTTAGATATAGTTCCTTATGTTCTATATTCACTAGATTATCAACAAGGGCATCTGAAAATGTAAAGGCATACCAACTGGTGACTGAGCAAGCAAATAAATTGGCAAAAATGGTTGAAGATCTTTTTCATCTAGAAGTGAATGATGATGTGCATGAGAAAAGGCATACCAACTGTAATAGCCAAATGGCCAGTTGCTTGGAGAATGTTGATGTCATTATTCCAAAAGGGCTTAAGAAGAAAGAAAAGTCTCATTGAGGAAGACGAAGAATTAGGAGTGCTTTGGAAAAAGCCTTACCAAGAAAAAAGAAGTTTGATCAGGTACTTAAACTCATTTAATTTTTTTATCATGCCTATGTGCTTAATATATAATTAAAGCTTAATCGTTGACATGTTTTAGATTACAATTCCACAATATACTGGTGGTATCAATGTCTTTAGTCCTTATCCGTTGCCACCCTCTCATTCATCACATGTGAAGTACTTTTGAATGTTTTTTTTTAATCTTCATAGCAAGGCTTGATTAGTTGTCAACAAGGTTCTAAAAGACACTAGGCGCTAGTCGGGCGGTGGGTTGGGGCCTAGCGCCTAGGCGGACTAGGCGGATTTAAGTATATCTATTATATTTCGTGTAAATAAGTGTATGTTTATACTTGAAATATATATATAATTTCATCATAAACTACAAATAGAATGACATATATATTATGAAGTATTGGACATAATGAAAACATGAGGAACATGCATATAATGTGTGTTCATTTAAGTATTCAACAAGTCTTTACAATTTATTGAAAAAAGAAATAAAATGCAAAATGCAAGTTATCTATTTTCTGTCTACGTGAGTCGCAACCTAGACGATGCCTAGGCGGGTCTGGGCGAGCTAGGCGGGTGCCTAGGTGGTCTAGGCAGGCGCCTCAGCAGGTCTAGGTGCCCTTTCTTAATTTTCAAATGTCTAGGCTTTAATTGGGACGGTGGCCAGCCGCCTAGCGCCTAGGCAGCACTAGGCAGAGATTTTTATAACAGTGGTTGACAAATATAAACTTGAAATTGGTATGTGATATATAGGTCCCAGTTCCCATGTTTGGCAATAATACCTATGTGCCAATTCCATATCATCCTGTTTAGGTTTGTCATCTATTTACAATTTGCACTCTCTATTTAATATCTATCATATTTTTTATTATCTCATTATAGTTGTTGAGTGTAGTTACAACCACATAATACGCATATGCTGAATGCAATGCCTTGGCTACCTTGTGAAGAATCTCAGCCGTCAAGTTCCCAACCTTTTCTTCATCAAAATCTCACTAGGAATATTCATGCTTAAATAGATGGCTATTATTTTTGGGTTTTTGGGTCATCACTGGATTTTTTTTGGGTAGATTCCAGATGTGCAGCTATTGTTTTTTGGGTAGGATTTCCAGATGTGCAGGTATTGTTTTTGGGTTTTTTGGTCATCATTGGATTTCCTGATGTGCAGCTATTGTTTTTTGGGTTAGTTTAGTGAACTAGAAATCCAAATGTATTAGGGACTCACTAGATAATGCATGAGTTAGGGCATGTAAAGCTAGAGGTTTTTTGTAAATCATAACTTGTTATGTAAATGTCCACCTCAATTGATTATGTAAATATCTACCTAATGTTCATCTTTTACTTCTTGAAGTGAAAAGATATCACATGTGTATTTCCTTAGAGCTATGTCTATTAAGATAAGAATCTCATTGATTCATTCTTCAAATAATGTGCTCCAACACCGTCAGTCATACACAAAAAAAAAAAAAAAAAAAAAAAGTACAGAGTACTTTGTACAAGTCATTTCCTGACTTATATAAAATTGATTAGCACAAAGCTCCCAACACTTCCTCCATCGTATAAATAGGTCCAACTTATATAAAATTGAGTAGCACAAAGCTCCCAAAGGAAACAATGCCAAATTGGGAGACAGATTCAAAGAAGAAACGCCAAAAGGTAAACAACAATTTAAAAAAAAAATAAACAGAAACAAAGCCAAATTGTTAGCCTTACAAAGCTCCTAACAAGGGCATCTAACAATTGAAAATACACAGAGCAAAAAAACTCCCAACAGAAGTAAAACCAAATTGTTATCCTCATCACCACTCTCCCTCTCTCTATCCCAATCTCTTTCTGTGTCGACAGCAGCGGTGTTTCATAAAGTCTGACGCAAAGCCAAATTGTTAGCCTCATCATCACTTCCCTCTCTCTATCTCAATCTCTTTATGTGTTGACGACAACATCGTTTCGTAAAGTCTACGTCTGGATCATGACGTTAAGGTTCTGGACAAAAAGAACGTCATCACTAAAAAGAATAAATTTACTAGCAAAAAATCAATTTTTTCTTCAAATTTTTTTTTTGGTAAAGTAACTTTCATTCAAACAACTAAAATATACACAAATCCCTCCTCCAAAGACCCAAACAAAAGGCATAAGCCTCGTCCCAAACAAACCCTAACACAACAAGCTAGAAAAAACCAAAAATACCCAACTGAAATCCATACACAGCGGCTTCCAGAACCCCATGGAAATCAATCATCCATCCCCAAGGTTTCCAAAATTGCCCCAATTTGCGCACAATCCGAATCATCCAGATAAACTCTACACTTCCAGTCGTAGCATCGCCACCCAAGGAGCTTGCAGATCGAATCTCAGTTACCGAGGAGAACAGTCCCATCTGAATAGTTACGGCTGAAAGTGGCGGTACGAAGACCCAAACCGAAGTTCTGCACACCTTCCCTTGCAGAATTGAAACTTCACCAGAGGAAATTTCACATTTAAACTGGGTATTGAGAACATGACTAAGAACGTGAGTTGAAACCAGAAGATCTGATAGATCTACATGGAAATACAAGCTATCTAGAAAGGACATAGGAGACGGGCCGAAGGAAAAAGAAGGAGGAGGGACTGGGGCTGCCACCAATCCAAGCCACAGCTAGAATCAGCGGCAACAAAAGTGAGAGAGAACTGAAGAACCAAGCTTGAAAACTGAAGAAAACTCTCATTGGCCGGAGAGAAACTCTCTCACACAGAGAGAGAAAATCTCTCACCAAAACGGGAGAGAACTTGGGCTTATTATGGTACTTTTCGGAGGAAGGAGATGCATTATTTGGATTTTTTTTCCTTCTAAATTTTCGGAGGAAGGAGATGCGGAGAGATGTGGGATTTTGATTTTTTTGCTATGAAATTTTCGGAGAAAAGGGATGCGGGAGATTAGTTTAAGAGGAGAAGTGATAAAGCAGGGAATAGGGAAGCGCGAGAATTGTAAAAGGCAAACAAAATTACCTTGGTTTGCGTGAAATAATTTGAAAGTTTGTTGGCCGTTCTTGGCTGCATGATTAATTTGAAAGGCTGTGATTAATTGATCCCTAGACTCCGTTGGCAACAGCTCAGGAAAGGTTCTGCTTCCTTTAGTAACTCATATCACGTATTCTTTTCATTTCATGAACTCAAATCAGATATTTATGCATTTGGTTTAATGAATTGTCAGATAAATATTCTTGAATTGAACTTTACACGCTCTATCCGTCATGTTTCCTTTTTCTTTCTTCTTCTTCCCTTTTTCTTTTAAAAGAAGAGAGTTATATGCATTATATGTGAAGAAATTTAATCAAAAAGATAAAGTGGGGGAAAAATATACTCATATCCTATCAATCGGGTCTTTGTAGATATATTATATTTTACTTCAAAGTTGGGGGATGATATAGGCTAAGATACACATAGGTTAATTAGTCATAAATAGTTACTAAACTCAACACAAATATTAAAGCATTTAATTATTCAAACTTGAGTCAAACTTAAGATTTTTCTAATATATACAAATAAAAAAACCACTAAACGTAGTGTAATCATTACACCAGAATTGTGACTTGGACGTCGACGACATGTGAGGAATCAAACTTCGGCGACATTGTTGGTGGCAATGAAAAACGGAAAGTCAAAAGCTACGTTTGTACCAGGGCCGTTCCAGGCCCAATACGGGCTAGGCGACTATTCGAGGCCCAAAAAAATTGGGGCACCAAAATTATTACAATGGTATATTCATATATTTTTTTTATAAGAGTATATACCTTTTAAATCTGGTTCAATGAAAAAGAAAGTTAACAAGAATTTACGGTTTTTTTGTTTGTTTGAAATTAATAAGGAGGTCTTGGGTTTGAAACCTCATGTGTGTTTATTTACTTTCTAATTTTTACAAATTACTTTTTATAAGAGTATATATTTATAAAATTTGGCTAAAAGGTCAAAAAAAAAAAAAAGATCAAAAAGTTTGACTAAGTAGTGGTTTAACTTTTAAGAATTTATTTTCAAAAGAGTTTAATTTTATAAATTTTGGCTAAATGATCAAAAGGTTTAATCCAGAAGCAGTGGTTCTTGTTGTTTAAAATTAATGAGAGGTCTTGAGTTTGAAATTCTAAGTGCAAGTTTATCCTTTTCAATTTTTACAAATTTATGTTTGGTTGTTAATTTCTTTTTAATTACTAGCTAGTAGCTATGTGGGTTGCAGTTTTTAAACATTCGTTTCATTTCCAGTCTAACCTTCAACAAAGAGTAATGTGTAGACCAAATTTGCAATTCATATAATGTGTCACCAATAGATTAATTAATGCGAGTAATGTGTAGACCAAATTTGCAATTCATATAATGTGTCACCAATAGATTAATTAATGCTTATTTATTGCTTATACATATAAACTCAGCTTTTTAGCAAACTAAATAAATAAATTGAACTCAATTTTTCTTGATGGAGTTTTATTGAGTTAGTTTAAGGCTTGGGTCTAGCTATATATAAGCCTAACCTAGTCTGGTGATAATATAAGAGCATGTCCACATGTTTTAGGGGTTAAGGGTAAGGGCAGTGAAATTGTCCAATTATTCACTTTAAATAGTAATTATCTTTGTGCAAGTCTACCCATTTGGAAAGTGGAGGGATAAAGACAAAGACAATTACTATTCATGAATATATTTTTTACGTTTTCTTGGCCTTAGCCTCCACGTGTCATTATCTACTTACATTTCAATGAGATTTTCAACCATTTGTGTTGTGCCTATATCCGCTCATATTTTTGTTAAGATTCTCAACCATTCATAAAGTGCCACGTATTCTTATCCTTATCCAATCTTTCAATTTTTATGTGTTTACTTTTAATTGTATTAATTTGTGACTGTGTTATGTTTGTTTACATGTGGACTTTTGGTATTTTTAGAATTAGTTGGATATTTATAACAATTTTTTTTGGTATTATTACTGTTAGATTATCTTAGCCCTTGATTTTCAAACTTATTACTGTTTGGACGGTCCAGATTTTGCCACGTGGCAGTTTGAGAAAAAATTGTAAATTTTTTTATTTAAAAATCCAACAGTCCAAATCAACTGACCGTTTTGGAATGCTTGTGTCGGACAACCTTTAGGCCATGTCGGTTGCAAACGAGCGTGGGGCCCGCTATTTTCTCCCTGACTTCGTCACCGTACCGTCATCAGCGCCAGCGGGCTCGGGCGCTCGTTTGAATTGGCTGGGCAACCAACGAGCGAGGTGGAGCCCAATAAACCGCCCCCATTTTTCTGCAAGCCGCTGGACTTGCTCTAATTAAAAAGACTAGCAATTCAGAGAATAATACTTAGGTCCTGACCTGTCAGGATCAAGTATACTGAACTTACCATGTGGCACAATAAAAGAATGACACATGTCCTTGTATATTCCCAAACACATAACCTTGTATTATCTATTCTAATATCCAAACATAACCTATTCTACTAACCAAACATCATTCTTCTCTCTAATTGGAGATTCCCCGAGCTCCTTGATTCAAACCAGCAATCATCTCCGCCGACCAACAGCGTTTCCTCCTCCGTCAAACCCCCCGCGTGTTCTCCACCATTGATCGAACCCCGTGTCTTCCTCCAACTTCTCTCCTCCGTCAGCACAACTTCTGTCTCCTCGTCCGACCCAGATTTCCCGTGGCTCTGCCGTGCTCCCCACCGGTATTTGGTGGGTGAAAAGGTTTGAGGGAGGTGTTTGGTTAGTGAGAATTCATGGCAAAAAAGGATATTGGTTCTTTGTTTTATTTAGGGTGTCGTGATGAAGAGCCATAGCAGAGGGGAGGGAGAAGATTGGGGTTGCGGTTGCCGGGAAAAGGGTTGGAACCGATTGTAAAATAGAAGTTGGGATGAGGAAGATGATGAGTGTTTGGTAAGAAAGGTAGCAAGTGTTTTGGGAGATTTTAGATATGACAGGTGGACAATTTTTAATGGGCTACTTCGCGAGTTCAGTTAGGTGGTCGGCGTCGACGGATCATCCATGGCAGACATAAGAAAAAGGAAGAGGAAAGTCGGTGTCGGAGCATCCATGGCAGACATAGGAAGAGGAAAGGTTGTGTTTGGTTAGGGATTTAAAATAATAGCTGGTGTTTGGTTAGCAAAATAGTAAATATTGGGAAATAGAATTTAGAGGACACGTGTTAAAAATTTATTGGATCATTGTAGAATGTCAGAAAATTGGGTACTGACTATTCAGTACCCAAGTATTATCCCAATTCAGAAGCCCAATTATATGCACACATGGCAAATTTGCTCTATTGTCTATACATATATGTGTATATTTTCAGTAGCAAATTCTTCGAATAAGCTTTGTCGAGATACAATTTTATAGGACTCATTTTATATTATAATTTTAACAATCGTGTTGCGGTCTTATTAGGTTAGGTATGCGATTGTGTAAATTCTAGTGTATCTAGAGATATTTTTTGAATATTCTTTAGGGTTAGATATTATCCTTTTAGAGTTGTAATTCAATTAGTGTAAGGATTTAACATTCCTTATTACTTTAAATAATTGCACAATGAGGTGATACAATATACACCTTACAATTACACATCTTTCTCTTTCTTTCTACTGTGCCGCATCCCCCCTCTCTCTACGACTTCAATAATTGTTCAGTAAATTATGCATACAACACATTATCATCACACTCTTGACGTTACGCTAAAAAGAGTTTGATCTTCAATCAGGGAAGTATTACGTTTTAATCATTCTTTTTATGATTAATTTATTATTTTATTGAATTGATCTACATGCTATTGATTCAATTTAATTTTTCTGTGTTAAACGTGATACAACTCATTGGAGATGAAATTCTGACTTTCCGAGAGTGATATTCTACAAATTCAAAGGCTTTTATCGTTTTCTGCCAATCAGGTACGCTTAAAATAAACGAAGATATTTGAAACGACCATGAAGCATGAAAACATTCCCCATGATGCATGAATGCCCTATATTTATATTTACCTTCTGATATATATTGCATATGTTTCATATATTTGTCAATATATATATTTATACATACATACATTCACGCATAACGCAATTATAAATTCGTTATGTGAAATTTGTGAGTCAAAGAATCAAAATAAAATAGAAGCAATTTTGGATTTTTTTTCCAAACTCTAATCGAGAAAAAAGAAAGAAAGAAAAAGAACCAAGCAGCCTTTCTGGGCTTGCTGTGCGCAAGAACCAAGCCCACTAGTTGGCCCTTCATTCTTTGCTGGGCTTCGAGCCCTTATTCCTATTGGGTTTTGAAAACCCTAAAACTAAAACTTGAAAAAAAAAAGAAAAAAAAAAGGGCAAAACTCGCTGGAGCCACGGCTTGAAGCCAGGCTCGCGCCAAGCCAAGTTGAGCCGCTCAGTTTCTGAGCAGAGTCCAAAATCCAGACACATAACGCATGCGACGTCGTTTTTTGGCGTCGTCATCTTCGTCGCACCTAACGTCAACTCTCCTGCAGTCGAGCTCTGGCATCTCCAATAAAGTTCAGGTGACCTACGACAACTGGAAGTCGTTCCTGACCTCGAAACCTCGAGATTTACTTCGAAATCTCGATGCTGTTTTGGAGACTCTCTGCGAATCTCACTGGTTTTTGAAACGTCGAGAAGTTTCTCCGTCGAGAATCCATGTGTTTATGACAAATCCTGGCTTGTTTTCCTGTCTGAAACCACCGAGATTGAGGCGGTGCCATCGAGCTGCTCCGGGGAAATTCACACCCAGCATCGCTGGGCCTTTTCTCAGGACACCCCAACCCTCTTTTTTTTCTGGGCTTGCTATTCACTCGGCCCAAAAGCCCAACTAGGTTATTTTTCTTTTTCTTTACGCGGTCTTCTTCACAGCATGTGGGGTACCAGCCAGCATACTAATAGGGCTGTTTTGTTGCAGGGCCTTGGCCCATGACTTTGCAGCTACCCTATACGTGTTAGGCTACGCCTTTTTTTTTTTTGGAACTTTAACGAAAAACTCCTGGTACTGTTCACTTTAACGAAAAATCACATTTTTACGCTAAAAAGTCAATCATGGTACTATTCACTTTACCTCTTATTTTGTTCTTATCGTTAAAACTCAAAGTTTTCAAGCCTTTTGCAATTAGTTTTCCTTTTTTTTTTTTCTCTTTTCAACCCGATGCCATATTATGACATCCCGTGCTTCTTAACCATACTCAAATATTTTTGGGACGTTTTTTGGTTAACGCTAATTAAGCTATAATTCACTTGTCGCTTGGCCTGCAGCCAATTGAGGCTAATAAGACCAGCATGTCATTATTTTTCTTCCACGATCGACCCTATATGGTCCCGATCTATTGAATTAATTAAAAGTGACCACTAGTCCATTAATTTGACAAGAAATCCAAAATTATTGGCCTAAAGCTCTCACTTTTGGACATTAACGATTCAATAATTTATTTTTCTTTTTTGAACTGTTGACATCCTTTCGTAGTCCCGAAGTGCTCAGACTTGAGTTCCCGAAGCAACTCAAATCCATTGGACTTAAATCAGTACATTGTATTATGTGTTCTTGCATGAACCTCTCTTTTATGAACTAAACATTCATAAACTAAAATTGAACTAAACGTTCATAAACTAAAATTGAACTAAACGTTCATAAACTAAAATTAAATTCAGTGTCTTTGAACCCGAAGTTTTCATAAGACAATACAGTCATGAAAACCCGAATTTTTCATGTATACCATGTCTTAGAACCCGAATGTTCAAACTTTGATGCTTATGGATATTTTATTTCCTATAACATTATTCATAATCTTGTTCCCTTCATTCAGTGGATTGTCGAACCGTCACAAGTTCGATCTCACTGATTTGGACATTTTTAACCACTTTATGTGGGTACAAGACATGAATCTCCCCTTGACTATCAAGAAGCTGAGAAACCATTGAAGCCAACAATGGCATGAAAGAGATGAATAAGCCTCCGCCATGATATTTATTCGAAGACTTATGCCCGAAGCATTACAAACAGAAGTACCTCCCGAACAAGGATTCCATGGCTTTTTGGCTCGCTCCTACGAACTGTTTGATCATGCGAGATATTGCCTGAAGCACACCATGATTACGTCCATGAATAAGTATGATTATGAAGTATAAATCCGATTGAATTTTGACTGGAGAATACTTTCCTCGTCCTTCTAAGTTTCTAACTCGCTCCTGAAGCAATAGTGTAGAGAACAGAAGTTTACCAAATTTTTGGATCTAATTACTACCACAAATATGAGAGAACGGTATCGATTCGGCTATAATCTATCGAATGGTAGTGCCCTGCTTCGGCAGGGATGCACCAAAGGTCATGCTCTGCTTCGGCAGAGATGCAACGAACGGTATTGCTCTGCATCGGCAGAGACCTACTGAACAGACCTCTCAAGCTTCGGCTGGAGCCTACCAAACCCAAGTCTGGGTCTGTCTCTCACAATTAAATTTTGAGTTTGTTTTTATAACATACGTTAGAATCAGGGCCTGCCAAGGTGTGGCAACTCGCCCGAAGTGTGATCCTTGACACCTAAGACCTAAAACTTCAAGAATAAGGGATAGTATTCTTGAACCTCAACCCTGTAGAATCTACTACCTTTTCAATGGAATAGATCATTGGTTATGCACCTGTTTGTGCAAAATTTTGACATGAATGGCCTTGTTGGCTGAATCCCCTTAGTAACTTTGGTTTATTTTGTGAACATTTTTCCATGTTCTTGGATTCATGTTTGGTGTTTGTTTTAGTTATGGATTATGTTATCAACATTGTCCTCGAAAATGATTAATTGAATCATGTTTCTTGTATACATGTGACTGAATTCAATTAAACACGTGATTAGGTACAAATGTGGGAAAGTTAGTTGTCTGGATGAATGCGGTACTACGCACACTAACTTTACATCTAAATCACATTTATAACAACGACTTCAGGTCTATCCAACATGATTAAGAGCATTGGCACGCTCCTTGTTGTATGAATGGTACTACATTACCATTTAAGAGACCTTATATTATCCCCGTTCCGGAAGAACGTCATTGAGTTTTAAGGATATTCTAGAGAACACTGATCATAAATGAAACCATTGAAGAAAATAAAGTGGAATATCTTTGCACCACCTCCAAAAATGAGCCTGAAGCTTTTCTTTGGGACAAATGGACAACCTCCCAACTGGGAACATGCCACATGTGGCCGACCTAGAACCGGGTGATTCGAGCAGTTTACTTGCTTTGACATGACTTTTTGGGACACTTAGGTCAAACAATGATGCCATGACGCATCTCCTTACCCGAAGTAAGGATCTTGTGCCTACAAGCACACTTTACCAAGCCTGCTTGTTGGGGAAATTGATTTTCTAAATCACCCCTCACAAAGATACGAAATCACCTCTTTCACAATGGATTCAAGGGAACATATATAGACTAATCCAACCAAAATGCGGATTATATAAATACTTATGGTTTTGGTTGATGAATTGACAAACTGGTCATATGTTTGTCCACACACATTGCTGCTAAACCTTCTGGCCGATTTTAAGGGTTCACCACTATACTTATCACATAAAGTCTGGAAGACTGGATAATGCCAAAGAGTTTATATCGAAGGTTTTCAATAAGTATTACATGTCTTTTGGGTTTATAATTGGACATTGAATTCCCATGTTCACCGCAAAACAGCTCGCAGAGTGATCATAAAGTGCAATTTAATTTATCACTCAGACCTTGGTGAACACATCAAGCTTTCGATATCTGCATAGGGCTATGCAATCTTGTATGTAGCTATGTTGGTTCGCCTTGAGGCTCATTGCCACCCAACCTATTTGATGTTACAGTTGGTTACTGGGTACGAACCTGACTTTTTGTACTTACTCATTTGGGTGTGCATTCCATGTGCCAAGTTGCATTACCGCAACGTACCAATATGGGTCCTCATAGAAGGTTTTGAATCTTTGTCGATCATGATTCCCTTTCACACTAGCTCTTTTAGAGCTTTTGCAAGCGATCTCTTTACTGCTCATTTACATATTATCACTTCAATGATACAGTCTTCCCATTGTTAGGGGAGATAAGAATGTCAACGTCTTGTAGAACGACGTGAATTTGCGTGGACGTTGCCTACTATGTCTCATCTCGATCCTTGTACCACACAAGTATGATAAGCAAGTGCAATGTATTCTAGCTTTCATAATGTTGCTCCAGACGCATTCCTCTGATCTAGCTAAAGTGACGAGATCATATACTAGTTGCAAACACGCCTGTAAGGATAGACGTACTTAACGGACGTCGAGTCAACCTCCTTTGAAGGTGTGCCACCCCTATTGGACCGTTTAGTCGCCCTCGTTGGACAGTCCGGTACCCCAGTGGATAGACAATCAATCTGTCTCAACCTGAAGCACGACATATCACTCGGTTTATAGGATTCACTTCCATGGATGAGGAAAATCACGGCACAATAATGAATCCATACTTGATCGCTGCCTCAAATCATTTCCATATCATGAAATTAATTTGAATTACTCCTGAAACTTGAAGTTCTTGGTCTAATATACTAGTTTGGATGAGATTGAAATGAGATTATCATCGATGATGTTTTCACTTATATGGTAGCTATCGAAATAAATGAAAAGCGACGATGTCGAACCATGTTCAGTCGATTAGTGACAACGTAGAACTAATTGGACAAACGAAATTACAATCCTGGTTTAATTCCTTAACAAAGTATGTTTGGACCTGTAGTTCCTACACTGCCCAAGGTAACTTTGTTGTGTTACATGTGGAAAGGAAGTGTAATGAGATGAATGAAATAGTGCGATGTAATGCACACCTTACGGTGCAAGGTTTCTCTCAAACGCCATGTGATTGATTGCAGCATTATGAAATGTAATTACTGTTTCTCCATAGGGGATATTGATACGAAGATCCATATGTAAGTTCTCGAAGAATTAGATGGACTGGTTCAAATAGTTCTAAACCATAGAACACCCTCTTAACTCATTTGAGGCGTTCACTTACAGATTGAAACAATCTAGCAGATGTGGTATACCCGTCTTAGGGATATAAATTATGCCCTTGCGTGTTAAACTATGAAGTCTTATTCTGAATTTCTAGAGTTATAGTTTATGTCAAATGACATGAATCTCACTAAGACTTCGGAAGAGCTTGATAAAATTACCTCACACCTGAAGAAGGAATTTGAGATGAAGAATCTTGGAAAAACTCGTTTATGCCTTGACTTGAAGTTCAAGTGTTGTTCTGGCGGCACTTTGGTCTACCAATCGAACTACACCTCGAAGGTGTTACTTTTTTAGTATACCTAGGATCTTCTATACGCTATATGCAAATGAGACACTTGTAGAGGTTATGGAATTCGAAGTTCCATATCTGAGTTCAACTTTGCGTTTTGTTGTACTTAGCTCATTGTATAAGATAGGACAACTCATTCGTTGTTTATCTATTAGTAAAGATGCAGCATTATGCCTACACACATCCACTTAATTGGTATTAAAGACGTTTCTGGCTACCCTGAAGGTACTGCAAATTTGGGCTAATCCTAATACATCTGGAACAAATCTGACCCCCTTGATCCTCGGAATGATGCTTGCCTTGTTTGTTATGCTGACGATGGTTACTTATCAAACCCGCACAAGGCACATCCCCAAATGGTTATGTCTTTACCAATAAGGATATCATAATATCTTGGAGATCCACGATATGACCTTAGTTGCGAAATCTTTGAACTGTTCCAAGACTCACCTCACTTTACTTCGCCACACGTGAGACATGGTTGAGAGCTCTTGTTGAGCATATTTGAAGTACTTGTTGTTTCATCCATCATTGAGTCCTAACGATGATCCATGAAGATTATGCCATATGCATCAACCCGACCAAGACATGATACATCAACGAAGTCAACGCCAAGACATATTGCGTGTACATCTACATCAGCAAAACATCGGGAGATTGAAGTCATGCAAGCCGATCCTAGTCAACCTTGTCAACCGCTACACGACGTCACTGCCGAAGTTAACCTTCTAGAAGCTTATCCGAGGAATTGGTATGCCTTACTATTCATATGCAATGCTTGTTGTTCTCATTTGGAAGTTTTGTCAAACTCAGGGGGAGTATCTAGAAGTATACTCACTTGATCATAATGTACTCTTTTTCCCTACGATTATGTGCATTTTTCCCACTGGGTTTTTGCTACCAAACTAGATTTTGACGAGGCACCCATCCTAGGCTGGTCATACCTTTGTGAGCTCTTCTACTTGCGTCCAGAAGACGTATAGTTTTGACTTAATGCAACTTCTCACTTTCCTCCTTAGTCTATGGGTTTTTATCCCACCTTGGGTTTTACCATAGTGAGGTTTTGTGAGTTTTACCTTTTATGCATTCTTTTGTTAATCTGAGACTCGTATTCGTTCCCTTTTCTCCTCTACACCCACCCCGCACACTCACCCACAATTCCCTCTCCCAGACCATCAATTCCCTCACCCATTTCAATTCCTTCAATTTCAATCCAATCCAATGTCTAGGGTTAAGACATTTCTCAATTCCCTCCCCGCATTTCCATTCCTGTCGTTGGCAGCAAGAAGAAGACGGGCTGCTATATATATATATATATACATATGTGGGATAGGATCAAGGGACAAATATATTAACAAATATTTTTACACTTCGTTGTAGCCTTTAGATTTTATAACATTCAACGGTTTAGACTAAGAGTGATGTGAAGAGTTTTAAACATTAATTGACTTGAATGATGATGTGGATAATAATTAACAAGGAAAATGCTAATCTAAATTAAAAAAAAAATCTAATAGAATAAAACTGAAAAAAAAAAAAAACAAATAATATTTGAACCCTAATAACGAAAAAACATGAAATATTTCTTTTGCTGATGAGGTCTGCACGAACCCCTTGAATGTTATAAAATATAAAGGCTACAAAGAAGTGTAAGAATGTTTGTAAAAATATTTGTCCCTTAATCCTATATATAGATTGTTTATATTTACGTGAGTGTGCAAGCGTGTGTGTATGTAAGAGGAGCTTCAGAAGGGAGATGCCGCTACATTGTAGCAAATAGGGAATGGTTTATCACTCATATAAAGCTTACTAACACATGTGGTCTCATCTTTATTAAAAAAATTGTACAAATGATGGTATAAATAAATGGTAAGAATAACATTTTTGCTCATATGTATCACCCATATTTATAGGAAAAATCCTTTTCCTGGGGATCTTATGATGGTGATCGTTTATCGTACATCGTGTGGTCAAAAATCATTTAAAATTTAAAATTTAAAATTTAAAATTAAACATAAATAGTACCTAACCAAAACTGACCGCACGATGTACGACAAATGGTCACGATCACGGGATCTCCCATATCCCTAAGAAAAGGATCCGACGAGGATTCTTTTCCATATTTATATTAAAATAGCTCCACATATTATTGAATACACCCACATACAAAGTTATTGTTAAATAACGTATATACCCTGATATGATGTGACCATTTAAGCCCCATCATGTTTTAAAGAAAACATATTATTTTATGAATACGCCCCAAATCAATTTCAACATGTATCTTAAGGTTCTTTTTCTTCAACATCTCACTGTCACTTTCGCCTCCAATTTGGAATCTGGATCATCGCTGGATTCTCTTTGTGAGGATTCTGGCGATCCGTGAATCATATTCGTTCATCGTACATCGTGCGGTCATAAATCATTTTAAATATTTTTATTTAAAATTAAATACAAATAGTAAATGACAAAAACTGACCGCACGATATACGTATCTCAAAATCCTCACCAAAAGAATCCGGAAAAGATCCTATTGGTCCAATTCGTGACATAGTAGTCATAGTTTTTTAACAGAAATATGGGCGCTACCGACTTGGGCACCCAAATTCTAGTTCATGATCAACAGTTTATCACCAATCTCGCATAGAGGTTTCTGATTCACCACAATATTAACATCAAACCTCTACAAAATCGAATGTAAATGTTCATTTTCTGCGGCCCATCCCGTGCTCGCCAGGTACATAAAATAATTTAAATTACCCCCAAAAAACATATAGAAACAAATTATTTCGATAAACCAGAAAGCATATAAAAACGTAATGAAAACTTTTGAGGTGTTGGTACTACTACTATGAACAAGACAGTTATTGGGTTACTGGTTGTACGTAGTGTGTTCTCATTCTTAACCCTAAGATTGCTAACACATCTATCAGAGACCACTACTATACAAATTCTCAATCTTGGCATCAAAATTTTATTGGAGGACGTAATTAAGATAAATTTTAATGTAGGGTTTAAGTGGAAAGTATGTGTGGTTTTGGGGGGGGGGGGGGGTGATATATATCGGTAGTATGAGGTGTATTAAGATAAATCTTAATTTAAAAAGTAAATGTGGGGTAATCATATTATTGCTAGCTTATTGTGAGCCTAAGCCCACTTCGTCCTCTTTAGTGTAGATAATATCGTTTGTGACACACCCCAACTAGAGTCAAGGCATGCTGGTCGACACCTGAAGGTGACGTAGCCAAAAGGAAAGTGAGGTGGAAATATGGATAAATTTAAACTGAAGCAAGAAGTTATTTAAGCTAATAAAGAGAATGCGCAGTAGTGGGAAGAACTCATAATACATAAGTAGTTAGAGCATAGATGACAGTACAACATAAGTAGAGCAGTCGAATCTAGCTAAGATGCTTATTACACAACCGGAAATAAACTCCTACATTTATTTGGGTAGATGTCAGAATCGCCAAAGATCCCTCATATGCCACAGAAATTCAACTAAGCCCTGGAGGGGCAAAAAAACAGAAAGTGTGAGTGGGCAAAAACAAAGGTTTATGAAACACATTTATTTTTCGAACATATAAACCCCTCGCCATAAAACAAGTATAGTTTCTAGAAAATCATACTACGTATAAGTATGAAATCAAATGTAATGCATCAATAATTTAAGAAACACAACAAATCATAATATCTCAACCGTAGCATATGAAAATCAGGTGTTCATCAATCTATGCTAACACACAAGTTCATGTAGACAAATTCTAACATGAACATGATTGGGTGTAATCATAATATATGCTCTAGTACTACAATCACGTGAAAACTAGCGCTAAGCGCATCACATATAAGCCCTAGTTGCCTATTTCAACTTAGGACAGGACTGGCACCTACAATGGATCCAAAGTGAGCGTGCAGTGCGATATGAATATACACGTGAAGCATGGCCCTAGCCCGGGGTGAGTACTACATCGGTGCAAGCATGCATGATGAGCAGATAAAATTTATATGAACATGCCATGACAATTTATAATCTCAACAATATAATAGTACTTTTAAAATGAAAAAATATATATATATATGGCATGATAAGCATAATATTAAATCCAAATGCATTTGTGGAAACCATAAAACTTTATATATAACATATATAAAAACAAATGCCCACTCACTGATACATAGTCAGATCGTAGCCTCCTAGCCTTACTTGACCTCATACCTCCTTAGGATAATTCTCTCTTGTATGTGAAACAACTATAATAATCATTTAATTAAAACATACACGAAAAGGCTAGGAAAATTCCTCATAGTTTGCTCAAACGCAGTGTTTAAATATACGAAAACATTATATGTGACGTCGCGGATCCGTACACGTAGACCACGTGCTGCCACGAAGTGGCACACATCCTCACGCGACGCCAATAATCAGCCACATGCGCGGCCATGTGCTGGCAGAAATCCTAGGGAATATTTTGTCAACTAACAGAATATTCTGTTAACTCTAACGAAATACCTTAACGGCGTGAGTAAGGCGTGAGAATATTCGTCAACATTAATAGAATATTCTCCTTCTTCCTCAATTCTCTGGTTGTCGTCGCCCCCACCGTCTAATTCGCCGTAATCTAGAAAATATTTGCTGGATTTTTGGAAAAACTTTAAAACTTCATAAATTTCTCAATTCTCAACCATTTTTGACGTTCTTTATATGGAAATGAAGCTTGGGAGGAGAAGAACAAAGTTATACCTTTTGGGAGTCCAAAAAGTGGACTAAAAATGGCTCGAAAGTCTCGGCCTTAATTTTGACGTCTCAAAACCGTGTATTTTCACGTTGGCTTGACTTCAAACTTGGACTAGGGACCTCGAAAAGTTGTGCAGTGGCTTTTAACACTCCTAAGAGGCAAAAGAAGCTCGATTCGAGTTGGAGCTCTGAGTTGGGAAGTCAAAACTCACTCGTTTTTTAATCAGCTCATACGGTTGGTCTCGTGGTGATGAGAGAAGTACAATGGTGGTGGTTTGAATATCGATCTATGATGTTTGATGATGGTCGTTTATGTTGAAGAGAGAAAGAGAGGTGCATAGTGAGACTGATGTAGAAGAGAGAGAGAGAAAAATATAATTTGATTGGATGATAGAGAGAAAGTAGCTGAATGGGTGAGAAAAAGTAGGGAGATATGTGATTGGGTGATGGGGTGAAAAGGAAACCGGTTTTTTAATTGAGAGTAGGTCCAAATTTTGTACAATTCCAAGTAAAAAAATATTTAATTCACCTTATCTAAAACAATGTTCACCAACACAAAATAATTTGCACACACGTGTACAATTTTGCCTGTTGTTAGCGTACTTTAACTAAGTGTAACTTCTTTGTTACAAACCCGATTCGAGTCTAACTCGTGCTTACGCGTTCATAATAACAAGTACTATTTAATTACGATAATAGGAAAAATAAATTAAATACTGAACAATAAACGTCCACGTTGGATTCCACTTTGCCAAAAAGGGTATATCCATCATTTTACACACTTAGAAGGGAAATTGCATAGAAAAGTAGGGACGGGTCGTCACAACCTACCCCACTTAAGAAAATTTCATCCTCGAAATTTCAACACTACTGAGGAAGAACAAATGCGGATAAAGATCTCACATGCGCTCCTCCATCTCCTAGGTAGCTTCCTCAACTAAGTGGTTTCTTTATATGACTTTCATCAGAGGAACATTTTTGTTTTTGAGAACATTTTTCTTTCCAATCAAGAATCGTCACTGGAACCTCATCGTAAGTCAAGTTTGGGTTAATCTCCAACGGTTGGGGCCTCGCAAGTATTTGTTAGTGGGTATTTGCTTTTAAGTATTATATATTTATTTAGTTTCTATTTATATATTTAATAAAGAATTTTCAACGTTATACCCATATTAGGTTAACGTATATAAAATTTAGCGTATTAACGGAATTCATGAAATTATATTACGTCCTATGGGACTCACAGGTATGCGTATTAGTATGGATGCTTTAATTATATTTATAGTATTTCATTGATTAGAATTATTGAATTATCGAATTATCTATTTTCCATTGCATGATCATATTTACGTTATCTGTTCATTATGTGCTACATTGGTGTTTGTACTCGTCCAGGCAAGGGCCATGCTTCACGTATATGTTTACATTGCACTGTACGCTCACTTTGGATCCATTGTATAGGCAATTAGGACTTGTATGTGATGCACATAGTGCTAGTCTTCACATGATTGTAGTACTAGAGTGCAAATCACTATTACATCCAATCCTGCTCGTGCTAGAATATCTCTGCATGAGCTCATGTGTCAGCATATGTCAATGAGCACTCGATATGATATGTTTATTTCTGTGAGATATTGTGACTACTAGAAGTATATGCTTATTTAAGAATTATTGTAAAGTATTGCATTTTTGAGGTACTACTGGTTACGGTAAGCTTTTTCATACTATATGTAGTATGTTATATTTGAAAACTATACTTGCTTTACGGCAAGGTGTTATACGTTTTCAAAAAGATTTTTACAAAACTTTATTTTTAGGCCCACTCACCCTTACTTTTCGCCCTTCTAGGTTTTAGTAGCAAAGCTTTCTTGTCGACGAGGATTCTTGGCAAATGTTGGAATATGAGATTACCTTTGATGGTATAATTCTTATTCTACTTTTACTGTACTTTACTTGTACTCTGACATCACGTGTGAAATAAATTCATTCCTGCTCGCAAGCACACTCTTACATTTACGCACTTTTAGGTTTAAATGTACTCACATTTTCCAATTTACTACACTTTATGGCTTCGTCACCTTCCTAATGTAGGCCATCACAGCTCGATTCGGAGTCCAGATGGACATTCCAGGTCTGAATGTGTCAGTTTGTTCAAAAAAAAAAAGTGCATGAGGTCTATTCAACAATATATGGGTGCTAATTAAACAACCCTTAAAATATTTTAAAATATTGTGGCCCTAAAAACCCAAATTTTACATATGTGTATGAGAAAAACACGAGTCATAATTTATTTTGTTTTTGCTACAATATGTATATTATCTTTTTATAAATTATTGTATGATATGTGTGTGTTACTGGGGTTTACTAATAATCAAGTTTGTATTTTAGCTCACCACCCTTATGTAGTAGTGCTCACCACTCTTCTTATTACTATTGGATGAGTTAAACTTTTGAGATTTGTGTATATCTACTACATAGGTCTAGAAATTTAAACTCATCTAACGTTGATAAATAAGATGGTGAGTATCACCATCACTTAAAGGTGGTGAGCAAAAATATTCTCAGTAATTAATTACTCGCTTGTATGCTTATAGATGAATGTTTCGAGCATTTTTCTAATACAAACACACAGACACACATACATACCCCCTAGTTAGATTGATCCAAACTCAATTAAAAGCCCAGCTATGGGCCCAAAACACAAGTCTAGGATCATATATAAAAATAAAAAAAGAGAAAGAGAGAGATAGAGAGTTTTGTCATCAACGTTTGACAGTGATAGTTATAGATTGACACACACACACAAACGATACTCAAAAGCTTAGTTTGAACTTCTTAGAGCACTTCCACCCTTAACAAATGTGCTAGCCCAAAGTCTATTTTTTAGGCCAGCCTGCCACCCACCCCCCCCCCCACCCCCCAAAAAAAAAAAAAAAAAAAAAACTCACTCCACCCCACCCAATAATATGGCCTAAAGTGGAGGCTAGCTTTGAGCCCAGCACATAATGGACTGAGCAAGAGACTGCCCTACATGACACCAGGGCACGCGTTCTAGCATTAAAAAAAATCAGAATCTTAAGGGCCATATGTCCACTTTTGGGCTGTTGGATTTCAATTTTTTTTTTTGAAATCTAATGGTCCAGATTAATTAACTTAAATAAAAAATTGTTTAAAAATACAGAAAAAAATAAAAGATTTATTATATATATAAATACCTAACCATCTTTCACAAAAATTGTACTTTCAAAAAATTGTTCTTTTATGTTGATGGTTGTAGGACCATGATTTTCTAGGCTCGTGACACATGGCGAGAAGGATTTGCCTAAGGCCCATAGAGTGTAGTCTTGTAAGCCAAACTTAGGCCTATTGAAAATATTATACTTGCCACTTAAGAAAGGAAAACCTAATCCAAGTCAAATTATGATATCTTAAGGATTAGGCAAGGTAATCATGATTCTAGAAGGATTGGGTATCTTATCCTAGATTTTCTCCTAGATAATCTCTTGATTTGATGGAGATTACTTTCACTACCAAGGACTCTCAAGATCACTATAAATATTCTAGCCTAAGTATTTATTAGAGGGACAACGATCTCTTTATCAATCTTCTGCTTCTTATCAGAGGGACAACGATCTCTTTGTCAAGGATGGTTTACGCCGTTCTTCCTTAGAACTACACATGTAGTTTGATTCTCCTCTCCATATATATGTAAGCAGTCCTATTTAGATTCAACCACACCTCCCAATCAACATCATTCTCTCCTCATTGGAGATCATGGCCTAATCCGACTGGATCTCTGCCTTCTTCTATAGACGTACGCAAATTTGGTTCCAATAATCGGTGCTTTCATTGAGAGTGAATTCATTTCCCTTGCCAAATCACACTATCGACATGTGAATCTATTTTAGGAAAAAAGTGATCAAACGAAGGAATTTTTGAGTGACTCCAATTGGAGTGGATTCGTGGTCCTTTCAAGTTAATTTTATCAAAATTACATAATTTAATTCGAAGCGGTTTGACTGTGGTGAAGAAAAGAAGGGCCAGGGCCCAGCTTTCCCAAATTGACATTTCTAGACGTTTTGGGTACTTTGAAGATCAAGATGACATATTTCGAGGAAGATTCCTTCAGACGATATGTCACAAGCCCCAACTCCATATGATATAGAGAAGATTTTTTATGCAAGGCCTAGATTTTTCAAGAAAAACACAAAAGGGGGTTTCTAATACCTTTATTTATTTTGTTCTAAATCTCATTACTTCGAAAAGCTTAAATCACTTTACCATGAAACAAAGAGTTTGACCTGACTATTTGTTACCGTTTTGCAAAGGGATATGTGCTAATTGCACATCTCTTATACCTTTCAGATCCTACAGCGTTGGACTAATTCAGTTCAACACGATTCTAGTGAGCCAATAATCCGACAACGACGTAATCTTTCTGACGAATATGGCATGATCTCAACACGAAGAAAAGTACATTAGAGGCAAGTAACCCTTAGAAAAGGCATAAAAGTTCAACTCCACAACTAAGTCTCAAGTTCCATCGGGATTCCAAACATAACTAAAAACCATGATGGTTCTACAACGCAAAGTAGCAATCATACTACAATACAAAGAATTACAAAAAATGAAAGAGTCTCGTTTCTTGATCGTTATTGTTATTTAATTTTCAATTATCATCGCTTATCCTTTTTGATCCGAGCCTTGGCTAATTTGATTATTGCTATAACTTTATTCATCACTCATCTTGTAACTTCAAGAAGTGATAATCCCAGGACTTAGAGAAAAGCGTATCCGAGCAAATTCGCCGAGAATAGACCTGATTCACAAAAAGCTCCCAAGCCGAGAAGTAAGGGCAGATTTGGCTCTGTGCGAACCTATACCTCATCACAAGTTCAACTAGTAAACCTCTCGTATGAAGTTTACATGCAACTCAGTCAAGTCTATCAACACTCCGGCTGGGGTAAGTGCTCACGATGCTTAGGGGGCAATGTAGTCGTGCTAAAAAACCATTCTACACACTTGAACGATTTTTCAACAAAAACTGACTTCCCAGATGGATTTCGACACAAAGCTAGTTGAAGATGGAAACTAAGGCACCCAAGATCGTTGTGTCTAAATTTCAGAATTTTCTACACAGCCAATCCTTCTAGTTTTACATATGCAAATAGACTAAGCTGCATTCCCGCTAGAATTGGGTAGTTGTGGGAATACAAAGATTTCAAGGCCTTCCAAATTTTTTTTAGTGACATGCCATATATTCTTGGAAAGGTAACAAGTGAGCTACAATGTGCTTATTTTACTAATTTTTCTAGAAGAAAGAACGGTCTCAAGTCTGGCACAAAAAGTAGTTGAACAACAAGCCAGCACAAGCAGGGTGTCGCAGCAGCACATGTAACATCCCAAATTAAGCTGTAACTGCTCGGAGCAAACTGGGTTTCCTTCCATATTTCATGGTGAAGATACGAATATCAACTTTACGTAGCATATTGCAGAACCCAATTACAAGCTACACGGAAGACGCTAGCGTCGTTTTACCACTCATAGCGCAAGTTGGAATTCTCTACATAATTTCTCAAGTTCTCCTTCCAAATTCATATCAAACCTTGCACAACGGGCCAGTTTCCTTTGGGATCAGCGACTTTGATGGATAAACGTTAGTGAAGAGTATTAGAGTTAATTTTTTTTTTTATGCACACCCAATGAACACAAAGTTTCATCACTGCATTCTGTATGACATGACCCTCGAGACTATGCCATAGAATACGGAACGTGTCCACTACACCATAAAGAATCGAATCACCATGCGGAGTTAGAAGACTAAACGACACGTATTCCAGCTTACTCCAAAAGGCATGGTCTATGGATAACCATACATCCTTAGGGGGAACAAGTTGCTTTTCAAATACATGGTTAGGGGCAATTGTGGGACCATGATTTTCCAGGACGGAGTAAGTGGTTGATCGAAATGACGTTACCTCAGAAGTCTGGTTATATACTCAATAGCTCTGAGTGGGCTAGATCAGACGAATCAACGATGCAACTATCACCATGCTTAAGGGTAATAAGCAAAGTTCGAGTGACCTGCTGAAATGACCATGCTTGTTTTGCAGGACACACAATCTGATCCTGATATGGGTATAATCAGATCATTATAAGTCTTGGAGTTCCTACAATCTAGGAATTGACGTGCGCCGTAAGTAATCATAATTCCTGAAAGAGTGCAATATCTATTTCTAGATATCCTTTAGGATTCTCAAAGGCATCATCAAAGACAAATAAGGGAAACAACCTGAAGACCTATCTGACGGGTGAACAACCTTGGTCCAAACCATGGTAACGTTACAAGAGATAAGTACTTTTAATTATTTAATTATATACACGATTATATGCATATCCAGGATAGGAGACTCAAAACTAGGAATGATCTTTTTAGCTCATTGCACACCATTGTTTGTTTTTTCTTATACTAATCATAGCAATACATGGAATACACTAGATTCCATAATTATGAAGAGCTTTGAAACTTCGCAAGATTACAAGTCTAAAAATTCAAAGTAGTTAGATGAGCTTCTTTTAACCCATCCCGGGCGGCATTGGTTAGCAACTTAAGAGACACAAGTTGTAATAAGGGTGGTTGGGATTGACAAGCTAGCCTGGAAGTCCAGTGCACCATCTGGCCTCCGAAACAACTAGAAAGGTTGTGGGTTATAACATTCAAACCTTAGCTCTACACCATTTGAGAAATAGTTAAAAGGTTGATCCAGAAATCATCCGAGGGTGGCGCTGAACTCCAACCCTGAATGCAACTACTTCTATCCAAGACCCGTATACTAAGTCAAGTATGTTCTGTAGCACCATGTGTTAAGCATGGCCGAATGAGGCATCTAGACTATGAAATCTTCAAGAGGAATTTTATTGTTCTGATATGCAGAAGTGCCTTAGCTAAGCCAGATAAGTGTAGTCCAATTGGAACACTCATGTTCGACGAATAGGATTTGGCAGGAGGATTCAAAAAGTGTTTCTGACCCACATGCAGGCGACCACATATCTAACGAACTTTTGTTTAAGATTCACTAGGGATGGAAATAATTCGGACTCAGAATGAAGCTCCTTCTTGGTTATATGTTGCGCTATTGAAATCCTCTTACGTAGAATGACAGCAATGTGAAAGAACAAATAAAATCAATAAACAAAACAACTCAAACATGTCAGACTGACATTAAAATCTGGAGGCCATTCCAAGTATAATTCGACACTGTCTTATCCTTAATCAGATTAATGCATTACCGCAAGTTTGGGCAAAAGATTTTCCATGAGTTTAATATTGAATACCTGGTATGGGAGTAAGGCGTAACTTCGTGTATCATGATGGGACTCTTTATAAACACTAAGTTTGAGAGGTGACATTTTTCCCAAATCAACGTCACTGATTGGGGCATTTGAGCTATGTCCTAGGCCTACAAGCTTACTCGTGTTTTGCCTCAGTACTCCTTACTTCGGAAAGATTGATAGATTAAACTATATTCCGTGATTATGAAGCAAATGTTGAAAAGTTCCAAGTATTTTACTATAATAAGCTTTTGAGTAAAATAAACTTGAAAAAATATTTCCTAAGGCATTTAAGTCCTTTCAATAACATATAAGCACATTTCACCTTGTATCCAGCTTTTCAGCTATCTATTCGGAACTCCGATCAGGGGTTTACAATATGGTTCAAAACTCCAAAAGATCAAACTGTTTAAAGACAAGAAAACATGACTAGCTGAACTTGGCTAGCTCTGGATTAACAAGAAGTTTGAAGGTTATTCCGACGCCCAATCTGGAGAAGTTATTTTGGGATGATTCACTCAAGGTTCGTTGGTAACTATCCATCTTTGAAGCGGAGCGCACTCTTAGAAGCATAGTTAGGGGCAATGTGGGACCATGATTTTTTGGGCCCATGACACATAGCGAGAAGGACAGGAATGCCCGAAGCCCATATAGCATAGTCCAAAAAAGCTAGTCTTAGGCCTATTAAAGATATTACTTGCCTCTTAAGAAATAAAACCCTAATCCAAGTCAAATTAGGATATCTTAGGAATTAGGCAAGGCAATCATGATTCTAGAATGATTGGTTATCTTATCCTAGATTTACTCCTAGATAGTCTCCCAATTTGTTGAAGATTACTTTCCTACAAAAGACTCTCAAGATCCCCATAAATACTATTGCCTGAGTATTTATCAGAGGAATATTGATCTCTTTAACAATCTCTCTCTCAGACTTCTACACACATATTCTCTCGATGCTTAACAGAGGCCCTTACGCTACCGTCTACATGTAGACATGTCCATGGAAAACTCATCTCTCAACGCCCTGCCATAGGCTATTTGTCAATGATGATTTACACTGTCGTTCCTTAGAGCTACACATGTAGTTTGATTCCCTACCCCAAAAATATGTATGCAATCCTATTCGGATTCAACCACACCCCCCAATCAACCTCATTCTCCCTTCATCGGAGATCATGGGCTAGTCTGACTGGATCTCGCCTCTGTCCCCGAATGTGTGCGAATTTGGTTCTAGCAATGGGGGTGCATTATTTATAGAGTTGAAACTTTTATGAGAGCATTTGCCAAAGAAATGAAGACGTCTAATAATGTATTGAATTACTTGAAAATGGTGCATTGTTTCCCGACTGCAAGCATTGCACATATAATTTTTTTGACCGTACCTGTTACCATTGCATCTGCAGAAAAGAGTTTCTCAAAGTTAAAATTATTAAAATCATACTTGCGATCAACCATTTGTAATTTTATTAACTTCATTTTTGCCAAAGACATGTACACCAATAATACAAGAATATGAAGGGAAATTACAAGAATATGAAGGGAAATTAGGATACACGCCCTTGTAATGGGAATAAGATCCTCTCTAGATCCCTTCTATCCAGATTTTACGGATCCTTCAATCCTATCGGTTCAACCGAAAATTGAACGGCCATAAATTAATTTCTTGTTCACCTTCACCTATTCATCTTCTTCCATGTTCACCTTCTCTTGTTCACCTTCTTCTCTATTCTCCATTTCTTTTTCTCCAGCTCCAGAATCGAAGGATTCAAAAAATCCGGATGGAAGGAATTTGGAGAGAATCTCAGTCCCTTGTAATGTATCCCAAGAAGCCATATTCTGATCACATGTGCATTAAGTCAATATATGAATGGTTATGGCAGCTGTCGGAATGGTACAAGTAATGAGTCTGGAAGTGCAATCCATACAAAATAACAAGTAAAATACATTCCTTATGGGCATGGTAGATTGCAAGCTCGAGGATTTGAATTTTTAAATACGGCAGGCCAATAGCCATTAAAAACAATAATAATGGGTTCTTTAGATATAGGCCCTTGAAATTCTTATTTTCTAAACAAAAACCCACATAAATTTAAACATTCAAATAAAACCCAAATTTCAATTAAACTGCCATGTAGACAAATATATAACCAACTATTACAATACATTTACAACTTATGCCACAAAATCCTAATTTGGTCAATAAATGTTATTACTCATCCTAATTATGATGAGCAATTAAATCCATATGGATATTTTACCTTTCTTGTATCATAAATATTAGCAACATATATATATTAGTTTACCAAACTAAAAAAAAAAAAGACTACTTGTACGAAAAAAAAAATCAATATTGTTTCAATCATGTAATTACCTACATACAAATTAATTTACCTACTTATAAAATATTATACTAATTTACCTGCATTTTGAATCATGTAATTACCTACATACAAATATTATACTAATTTACCTACATTTAAATTAATTTACCTACTTGTAAAATATTATACTAATTTACCTACATTTAAATTAATTTACCTATTCCAAAAAAAAAATAGTGATATTAGATAATGTTCGAATGTTGTGGGTTTGTGCTTGTAGGCAATTATATAAACTTTTAATCTAATGCACATAAATCATGTAGGTAATTAAGACCATTTTGGAAGTAAATTAAACCCTTTAAATTTTGGTTTGATGGAATAGGTAAATTAGACTATTTTGTAGGTAAAAATTGTGTGGAACATATAGCTTTTGTTTTGTGCATTAGGCACCTTATAACAATTTGAAAGTTAATCCATTAAATATACAATGAATGGCATGAATTATTATGTAAAATATATAAAATTAATTAAATGGGTATAACAAGTAATTGATCCAAAAACCCTATCCAAGTATTAATAGGGGTAGTTTAGACATTCGAAAAATACACAATTTGAAAAGTCAAACTTAATTCAAGAATTTACTTAGTTGGAGGCTAGTAAATGGGTTTTATTCAAGAAAAGAAAAAGACATGGGTTTTAGTTGAGGAAAATATTGTTTTATTCAAACTTAATCTTCTGTACAATGAGACAAGGACGTCCTTTAACACATAATATTCATCGGGATATTATCTTTAATCAGGTAAGCAGTTACGTCATGTACCAAAACTAATTATATAACCAAGTAGTTAAGATGTTGTTATTAAAAAAGAAAACTGATTTAGGTTTTTAAATATAAAGTGATTAGTAGATAGGAGAGTTTTTCAATGTGTTCGAAACACGAGCACATACGTTATATGTCATTATAAAAGTAGAGCGACATTTGAAAAAAAACAAAAAACAAAAAAAATTTCTTCCACATCTACAATAACATAGGCGTACCGCCCTGTGTTTCAATGACATTCTCTCGGTACCCAACAAATAGGGAGTTCGATTCTACCCATGCATCATGGGCTTGATAGGGCCAATCGTTCGTCATGGATATAATGCTTTAGACCCGACCAGGGGTGGATGTATATTGAGACCAAAGAGGTCCCAAGACCACTTGTAGTCTGAAAAATATACATGAGAATGTCTTCTGAGAACCCTTTGAATGTTTGATACGGATCCCTTTTGTGTCTATCAAATGTTTGATGTAATGCTTGCTAGACATATCTTGACAGGTTGTGTCGACGACACTTGAAAATTTCTATCAAAATCATTCATCAGATTGCTTCGATATATGTCGATATCTGTTGACATGTGTGCAACATGGTTTGGCTAACGACAACAAGCCCACCAAATGTTCGACGAAATGCCTTAATGAATAAACTGAAGAAAAAAATTTAGCGCACTTCGCCCTCTGTTTATACCTAAAAACTTGTACTTTAATATTAAAAGATCATAAAATTCAAATCTTGAATCAGTCACTGTACCTCGTCCACCAGCTTCATTCGACGGGTCGTTTGTTCAAATTTAATTTGAAAACCTCTAACAAAAATCTAATCTTTTCATCCAATAAATATTATATCGTTTCTTCTTGACAAATTATTCTTATCTGTCTCCACTATAACTTGGATTTTGTTTCTAATTTTGGACTTGGTCAAAAGTTGAGGTATAATACATACCATGTGTATGATAAATAAAGATTACAGAAAAGGATATATCTATATACACACACTTAAGTGATGATGCAAAGAGAGAATAGGTTATTATCCCAAAGCTTGTTATTGTTACCTAAACTAGTTGATTTGATCATTTTCCGTATAAACATGAAAAACAAATAGGCAAAGAGATAAGAGAGTAGAGAGTAGAGAGAAGCTTGAAAACAGTAAATACTGATGGAGATCGAGCCTAGAGGAGGTAGCGGTTTCGTTCACTTCTATCCTTTACCCAATTTAGTTATTAGCTTGCCTTCCTCTTTCCTTTTGGTATCTGGCAAATTCTTGATTTCATTATTATTTTTTTTAATAAACGATATTATTTTAGGGGTAGGAGAGTAAAGCTAAGTCTCACAAGAGATTAGCAATAATGTGGTTCAAATTCACTTTTAGTGAGAATGAAATCTAAAACCTCTCATTTAGAAGTGAAGAGGAATACTACTCCATCGTAGTATTAAGTAGCTCATTTCATTTTTTATTCATTTGATTTAATTACTTGGCTAGAAAATTAGACCTATTTCAAATTTTCCCTAGGCAAAATTAATCCCAATATTTTTGGTAAATCCCTCTAAAAATAATTATAAATTAATTTATGAATTTCCAACCTTTTAAACTTTCATACCGCTTCCTATCACGTTCAACCGCTCTCTCTCTCTCTCTCTCTCTCTCTCTCTCTCTCTCTCTCTCTCTCTCTGAGTTTGACCCGTTGCCAGCCACCGGCACCCTCCTTTTTCCTACTCCAATGGCGACCCCACCCTGCACACACACTCACACGCGCGCGCGCGCACACACACTCTAGAGATGGAGGATCTTTCTAATTTTTTAGAATTGAGGCCCTCTCTCTTTGTCTCAATATCAGAAAGGCTAAATAAATAACCTTTAATTCTTTACTCTTTCATTTCTCTTTTGCTTTTCTGAAACCCTAGCAGTTCATCTCTCTAATTCATAAAGGGAAAAAAGAAGCACAGAAAAAAGTAGTTCCCAAAGAAATCAAAAAACGAAAAGGAAGAAGAAAAGAAAAGCCTCTCCTTCTCTCCCATCCATCCATCCATCCATCAGTTTTTATATATTCTCTCCTTTTAATAGAAACTTTGGCTCTCTCCAACCGAGACCAGGAAAAGATTTTGCTTCCAATTTCAGATCTCATGGCTTCAATGATAAAGACATGTTCCTCTCTCTCAAAATGCTGTTCTTAGACAAGGAGATATGATATATATATATATATATATATATATATATATATATATATGTATGTATCACTTTTCCACTCACTTCACCATGCATTTTTTCCCACTACACTCATAATCTCTCCCTCTCTCTCTCTCTCTCTCTCTCTCTCCATATTATTTGTGACCATCTCCATCTACTTGTTCTTAGCTAGCCATGGATTCTGATAATAGTGGAAGTATGCAATCTTCAAGTGGTGGTGAAGATCAAGACCATGAAATCTCAAGACCCAATTCGATCCCGGGTTACTTGAATTCTCCGACCCAATTGTTTGGTTCCTCCGACCCAATAGTGCACCCTTCTCTCCCTTCTCATTACCAAAACCATAACCCCCAACCCACTAATGCAACACTTTTTGATCATCATCTCTCATCTCGTAATTATACTTATGATCATTTCCACACAGCATTGTCTCAACCCCAACCAAACTCATCAAACCCAAATTTCATCCCCAACTCAAGACCCAATCAACCCAACTCCACCAACCCAGTTCCCAACCCACAACCTTCACCAACTACTACTCAAGCTCTCTTAGCTTCTTCAAGAGGAGGACAGACCAACCCCGTTGCCACCCGGAACACAAAGAAGAGGACAAGAGCTTCTAGGAGGGCACCTACCACCGTGCTCACCACCGACACGTCAAATTTCCGAGCAATGGTGCAGGAGTTCACTGGCATCCCAGCACCCCCATTTTCAGCCTCATCGTCATCACCATACGCTCGAAGGCTCGAAATGTTTGGCTCCGGAATAAGGTCACCTCTCCACCCTTTACGCCCTTTGGCTCAAAAGGTCCATCAGCCAACCCCATTTCTATCTTCTTCTTCTTCTAATTCTATTTCTTCATTGTTGATGATGATGAACAATAATAATAGTGCTATGGTTGATGCTACCAATATTGCTACTAGTAATAATAATAGTAACAACAACGTTAATTTCAGTTCAACCAATTACCAATTACTATCTGATCATCATCAAAATCAAGGCCTCTTCCAAAACATACAAAACCCTATTCTAACATTCCAATCCCTACCGCAGCAGCCTCCTCCATTCCACTCTTCCGTCATTGTGCCCAATTTTGGGGCAAAACCTAGCCCCCGCGAAGTAATTGGTAATTTAGCCATGCATTCATCACTTGAGGGCCATTTGGCTCTGAACCATCATGGATCATCACCATATGTTAACACAAACCAGCTCGGTAGTGGATCAATAGACGACAGCCACATGGGAGCTTCAGATGGCAATGATGGCTGGAGGGATCATGGAGTACTTGGATCAAGTGATGGGGGACAATCATTACAAGATCACCATTTGAGGCCTAGTTTGGACAAGTGTTTGGAGATGAATAATGTTAATTCTACTATTAGAGGTGAAGGTGCGGTGGACTCGTGGATTTCTCCGACTTCAGATCACTAGATAATGTTGATGCTAGCTGGTACTAGTACTACTGCTTGAAGGAGAGCCGTTGGCCTTGGTGGGTGGTGGTGGTGATAATGAAGAGCCTACATATATAGCTGCAGTTGTTTTTATCACTCACCATTCAATCATGCAGTGAGAATATAATCGAGGTAAGAAATTATAAAATCGTGACAATATGTAACTAATATGACGCATCATCAGTAGTTCAATTATATATAGTTGCATATAGCTAGCAAGGTATCATATCTTCTTAATTTATTATATGTAGCTCGGACTTATTTAGAGTATGTATGTACAATACTTGTTTTTTTTCTTTATTTTTATTGTATTACAACTTACATAGTATATATTCATTGCTATCGTATTTTCTCCATTAATGATCACTTTTTAAGTCCTAAAAAATGTGCTTTGGTTACTACTGCAAAGAGAATATACATATGAAATAAAAATAAGCAGATTAAAGTAGGCCTAGGTAAATTCCCTTTCTAGCTACTAGTATAAGAATAATTAAAAAAAGTCGATGCACTGTGGATTTTTTATTTTTTATTTTATAACAAAAAGGGGGACAATTGGTGGCAAGCCACGGTTATCTACCCTTTTCGGGAGCCGGGAAGACTCCCAGAGGCATTTTAGCCTCCCCTTGGCCGCTAATCTGGCTTCCACACCAGCGGGTTTCAAACCCAAGACCTCTAATTTTTAATTTTAAGAAAGCTCTTAATCCGTCCTTTACCACTGAATCACCAGCTCGTGGTTGTCGATGCTCTGTGGATGGTGGGATGGAAAATATTTGGATGGAGATTTGTTGCCGTTGAGTTAAAACATATTATGTATTACAAGCTACAAGCTCGAAGTAGTTTCCAAAAAAAGTTACAAGCTCGAAGTAGATTATTTGTCTCTGAATATAAAGTGAATAGGTTTTTTGTATGCATGATGTCTAGTTGATTGTTTACTGAGCGATTTATGGGTTTTTGTATGTTTCTTTCCTTTTAGCTGGCTCTTGTTAATTACCTTTATTAACTAATTCTTGCTTTTGGAATTTTCCAACACTAAGGATTCATCATTCTATTATTATATCTCGTGCACTGTTGAAACATAGAAGTTATGATGGAGCTCTTGGTGGCAAAGATTTGGGGAATCCTTACCTGCCGCAATCATAAATCATGAGAGTCATCACTAGTTTTTGTGCTCATTACCCCAATTTACTTTCCTATTGTGGTAAAGAGCTTCCACCTTACTATTATCTTCGCTTCACTAGGGGGACACGGGGTCTTGCTAAAACTTTCCCGAAGAAAACCAGATGGAGAAAACAATGGGTTTAGGAAAGAACACCACCAATGTCAGAACATTAAGCACAATTCATTACATGATTAAAACTAGAGATACGTGTAGTAGTTTAATCAAAGGGATCAAACTGTGTTTGATTTTAGAGATAAACAAGGCTGAAAAGTCCATAAAATTGAAATGCACATTTTTAGTTAGTTTTATTTCTAGAAATTTTTGCATTGATTTTATCTTTTCCTTGTCTCATATTTCTCGTCTCTCATGAGCCAAATAGATAATATTACCAAAATTAGCAACGCAATATGTGTAATTAACAAATGCATGACATTAGGGGAGTAGTTATAGAATATGACCATGTGAACCGTACGCACAAATTTGTCAATCCAACAAATCATTTTATGGAATACAAAATGCTGGAATTCGCTAAACCTCACTTAACTGATCAATTATAGTGCTTAAAAGTGCAAAGTATTGCTAAAAGCACCATCCCATATCCCAATTAAAACTGGGTGAAATCTTGCCTATAGCACAGACTTACCCCATACCGCACCTTTTTACATGGTGTATGGGACTTGGATGGAACCCAGTTGCATGCATGGGTGAGTCATACAATGAGAAGTGAATATAGTTAGTACATGGTGTACAATTAGGTGGGGTTTGTTACTCTACTGGAAAGTGTTTATTCATGTCTTCAAAATTTTAAGTTCCAATAATTCTCTCTAAAATATTTTTTTGTTGATTATAAAATAGGAAAACTAAACTAGGTTGACAAATTGTTCAAATAGAATTAAAAGGCATCAAGTAATAATCGTTTAATAAAACTATGATGACAAGAGAGATAAAAAAAGAGAGAAGGATTGGTTTTGGAATTTTGAAATTATGACAACATATTGAGAGGATGTGGTGACATGTGACTCGTCTTTTTTGGATTATGGTGACTCATGGCCCATGCCAATGAATGACATGGTATTATAGCAATTAGCAATGATGTTCTTCACTTACACCATCTATCCCCTACCATCTGCCTTCTCAGTTTTCCCTCAGTTGTCCTCACCTCACACACTGCCCTACAATCACTCCTCACCCTGCAAATTCCATCTTTCTCTCTTGGCTCCTCAAATATCTTAAAGCTTTGGTTTTATACGTACAATCGAAATTAGGAAGCAGAAGTTACCATACATATAGAGTATGCATGCTTCAAACTAATTAAGGAACCATTCGAAACCCTAAAGAGCAAATTAGGGTGGAATTAACATTTATAAGCTTATTGGGATTTGTGTTGCTTTGCCCTTGCACGACAAGAAATTAAGATACAAAGAAGCGGCTTTAACCCTCTCATCATTATACACTAGCCAATGAGCACAAACTCTGTGTGTGAACAATTTTTATTTTATTTTTTGTTTTTTTATTAAAGAGTGTGATTAGTTTTTAAAATTTTAAGAAGGATATAAAAAATGATGGTGATACAATTTCTCTTAATAAGTGCATATTTTATCTTAATATTACATAATTACTGTTTTTGTCATTCTTATGTAAATATTGTGTATCAAAAGTGAGGGTAAAATAGGAAAAATAGGGATACGATTGTCATTTTGTAAAAAAAAAGAGGGTAAAATAGGAAAAGATAGGGATATAATTGTCATTTTCTCAAAAGGTACAAAATTACTATTTTGCCATCCTCATGTCAATATTGTGTATTCAAAAGTGAGGGCAAAATTGGTAAAAAGGGGAAAAAGTTGACAAGGGCTCTTCTCTTAAGAGCAACTCCACCGGAGCACCATTTGCCCGGCACCCAGTCAAAAAACCATCCTAGGACCCAGTGGATGCACTCTAGCCAGCCCACTTGCCTGGCACCCAGCCCAAGCCAGGCAACAGCCCAGTCCATTTTTGACAGACCAATGGACCGGCCTATTTGGCTGGCGTGTGAAGTACACTCGCGAGCCGGGGCGAGTAGGGGACAGGGGTGCAGGCGGCGGGACCCGCTGTCAGCCACCTTTTTCTTCACTCGGAAGTGGGCGACGTGGCCCTCTTAGTGCCATTGGATTTCCAACGGCTAGTTTTTCTAGACCGTTGGATTTCCAACGATAAAAAAAATTTGAAATTTCCTTTTAACCTAGACAGTTGGATCACAGATCAACGGTCCACGGTTTTTCACCCAAAAAAAAAAAGGCCCAACGGTCAGAATTATGACCGTTGGCCACGTGGCAGCGCCTGGGCTGTTGGATTTGAATATTTTTCAAATCCAACGGTCCAAATTAATTAATAACATTAAAAATAATAGTACGTTCGGGATAATGACACGTGGCGTGACGAGATTGGTTTAAAATCTTAGCGAAAATCTATGCACAAAATAGTACGTTCTGATAATGACACGTGGTGTGACGAGATTGGTTAAAAATCCTATCCGAAATTAAAACTATTTTTTTATTATTTTATAAAAAAAATTAATAATATTTGAAATGGGCTGGGTGCCAGCGCATTTTGTAGGGGTGGAGATCGTTTGGGCCAACTCATTTTTTTTAGGGGTGGAGATGCTTTGGCCTATTACTGTTCATTGGGGTCTATTACTGTTCATTTGAGTGGATAAATGCGCTGGGTGCTGGCACCCAATCTTAGGGGTGGAATTGCTCTAATAGAATAGATAATTATACAAAGTCATACTAGGTAGATCATGTACTTGAACTTTATTTTACACACACTTTGTGTGAATAATTTCTCTTAATAAGTGCTTTTTTTTCTATACTATTATATTAAGAGAAGCCTCCTTGTCAACTTTTTTCCCCTTTCTTTCCTTTTTTGTCCTCCTTATGTATCAAAAGTGAGGGTAAAATTGGAAAAATAAGTATATGATTGTCATTTTCTCAACAAAAAAAAGAAGGTAAAATAGGAAAAATAGGGATATGATTGTCATTTTGTCAAAAGATACAAAATTACTATTTTGCCCTTCTTTTTGTCAACATTGTGTATCAAAAGTGAGGGCAAAAATGGAAAAAAATGGGCAAAAAGTTGACAAGCTCTTCTCTTAATAGAATAGATAATATATACAAAGTGATACTAGGTAGATCATGTACTTGAACTTTATTTTGCAGATCACATTATATGATAGTTGATGGTTGAATTTTTTTTAAAAAACATTAAAGAAGAAATTAAATCACCGACCGCTACATTATATGTAATTTACAAAATATGGTCTAAAAATATAATCTCTCAAACATTTTCCATATATAAATTAATGATCATGTTTTTGTTTCTTTCTATCAAGAGTCAATCATATGGAGGAGAATTGTCTTGTAACAATAAAGGGTGATCTCCTTTCTCCATTTTTTCGAACTTATTATGTTAATAAGCCTCTTTTCTCTTTAATTTCTTTATTTATTCGCTGTGGTTGCGCATGTTTAGTACACGCAATCCATGACGTATGTGGAACTTTGAGAACTCGAGTGTTAGGTAAAAACTCGTGGCTCAAACTGGTTCCAGCTTTAGCCAGAAATTTTGGACCATCGCTTAATTTTATTGGTCGTAAAATCCCAATAAAGTAGTATAGTTGTACTATGAGAACTCCTTTTGACAATCCTTTAGGTCTTCAGCATTCAACTTATTAAAGGCATGCAAAAATAGATTAGGATTTTGGGACCTTAAGCAATTATAATTTAGAGGCAAACCTCAACCCTAATGGACCGAAACCGATAATGTAAACGTGTTTACACATTATAAGAAATGGGATCATCCTAGTTATGTCACTTTGGTCGTAGAATTAGGTATATAATAGGCAGCCCACTAATAGTCTAATACTACAGAAAAGTCCGTGCCTGAAAACAACAGCTAAAATAAAACCACATATTGCCTATTCCACAACTTTACGTTAATTAGTCGCCTACTCTTAGGAAACTAAGAAAGGTATGTTTGAAAAAAATTCAAAGTCCAAATATAAGACTAATTCTTGGCGCTGCAGTTTTGTAAGTTTTGGGTAGCTCTAATTGGAAAATTGAATTTCGATGGCTCTTTCGTTTCCTTGGCTCTAGAAGGTTTGAACTTGTGAACTAACTAGCGGCTAACGGCTTAAATTTTTCTCCAATATATGCCAGCAGGAGAAACAAAGACGGAAAGAGAGGGAAGTAAACCATAAGCACTCTTCTAGTTCTCCATGGACGCAAGAAAAAATCAATGTAAACCTAAAGATCTGGATTGAGAATAAAAGTTATTTCTTGATTACACTAAAACAAAACTACTTGGAGTACCAAAACTATCCCTTGCCACCGACTACTTTTTTTTTTTTTTTTTTTTTCTTTTTAAAGTAGTGTTTGTGGATGCAAATTTCTTCCTCTTTGATCTTGGACAAAATTGCACCTACAAAACAATTAACACCTTTGGTCAAGGCCAAGAGCCTCACGCGTCCACGATGAAAGGGGGGCTTTGGCCGAAGAACCTCTGATACCAAAGTTAGAATTTAGAGATAAACAGTGTTTAGAGAATTTTGGGATTTTTGCAAGAGTGTTGGAATGACTCTTTTGTGAAAATGGGAGCATATATATAGGGTTAGGCCGGTCCACTTTGGAGAGAAAGTGGCCGGCCATTAGGTTGATTTTGTGGTTGAATTTTGGTTTGATTAGCCAATTTATTATGATTAATTGGCTAATTAAACATAAAGGGAATATTTTGGTGGTTATAGAATTAATTGGCTAGCTTAATTAGGGTAATTGAGAGGGAGAAATGATAGAAAAGGTAGGAAGCATGGTAGACTACATTTTGGATGGGTATGGCCGGCCTTGACTTTGATTTTGGGTGTAATTGGTGACTTAATTGATTAATTAGGGAATTAATTCATTAATTAGTCAATTAAGATAATAATTTTATTAAAAGAAAGGTTTTTGGAGGTTACCTTGTGGAGTCAATGTATTGAGGATGGAACAAATTGATTTAAGAATAAATACCTATTTGGGCACCTTGGGCTTGATTGAAGGATGATTCTCCACTGCTTGCGTGTAGGAAATCCGGTGTGCCTCGAGGGTAGTTTTGTCCTCTTCTGCTACAAAATCCACGTGTCGCCTTGTGATTATTTTTGGTTCCACAGTGTTGTGGCCCAAAAAATGCACATGCAGGCCCAATCACGTCTTGAAGGCCGATTGTTGTAAAAACAACACAGGCCAAACTTAAATACATGCAAAGATGCAAGATCGAGAAGAGAAAATATTTACAATCACGCCACGCTAATAAATAATAATTTATGGGTTGAACATTTGTATAATCATGCCAAGCCTTAGCATATTCCCCATGCCAAGCTTTGCCACGACATTGTTGTCGTGTACAAATCATGCTAACCACAATACATGCTCACATATGCCCAACACATGTGTCAGGGCTTGCCAAGTGGATCGTGGTGTGGATGGTTACAGAAGTTTATCAGGCTTATGTGGAACTAAGATCATGGAAAACTTTGAATTGCTTGGGAGCACCTAAGATCCTGGCCCACAATCCTTGAGTCCCACGAAGGTAAGTTTTGGAGAGAACAAACTAAATTTCCCTTTTCCCTTAGCTAACCAACTAGCTCAGTTAGGAAGAAACCAGAATCTAAAGCCTCATGTTCACATGAAAGTCTAATGTAAGGCACCCATTAATGAAGAGAGAAGAGATATTTCCCTTCCCAGCTTACGTAGAAGAACGATGAAAGAAAACAAAGAGGCGCGTTGCCAGAAATAGTGGCTGTAGAAAGCTGACAAGGGAAGAGAGCGCTCTGGGCAGAGCATGCGATGCAGTCTTCAATTCATGGAAGCAAAGGCGTTCATCAATGTTACACTAAAAAGAAAAAGCCTAGCTGCGCAGGGGGAAACGAGAGGGAGACTTAGCCAATAGCCAAAACAAGAGGAATCAGAGAAACCATATGATTCCCTAGGAAAACCTAGGAAAGATACCCATCACCTATAAAAGGGAATGATGTGCTCAATGCAAAGGGAAAAAAGGGAAAGAAAGAAAGAAAAGAGGGGACTCAGGATTGCATCACACCAAGCAAGGAAATTCTTCTGTAAGTGTAGGAATTCTTAAATCCTTAGGGAAATTATCCTTCTAGGGTTTTAAGGGTTCCTTTAGGTTTCCTTTGAATTTCCTCAATCAATAGAAACATCTTTAGAACTTTAAGAAACCTAGATTATCCATCATTCATGACCATGCAACCGTGCAAGTTCTCTCTCATGCTAAACTGATAAATTTCAAGCTTCCACACCACGCCTCACTTAGGCAAGCCATCATTTTACTAATCACACTATCTTTGAGTCATTGATCTAACCAAGATACTTTCTAAGATACGCTAATTCTTTCGAGGTATCCCGGGACTTGGTACACAAACAAACTAGGGGAAGCAAAATTGTGTCCACTAAACCCAAGTCCAGCTCGACTTAAAAGTCCATAAACAAGTAGCAATCCATTTTGATCACTTCCCTCTCTCTCTCTCTCTCTCTCGCTCTTTCTCTCTCTCTCTCTCTCTCTCTCTCTCTCTCTCTCTCTATGTTTCTTTTATCTTTTAACCATCTCCATCCCCTAATTAAGATTGCTATTTTGCTCTACCAAAGATAGTCTTTATGGTTGTGGTTGCTCCCTTGCTCTATCGAGAAAAACTTTTAAAGTCGGCCTAGGGCTACGACTTACTACTCAACCTTGCTTCTTAAAGCAGGTGTTGTTGTTCACATATATTCAAGGTTGTGGTTGCCTTTATGGTTTATTTGCTCGCCAAATGACTATGAAGCTCGATATGTTTTGGAAGGGTACTCATAATTGTGGCTTATTTGTTGATGATTACTAGATCATCAGAGGTTGGCACTGTCTTATCCTCATGATCCTTTATTGTAGTTATTCGGCTTGCAAGGTTTAGGTCTCGTGAATGTTACATTCTCTATTGGTAGATGTGGGTTATCTATGACTAAGAAATTATATTTTATTTCTGATGAGTTTGTAATTGTGAAATTGTGGCGTTTATTTTGACATGTTGCCTTTTTTGCTTTAGGGATTTCTTGTGATTTTCCTATGGTAAGTCTTGCTGTAAATCCTACGTTTGGCATGATGTATAAGTCCTTGATCGTTCTTTCTGATGTTTTATTTTATCTCAAAAAAGATAAGTATCTTTTATTCCAATATAAACATGAAATTCTCAAAGAAATAAAAAATACATTGTGCAAAACTTTTACTGTTGTCAAAAGACATTTGGCACCTTACTTTACCAACAAATCCCCAACTATATGCTTAACTCATAGTTTTCGAGAAGCTAGCATAAAAGCATATATTATTTTTTTCAAGGTTCTAAAATACGCTAGGCGCCAGTCAGGCGGTTAACTAGGGCCTAAAGCCTAGGCGGACTAGGCATATTTAAGTAAATTTATTATATATTATGCAAATAACACTAGTACATAACAGCATATTTACCACATCAATTCCATCACGGGCATCAACAACTCGTGGTAGAAACTATTCAATTACCACGGTCGACTGTAGGTCGTGGTAGATAATATTAATCCACCACGGTCAGTTTCTGGCCCATTGTTAAAAGTGAATAATCTACAACGGTTTTTATTCCCGTGATGGAATATCAAAACCACCACGTAATATGCTTGTAGTGGTTACTTCAAACGACCACACCGCCTTTCGAAAATTCACCACGCCCTTGGCCCGTGGTGGATGTTTTTTTGTTTTTTTTTTTTTAATATTTTAGAAGATATTAAAATCTAAAATCCCAATTCCAATTATTTTCCCCTCACGTGAAACTGGACGAAAACCTAAAAAGAAACCGTCAATCCTTTTTGATCGTCCTCTATCTCGCCGACCTTCATATCCCTCCACCCACCAAACCCTCATCTCCTCTCCTCATCACTCGTCATACATCCACCCTTCCCCCTCACCTTCAAATCATCATAAATCGCCGAGATCAACAGCATCAGCGTCCGGGCCTTCTTCCAGTGGTGGTCGATCACCGGAATCCGGTCGAGCGGCGACAAATTATCAACAATGGTATTCTTTTTTTTTTTTTTTTGGTTCTGAGCTTTGAGCTTTTTAGATGTTGAGAATAAGTTTTTCATTTTTTCTCCGTTACTTTGTTTCTGGGTTCGCTCCAAATAAGACAATTGGGGAATGGGTTTAGTGTGAATTTAAATTCTGGGATATCCCTTGGGGAAAATCTTGGAATTTTTTTATTTTTTTGAATATATTTGTATTGAATCACTGACCTCTCTTTTATTTAGTAGGGAAAAAGGGAATGATGTGATTGAATAAGGCAATATGGATGAATTTCTTTAGTCTTGCCATGATAATCTATTATTTTACTCTTTCACTTGATTTTACAGATTCGTTCGAACACTTGCAGGAAGAAATAATGAGGCGGTTGAAGCGTAGAACGAAGGTTTACTTTGATGCCAAGGTTATGAAAAAACTGTGGTTTGTACAGTAGCTAACGTATATATCTCTGCGTATGTGTTTGTATCATTTTTTTTTATTGCGATTCTTGGTTTTGCGATTAGGATTTTTGGAAGGAGGCTTCGATTCAATTATTGGAACAGATAATATTTATTGAAACTTCAATGGGTCAGTAGAAGCTGGCTGCTTGCAATGACAAGAACATCAGTATATATGCATTGGAATTTGTTGCGCTGTAAGTAGCTTTATAGGCATTCTATGGCATTGCCAATACCTTAGTTTATATAGCAGCAAAATTGTTTCTTATTAACTACTTTTTTTGTCCTTGTTTTAGCCGAGGCTTTGTATCATATGGACTTTAATTGGTGAGTATCACTTTGATGTTGATATAGTTTATTTTGTTGCAGAGGATATGAAGAAGTGGAAAGGTACCTGATGGAATGAGAGTTTTGCTGCTTAAGACAAAGAATGGTAACTTAGTTATTTCATTTGCTTTTTAGCTGTTTCATTTGCTCTTTACAATGCAGAATTATGAGATTGGTTTGGAATTTGATTATTTCAATTTGTTTTTCTGGATTATATTCCAAGGTCAGTCACTAAACTCTGTCCTTTTTTATTGGTTTTTGTTATTAGATTATTCTTTGTTGCTTTGGATTTAAGCTATTGTTCAATGTCTTTTCGTATGAGTTCTACTTTTTGCATCATTCTTTTTTGTTATAATGTTGGATTGTTGGCTTATAATTTAGAGTGGGCTGCTTTAGATTTTACTTTGAGTGGCTTGCGAATTGATTGCTGGGTTTTAATTTAGAGCACTATCTAATCCAATGAAGGGCCAAGAGTTTCTATTTGAATGATGGTCCTAGATCATTTCATTCGTTCTAGAAATGTTTCTGAATTTGAAGACTTAAAATCCAGACTAAAGAGTCGCATTATCTTGGATTCCCTATCTTAGCATGATGATTTTAAATTACAACAATTTTGAAATTTACATTTGGAGTGTATTTTCATGTACAGGACCAGGTGTGGATTAGATAGCAGGATCTGGTTGGAAGACAAAGATTTTGTGAAAGAAAGGGCAAGAAAATGCTGATGAATTTTCTTTGTTGATCTGTGCAAGTAAGAGCTCTTACTGATTATTTTGCTTTCTTTTGGCCATGTAAAAGCTCTGTACATAGAGTTCACAATACATGCATAGTTTTTCATTGTTCTAAAAATTTTAAGTTCCTATAAATCTTTTCCTGCTTTATGAATTCTAAATAAATGCAAATCATACAAATAATCACAGTGGATAAAATTATTGGCGTATATGCATTTTTGCAGCTGGAATCTTTTGGTAAATACATGAACGGCGGCTTTTTCATTGGTCGATGAGCAGTATATATATATTTCTCTCTTCCAGGCTACTAGGCATGCACGTCGGGTATACATTGGTGGGCTTCCTCCCTTGGCTAATGAGCGTTATAGTTCTAGATTTTGTTTTGGATTCTTTCCCAAGTAATAGCAAGTGTTTTGACTCAATACTGGAGTGGAGATTAACAAGGAATCTAGGCTAAAGTTTGATGCCATTTGTGTCATCACTCTAGAATCTAGGGATTTACTTTGTATATAAGGAAGCTTATAAGGTAGCTTTCTGTAGGTTGTTACAGGACCAACTGCAATGGGTTACATATAAGCCAAAATTTTGATTAAATGTTTTTCAATTTTTTATGTAGTTATTATATTGTAGTAAATATGGAATTTTGTTGGTTATTCTATACTAAAATATATATATATATATATATATTTGTTAAATAGTTTTTTTTTTTTTTTTTTTAAATTTTGGAAAATAATTTATAACGGGCATTAGCTGTGGTCAATTAGTAATCGACAACGGTCATAGCACGTGATGTTAGATTTCAATTTACCACGGGTATAATCCATGGTTATATTGCATTTGACAACGGGCATAGTCCGTGGTAGAAACTGAGACTTTTTATCACATCTAGAATACTAACGGGCACAGTGTCCGTGGTGGATTGCAATTTACAACGGGCATCAACCGTGGTAGATGGGCTTTTTTCTACTAGTGTAAGTGCCTATTCATGCTTTAAAAGTACACATAATTGTATTGGAATACATAAACTGCAAATAAAATGATATATAGATTATAAAGTATTAGAACATATTGAAAACATAGAGAACAAGCATATAATGAGTGTTCATCCAAGTATCCAATAAGTCTTTTACATTTTATTGACAAAACAAAATGTAAGATGAAAGTTATCAATTTTCTATCTACATAAGAGTCGAGATCTAGATAGGTGCCTAGGCGGGTTTAGGCAGGCGCCTAGTGGGGCTAGGCGGACATCTAAGTGGGTCTAGATGCACTTTCTTAATTTTCAAATGCATACGGACGGGAATTTTTAGAACAATGATTTTTCTACGTTAGGCTAGGATACAAACTAAAGCTTTCGACCAAGGCCAAAAAAAAAAAACGAAGATACAACTATAGATAATCTTTCAATAATTTTTGTAATGTAAAAATGTTTGACAAACTAAAGCTTTCGACCAAAGCCAAATAAAGAAAAAAGATACAACTATAGATAATCTTTCAATAGTTTTTGCAATGTGATACAGTTTCACAATAAGACATGAAAATCCTCGTTTTTTTTTTTCATAAAAACAAAAGAGTAAACTTTTGGCTAGCTAATACATTTGAAAATTTTCCACGGAAGTTAACCTTTAGAAAATCTTGCTTAGTCTGTGTATGTGAGAAAGAGAGAGAGAGAGAGAGATCTCACTGATTTTTTAATGCTTAATGAATGTCTCAAAATATATGATTCACAACATGGGAGGTGGGGGTTTCAGTTTCAGCACTGCAGACATGGAGACATTATCTATATCTGCCTCATCGGGTCTAAGCCTCTCAGGTAGTTTTCGTTAACCCCATATATGTCCCCCACTATGTACATATTAATTTCTCTTCTGGATTGTAGAAGATCCAGGGTCCTTGGCAACCCAGCCAGCCGAGACTGGAGAGGTTAGGCCATCTCCAACCGAAGGGGCTAGAGGGCCAGAGGGCCGAAAATGGCCCTAAAACCGTCTCCAACCGAGGGCTAGGCCAGAGGGCTCTGGGATCTGGGAGGGCCCCACGGAATCGGAGAGGGCTGGAGGGCCGGAGGGCTGGCTGTGTTCGGCCAGCCAGCCAGCCCGCTGGCTGGGTATTTTTTTTTTAATGGTTTTCTTTGCTGTCGGATAAAACCGACAGCATTAGGCAGTTTGTATTTTTTTTTTAATTAATTAGTATTGCTGTCGGATAAAACCGACAGCATTAGGCAATTTGAATTTGAAATTTGCAACGGCTAGCGAGCCACTAGCCGTTGCTTCCCTTTTTTTTCTTTTTTTTTTAAATTTTTTTTTTATGAATTTAAACCTTTTTTTTTCTTTCTATAACTTCAATTTAAACCTTTTTTTTTTCTTTTTTTTCTATAACTTCAATTTAAACCTTAGTTTTTTCTCTTTTTTTTTTCTATAACTTCAATTTAAACCTTATTTTTTTTCTTTTTTTTTTCTATAACTTCCTATAACTTCTATTTTACAAAATTTGTTTCAATTTTTTTTAATTCTATTTTTTTCCTATAACTTCCTAGGCCATTATACAACATTAAATTAAATTAAGTAACATGAAACAACATTAAACAATATGAAACAACATTAAATTGTAGCTTTAAATTGTAACTTTAAAATAATAAATTATGTTTGGCCCTATGGCCCTTTGGCCCTCGGTTGGAGACGGTTTTTTGTGACAGGGCTAAAACGAGCCCTCTGGCCCTCTGGCCCTCGGTTGGAGACGGAGGCAAATATGGCCCTGTACTGTTCATTAAAATATTAATATCTTGGAGAATCTTGGAGGGCTAGAGGGCTCAAACGAGCCCTCTGGCCAGCCCTCGGTTGGAGATGGCCTTATGTCTTCTTAGCTAGTTCCTACGTAAAATAACCAATTTTTTTTTTTTTTTGACAAACAATATTATCCACACTAAAGGAGTGAGGAAGTGGGCTAAGCCTCACAATGGACTAGCAATAAAGTGGTTCAAATTCGTCTTTGGTAATGTGGTTCAAATTCGCTTTTAGTAAGAATCGAACCTAAGACTTTTTACTTACAAGTGAAGAGGAATATCACTAGACCGTAGTAGTAAGTGGCACCAAAATTCTATTTTAAATAGCTAAATTAAAAAAAAAAATTATCTCTAAGACATACTGTAAAAGAGTCTTTATTATATAGTAAAATGAAGGTAGTGCTATCCACACACCCATTTTTATCTTTCACACACTTTAGCCATCAAATCGAATAAATTGAATATAATCAATAGATAAAATTAATAGGGTGTATGAAAAGTAAAAATGGTATATAGATAACATCACTCTAAACTATTAAAGAAATAATAAAACTGAAGGGTGAACCCTTGAGCAAGGAGAAAAGAAAGAGAAAATGTTGATTTTAGAAAATGAGCGGGTTGAGTTTGAATAAGTAATACTAAAATATTCAAAGTTTGTTTAAATAGAGAATGTTGTTAGAAACAAAAAGTTAAATTGAATAGTTAAAACAATTTTTGATACTGTTCATTTGCTAGTTTAACAAAAATTTAAAATTTCTCTCTAACACCAAAATACATAACCAATGAGGCATGCATTATACATAAAGTGACGATATGAGGAAGTGGTTTGACATTAGATTTCGTGCATCTATGAATTGTGCCTTGTATATTTGGGGATAAAAACGTTCTTAATTTGTGAAAAATTCTTCATATTATAGAATAAATGATAAATGAACGACTAAAATTTATACTTAAAAACTTAATTGTTGTGAATCAAATCTTATAGTTAAACATTTATAGCATTGAATGCTACATGACATTGAAACTGAACCCTTTAATTTGTGCATGTTTGGATGTGGTGTACACAGTTGTGACAAATATGCATGGTTTATTTATTCATTTTTTATTGCTGATAATTTGCATGTCGTGTGCCTTCTTAATTACGCTTCTCTTGATTCCTTTTATCATCTGCTATATAATAAGTATATAAAACTTTGAAAGTACATTTCTCTCAACTTTTAGTGGATTTTAGGATCCTCAGTTTAGGTTTCCAGGATTGTAATAGCTAAGATTGATGAACGATGATCTTTTTCGGATCATCTTTATGAGGATTTTGAAAAAAAATTAATTGTGTTCGTTTATTGTACATTGTGCGATTAATTTTCATCAAGTACTATTTATGTTTAATTTTCAATAAAAAAATGAAATAATTTTTTACCACACGATATACGATAGACGAATACGATTAGAGAATTCCGAGAATCCTTATAAAAAGAATCCGAAGAAAATTCTCTTTCAAGATTGATATCTATCTAGTCCTATATTGTGCTTTCCTTATGCTTTGCAGTTCACAAAGAACACAGTACAAGAAATTTTGTGGCCATCATAAGAATATCTTGTCATTTCATACGGTGCATGATTTGCTTCGAGATTAATTACCATCGATGGACTTACTTGGATTCTTCCCAATAGGACTCTCTTTATGAAGATCTCGGCGATTTGTGAATCGTGATCGTTTATTGTATATTATGCAGTCAGTTTTTGTTAAGTACTGTTTGGAAGGGATCCGGATTCGGGATCCTCACGATGTAAGATGAACAGGACACAATTCACGAATTTTCGGGATCCTCACAAAGAGAGTTCGGAGAGGATCCGGATTCGGATTCTTCACCTAATATAATAAGTTGAGAATGTTATTCCCACTCCAATCGTAGGGAAAGGATACTCACCAGATCCTTTTCCTGGGGATCTGGATCCCGTGATTATGACCGTTCATCGTATATCTTGCGATCAGCTTTCGTTAGGTATTATTTATATTTAATTTTAAATTTAAAATAATTTCCGACCGTACGATATATGATGAACATTCATGATTATAAAATCCTCCGAATCCTCAGGAAAAGGATCCGATGAGTATCCTTTTCCCCACTTGTAGCCTTAGAGCATCTCGAAGGCCTAGGAGATTTAAGACTCGCATTATATATTTGAGTTTGGATTTAAGGCCGCAATACATCTTTCATGTATTGGAGGCTCATAATATATTTGAATTTTCGGTGAGATATAAATTTGAGTTTTAATATGATATTTGAATTTATAATGCAGTAATGTCACAGAAAAAAAATGTCACTCAACTAAAAAATTTAAGATTTTTGTTTTAAGTCTAACTATTTCAGTGCACATATCCAAATTGTGTGTTTTTTCTTTTAATACGAAAACTCAAATCTTAATAGTAAAATATAACAACATAATGTCTTTGCGAAAAACAAATATGCCAAGCAATACAGACATTAATCCTTTTTAATTATCATGAAACAAAATAAAATATTCACTCCAACTCTCTCATCTTTTCTTTTTTTGTTGAAAGAGAAGTTCCCTGTGTTTGAATAAGGATTCATGAGAAACATCCGAGTTCGACAACTAATTAGGGTAGGCCATTGATCTTTAATCCAAGCCTAAAAATTGTAATATAGCATGATATCGGTGAAAATGTATTCTTCGATAAGAGTCACAAGCAAATAAAAAGATAAGAGTCATAGACGATATATAATATATATATATATATATATATATATATGTATGTATGTATATGATAGGTTCATCTACAATTTGGTCAAATAACATCACAAGTTCTAAAGAAAGAATAGGAAGCAACTAAATGAACCAAGAAAATATTAACCAACTGTTACATATTTTACGGTAGTTTATAACTGGTAAAAGAATATATTAGTTCATGATTTCACAAATGTGACGCATAAAACGACGTCAGAGCCACTTCATGCACCTTGATTTTCATGATTCACTCTTGCAAATCCAAAGGAGAGAAACGCAATTGGAGGCGTCGTACGCGCTCGATACCCCAACAAAGAGGCGGGAATTTGGGAAGAACCGTACACGTGTATGTATGGTGAGATGTGGCACATCCACGAGGGAAGGTAGGCTGGCTGTGGTGATGAGAGTGGGTCCGCCCTTGTCACCTTTGATGTGGGGGGCCGTGTGGCGGTGCGACACGTGCCTATGAGCTAGGGCTACATCGCTCTGCTTGTTCACTGAGAGAGAGAGAGAGAGAGAGAGAGAGAGAGAGAGAGAGAGAGAGAGAGAGAGAGAGAGAGAGAGAGAGAGAGAGAGAGAGAGAGAGAGAGAGAGAGAGAGAGAGAGAGAGAGAGAGAGAGAGAGAGAGAGAGAGGGTATGGCAAGTTGTAGAAACGGCAATCATTTGATGCATGCTTTGCAGTGTTTGTTCTCTAGTCCCCATGGAGATTATGTCCGATGCTTATCAGCTTTTGGTCGAGCATTTTCTCGCATCAGAAAGAAACTTTGCAACAACTTATTTATTGTGAAAGTTTGAGCTATATTAGTACAATAAGATATTAGGATCACAAATTTAACAAATTAAATTACAACAAATTAATTACAATTAACTTATAAGTAAGAGCCCACGCATGAATAAAAATATCTTCTACTGTCTCAAAATATATTTTCTTGCTATGAGTTTAGCACATAATTGAAAATATATTTTGAGTTTCTCTAAAATTTCTTATTGTAGTTAATAGAAAATACACCAAATCACTAGTAAACCAAAATGTTTTCTCATCAAGGTATGTACAACAAATCTTATTAAATAAGGGTTACTATGAGAATCAAATAACTTGGAGATCAAGTTACTTGACTTTCTGTCAACATATGGTCCTTTTAGACTCTTAAAATAATGAGTAATACTATGGAGACTAAATTTGTAGACAAAATTTCGGAAACTAAAGGACATAGAAGTTGATGATTGACTTATTACTTAAATATTGATAAACATGCTCATTTCTATTGGTGACACATCATTTAGTTTGCAAATTTAGTCTTCCTAGCACTATCCTAAAATTGTTGGAGAACAATTCAGAAAATAAATAAAATAACAGAAAATGAAATACTAATTCTTTATTAAAGAAATATACTTGCAATACATAATGATATAACAAGAATAAATATAGGAATTAAATTGATACTAACTTGATTTTGTCACAGATAGAGGCTAGAGCAAAAGTTATGTCCTTCGACCAGTATTTCCGTCCCACTCTTGTGCTTGTGGTTCTACGACATATGCTCGACCAGGATACAACTATCTAATTCTACAACCCACTGGATTATAGAATTCTGGCGAATTGCATTGTGTGTTTACTCTCTTTATGGGAGAGATGGGAAAAAGAAAAGATGATCTAGGATGGAACTGAGACTCCAGTTATATAGGCTCTTTCATACCACTTTAAATACCTTCTGGATGTATCTGAAGCTATACAACTCTTTCCAAAGAGTTGTGTCTATTAATCAAAATGTTTTAAATTAATTTTAATTAAAAACTTAATTCTAAATTAAAATTAATGATCTGATTAAATTAATATTAATATTAATATTATGGTATAATTATCACAAGCTTAATCCACACAATTAGTGGTCCAAACTTCAATTCTCATTCCAAATGGTCCAACACCTAATCACTAATAAAGGTGACTAATATAATATAAGGACATCTAGTTCCCTAGAGTTCTCCGATGTGGGACTAAAGGATCTCAGAACCCCAACAATACCCCACATTTTGAGCTGACTATTAAGTCCTAAGGTAAGGTGAAAATGAGAGTAACCAATAGATGTGACACACATCAGGAGGGGTGTCTTTTGGACTCGAACCTACCTTAGTATATACTTATCGGATTTACTAGATGACGTAGTGAATATAAAATCTTGAACTGTTCATCTCCGAAGTAAACCAAGACAATAAGCAAAACATATGTCACACCAACACATCTCAAATTCATACGTTTGTGTTCATTTTGGTCCTGAACAAATCTTGGATTCATGAGAGCTTTAGAGAATGTAGCCATGTAATTCTCATAAATGCGACCCCACGTTTACTCTCATATAGGTGATATTGATTAAGAATAGGCTGCTACTATTCCACTTGATTTACAAATATCAATATCATTAAACTAATGTATCATACACCCATCAGCAGCCACCACACTTCTTCCATCATAGGAATGGGTATGTAAGTGTGTTTCTTCTTTGAATCTAGCCAAACCAGTTTGCCTATTGAACCTAGACCATGGGATCTCCAATCAACTAAGTTAGGTTTCCATTTGGCAGTTTCATTTTACTCTGTCGGGTTTAAACCCATTCCCCTCGATGTATGCTTAACTTGCTCTCTAGACAAACCTTTAGTAAGCAAATCCGCAATATTATCTTTTGACTTAACATAGTCAATAGAAATTACACCACTAGAGAGCCATTGTTTTATTGTATTATGCCTTCGTCTAATTTTTCTAGACTTCCCATTGTATACACTATTTTTAGCTCGATATTGTGCAGCAAAACTATCACAATGTATACATATTGCCATTACAACTTTAGGCCATATGGGAACATCTTCCAAAAAATCTCTTAGCCACTCAGCTTCTTCTCCAGCTTTATCGAGAGCTATAAATTCTGATTCCATTGTGGATCAGGCTATGCACGTTTGTTTGGAAGATTTCCAAGATATTGTTGTTCCTACCAAAGTAAATACATATCCACTTGTGGATTTCGTATCAGTACTATCGGATATCCAATTTGCATCAGTAAATCCTTCAAGCACATGAGGATACCTCGTATAACGCAATCCATACTTCATTGTATGCTTTAAGTATCTCAATACTTGAATTAAAGCTTCCCAATGATCATGCTCAGGATTGCATGTATATCTACTTAGTCTACTCATTGAGTATGCTATATCAGGCCTTGTACAGTTCATAATGTACATAAGGCTTCCAATAACTTGTGAATATTCATGTTGAGATATAGCATCACCATTATTTTTATTTAGTTTGCTATTGGCATCAAAAGGAGTAATTGCATCATTACTTTCCAAATGACCATATTTTCAAAGTGTAGCTTCTATATAATGGGATTGTGTAAGAGTATAACCTTCTTGGTTTCTTTTGATTTTTATACCAAGAATCACATCAGCTAGACCAAGATCTTTCGTATCGAAGCTTGATTTCAATATCTTCTTGGTCCAATTTATTAACTCTTTATTAGTTCCCATTATAAGCATATCATCTACATATAAACACAACATAATATTTTAAGTTTTTGTGTAGACACACTTATCACACACATTTATCTTAAACCCATGTGTGATCATAATATGGTCAAATTTCTCATGCCATTGTTTTGGAGCTTGTTTAAGCCCATATAGCGATTTGACAAGTTTACAAACTCTGTGTTCTTGACCTTTAACCACAAATCCCTCGGGTTGTTCCATATATATTTCCTCATCTAAGTCTCCACCATTTAAGAATGCAGTGTTTCCACCATTTGATGTATTTCTATGTTATGGAGTGCAACTATAGTAATCAACAGTCTTATTAAAGTAATTCTCGTTACAGGCGAGTATGTATCAAAGAAATCCAAACCATGTTTTTTAAGGTATCCTTTAGCTACCAAATGAGCCTTATATTTGTCAATTGTACCATCTGGTTTTAATTTCTTCTTAAAGATCCATTTGTACCCAATTGGCTTATTGACAGGGGGCAAATCAACTAATTCCCATATATGATTTTGCATGATGGAATCTACTTCACTGTTAACTGCATCCTTCCAAAATGGAGCTTCAGGAGTGAACATGGCCTTCTTGAATGATTGAGGTTTTGTCTCAGTTAATAAGGTCACAAAATCAGGCCCAAAGTCCTTTCGAATTTTTGTCCTTTTACTCTTTCTAGGTTCAAGTTCTTCTTCTTCTTGAACTCTAGACGAGGATGAACCATCACCATGTTCTCTAGGTTCGGCATTAACCTCAGATACATCATCATGTAATCTCTTTTTCAAGAAATTAGACTTGCCCATTTTGTATGGAAATATATCCTCAAAAAATGTTCCATTTATAGATTCTATAATAGTATTGACATGTATATCGTTTACTTCGGAATGAAAAACTAAGAATCTATGAGCTGAACTATTAGATGCAAAACCAATAAAAACACAATCTATAGTTTTAGGCCCTAATTTGGTTCTCTTCGGCAATGAGACTTGTACTTTTGCCAGGCAACCCCACTCTTTAAGCAATTTAAACGCTGGGGTTCTTCCTTTCCGTAAGTCATATGGTGACTTCTTTCTCGTTTTAGGTGAAATTCGATTCAAAATTTTATTTGCAGTAAATAAAGCTTCACCCCACAAATTGTGTGGAAGCCCAGAGCTATTCAACATGGAATTGATCATGTCTTTAAAAGTCCTATTTTTCCGTTTGGCAACACCGTTTTGTTGCGGTGCATAGGGGGCTGTTGTTTGATGAATTATGCCATGTGTGGCACAAAATTCAGCAAATGCATGAGACTCATATTCTTCTCCCTTATCGGACCTTAAGACTTTAATCTTCTTGTTAAGTTGATTATTAACTTATGCCTTATATGTCTTAAACACACTGTTCTAAAAATCCCCGCCTAGCGTCACCTAGGCGCTAAGCGGCTGGCCACCGTTCCGATTAATACCTAAGTGTTTGAAAATTAAGAAAGGGCGCCTAGACCTGCTGAGGCGCCCACCTAGACCGCCTAGGCACCCGTCTAGCCTGCCCAAACCCACCCAGACACCTGCCTAGGTTACGACTCACTTAGATAGAAAAATAGATAATTTTCCGTTTGCTTTTTATTATTTTCAATAAATTGTAAGAGACTTATTGAACACTTAAATAAACACACATTATATATTTGCTCCCCCATGTTTTTATTATGTTCCAATACTTCATAATATATATGTCATTCTATTTTCTAATTTATGATGAAAATATATATATTTTAAGTATAAACAGACACTTATTTACATGAAATACAATAGATTTACTTAAATCCGCCTAGTCCACCTAGGCGCTAGGCCCCAGCCCACCGCCTGACTAGCGCCTAGCATCTTTTAGAACCTTGCTTAAACATACTCAAGGTTTCACCTTTACTATGAAGTAAATAAACATAACAATACTAAATGTTACATAATAGTTCTTTCCACCACGAGTTGGATATGTCTAAAATCACACAAGTCACTATGAATTAAATCTAAAAGATCATTGGATTTTTCATGCACTAATTTAAAACTTTGGCTTGCAAATTTCAATTCTGTACAAGTCTCACATTTAACATTATTTAAATAATCAAGTTTGGGCAACAAACCTAAATTATGCATTCTAAAAAGAGAACGAAAATTTACATGTCCTAGCCTTGAGTGCCATAAAATAGACAAATCAACAATATAAGCAGAAGCATTATTTATTTAATTCATAGCATTAGCAAGTACATTCAGTTTGAATAATCCATCAACAAGGTAACCCTTTCCCACAAACATTCCCCATTTAGTTAGTACAAACTTATTGGACTAAAAAACTAGTTTGAATCCCTTATTGTCACATCCCGGCCCAGGCCCCCACAACATCCCTGGCTCGACTCCGTCGTAGCACGATATTGTCCGCTTTGGGCCCCGGCCATGCCCTCACAGTTTTGTTTATGAGAACTCACACGAGAACTTCCCAGTGGTCACCCATCCTAGGAATGCTATCGCACGAACTCGCTTAACTTCGGAGTTCTTACGGAATCCAAAGCCAGTGAGCTCCCAAATGGCCTCGTGCTAGGTAGAGATGAGAATATACATATAAGGCTTACATGATCCACACCCCTGGGCGATGTGGGATCTTACAATCCACCCTCCTTAGGGGCCCGACGTCCTCGTCGGCACACTTCCAGCTAGGGATTGGCTCTGATACCAAATTGTCACATCCCAGCCTGGGCCCCATAACATCCAGGGCTCGACTCCGCCGTAGTCCTATATTGTCCGCTTTGGGCCCCGACCATGCCTCACGGTTTTGTTTCTGGGAACTCACACGAGAACTTCCCAGTGGGTTACCCATCCTGGGAATGTTGTCGCGCTAACTCGCTTAACTTCGAAGTTCTTATGGAATCTAAAGCCAGTGAGCTCCCAAATGGCCTCGTGCTAGGTAGAGATAAGAATATACATATAAGGCTTACAGGATTCACACCCTTGGGCGATGTGGGATCTTACACTTATTAATAAGGATAGGACCAGAAACAAGATTCTTCCTTATATCGAGGACATGCATCACATCAAGGAGGGTTAATTCGTTTGCAGAAGTGAATTTAAGAACACATTCTATTCCAGCCACAACAGATGTAGACTCATTTCCCATAAACAGCTGCTCATTTCCCTCGACTTTCTAGTACGAAGGGAACATATTTCAATCACCACATACATGGCGGGTCGCACTAGTATCTATCCACCAATCAGCGTGGTCAGATACAAGGTTGATTTCAGAAATCATTGCAGCCAAGGCATCCACATCTTTTTCAATCAGGTTTGCGCGGTTGTTGTTGCCTTGATTTCCAGGACCTTAATCCCTTCGATGGCGACATTCTGGAGCCCTATGGCCTTGCTTTCCACAAATCGAGCAACTTCCCTTGATTTTCTTGAAGTCTTTGCCTTTCACACCAGCGACAATATTCTTTTCCTTCTTCTTAGTTTTCTGGAATTCTGGCCTTTGCTTTGATGAACTTCCTTCAATAACATTCGCCTTGGCTTCCATACTCGAAGCCTGGCCCTTCTCATACTTTATGTTATCTTTCTCAATTCTCAGCCTTACAATGATATCGTCAAGGGTCATCTCCTTACGTTTATGCTTGAGATAATTTTTGAACTCTTTCCAAGAAGGTGACAGTTTCTCTATAAACGACACCACTTGAAAAGACTCATTGATCACCATCCCTTCAACATGAATGTCATGGATGATTTTTTGGAGATCTTCAGTTTGAGAGACAACGGACTTGGAATCTATTATTGTGTAGTCCAAAAATTTGCCCACGACAAATTTCTTTGAACCAACATCCTCTGTTTTATATTTTTTCTCTAGTGATTCCCAAAGTTCCTTGGTTGTTTTGCACACCACATAGACATTATACAACAAATCATCTAATACATTGAGAATATAATTTCTGCAGAGGAAATCATTATGATTTCAGGCGTTTATAGCTGTCAAAGTTTCTGTAGAGAAAATATTATCTCCTTCAGCTCTAGGCACAGTCTTATGCATAACATTAGCCAGATTCAGAGTTGTCAAATAAAACAGCATTTTCTGCTGCCATCTTTTGAAGTCTCTGCCCTTAAATTTCTCAGGCTTTTCAGAATGAGGTTTAGTTCCTCATTGTTCCATATTGTTCGAAGATTGTTGAAGAACAATTCAGAAAATAAATAAAATAACAGAAATTGAAATACTAATTCTTTATTAAAGAAATATACTTGCAATACATAATGATATAACATGAATAAATACAGGAATTAAATTGATACTAACTTGATTTTGTCACAGATAGAGGCTAGCACAAAAGCTATGTCATTCGAACAGTATTTTCGTCCCACTTTTTTGCTTGTGGTTTTACGACGTCTGCTCGACCAGGATACAACTATCTAATTCTACAACCCGCACTGGATTATAGAATTCTGGCAAATTACTTTGTGTGTTTACTCTCTTTAAGGTTTTGTATGGGAGAGATGGGAAAAAGAAAAGATGATTTACGATGGAACTGAGACTCTAGTTATATAGGCTCTTTCATATCTCTTCAAATACCTTTTGGATGTATCTGAAGCTACACAACTCTTTCCAAAGAGTTGTATCCATTAACCAAAATGTTTTTAATTAATTTTAATTAAAAACTTAATTCGAAATTAAAATTAATGATCTGATTAATTTTAATTCTTAGGCCCCAAGTGCCCCAAAGCCCTTGTCTTGATTAATTAATATTGATATTATATAAATATTATGGTATAATTTTCAGAAGCCTAATCCACACAATTAGTGGCCCAAACCTCAATTCTCATTCCAAATTGTCCAACACCTAATCACTAATAAAAGTGACTAATCTAATATAAAGACATTTAGTTCCCTAGAGTTCCCCGATGTGGGACTAAAGGAGCTCAAAATTCCAACAAAAATAATATAATTGTAAGTTGGACTCATCAAGATGGGCTAGAGAAGGCCCACAAGAGGAAAGGAAGATTAAAGTATTGGACTTTTAAGCTAGCCCAATAAGAAGGAATCTATGACAACCCATCCCTAATTTTACGTTTTTATTAATTTTAAAAGCGTGAAATTACGAAAATTCCCTAGAGGCAAGGACTTTAAGAGACATAGGACTCATTCTTTTAGTGTATCCTCGTAGTACTCGTCACTACGAACGCATAGGCGAAAACCGTTTGCGAGTCCGGATTATAACGGTATACTTACGGACGTTTGAATTTGGTTATTTATATTTTAGTTTGTAAATTAATGGGTTTTTATCACAAATGGTCCCTGACATTGATCACACGCATCACAAATGGTCCTTCTGTTAAAAACTCTTTGGGCAATTTTCAAAGCTTCGTAACTCAATCGTTTCTTAACCAAATTACACCCATAATATATCAAAATGAAGATAGGAAAATGTAGAACAAGATTATACCTATTTGGAAGCCCAATAGTTGCTGGAGATGGCGGGAAAATAGCTCAAATGTGACTAACTCGCCGGAAAAACTGGAAAACTCATCGGAAACTGGGTAAACTTTAAACGTTCATAACTTCTTCAATACTCAATGAAATTGAGTGATTCAAAAATGAAAATCATACTTCTCGACGAGAAAAAGAGAGTGGTACCTTTATTGACTGCTAATTCACCGTGGTTTGGCCGAAAAAGCGCTCAAAATTGGATAACCATTTTCGAGTTAGCCATTTTCTGGCCAAACTACGGCAAGTTAGCCATCAAGAAAGATACCATTCTCTTCGTCTCATCGAAAAGTATGATTTTTGTTTTTGAATCACTCGATTTCGTTGATTATTGAAGAAGTTATGAACGTTTAAAGTTTACCCAGTTTCGGGCTATTTTCCGGCCATCTCTGGCAACCATTGGGCTTCAAAATATAAATCCTTCAAGAAAGAAGCCCAATCAGATTTTAGGCATAAATAAGGGAGACCAATCAGCTACAAGGATAAGAGACCAATCAGAAATCAGGGAAGAATAAGAAGAAGAAGAAGAAAAAGAAGGGGAAGTTCCCCGTGCCCAACCCACCGCGAGCTCCCATCTTCCAAGGCCGATTTCGGCCAACTCCGGTGGAGTTTTTCGATGCCACCACCACCATCTTGAAGCTCTCATTCCCCTCTACAAAACCCACCTAAGAACCACCTTATTAACCATGGTATGTGGCGGTTTGAGGCCACAAAAGTCGACGAAAATCAACGGTGCTTCGGCCACCCTTTTCAATTTTTTGACGAATCGGAAAAGCGATGGCCGATGCCACCACTTAGGCTTTGTAGCCCATCATCCCAGAAGCAAATGCCAACAACCCTTGACCCCATTGGACCATCGTAGACAACGGATCGACGCTGGGAAGCTTTAGGCACCCGCTGGCTTTGTGGGCAAAATTGACCATCTTCCGTCCACTTTTGGACTTCATGGAAGGTATGAAAGTTGTTCCTCTCATTGAGATCTTCATTTCTGTGAAATTTAGGAATGTTTAGAAATAGTGGAATTTTCCTGCAAACCGTGGTGGCGGCCACCAAGAGCGGCGGCGCGTGGGCTGAGTCCTCACCTGACCTTCCTAGGCTAATTTTGATGCCCTAATTCCATATTTGACATCCATTTAGTGAAATTACGATGTTTTAATGTAGTTTTGTAGTTAACCACCTAGTTGGCTGTCACGGGGTTCTTGCATGAATTGACGATCCGACCGTTGGATCGTCACCAAACCTTAGTATCTTATAGTACGTAATATTTGAGGATCATAGGAACTTACGAATTAGGAATCTGACTTACGGATCTTTCCGAATTAGATTTGTAAGTTCGTAAATTAAAACGTCGGCCGCCACTTAATTTTAGCAATTGACGGAGTTCCGACCGTTGGATCGTTCCGAAACTTTAGAATGTTGTTCTTGAAGCTTAATGTGGATCTTTGGAAGCTACAAATCAGAAATCCGTGGTACAGATCTTCCGGATCGAATTACTTATGGTTGTGGACCCTACCGTCGACCTTTGACCGACGGTTGGCTTTTAGTCAATGGGTTTCAAATCATTCTAGAACGTCTTTGGGGATGTGTTTTATGTCAGTTCGTGTTCTATCAATAAGAATCCTGAGTTGTGATTTGATAATTGTTCTAGGCGACGATCGTTCGTGACGCCTTGATATTCGTGCTACGGAATTGTAGCGTGGACTCCAGGTGAGTGGGCTGTTTATTTTATACCTATACATATTTATAGTTTCCCTAAATGCGCAGTTACTTCACTTTTATGCTTATATTGCCAAGTCTTCGTTATTGTGATATAAATTGTGATAAATGCTGCTATATGGTTGGGATATTATTGTCATGACATTCATGCATATTTGTACATGCTCATCTTGCTACACCCCGGTGTTAGTACTCCGCCCAGAGCCAGGGCCAATCCTTCACGTGTATGTTCACATCCGCACCATTCGCTCGCCTTGGATCCAAGTTTGGTGCCAATCCTGTCGTACAGATTGCATTAGGCAATTCCGACTCATATATGACCGCGCCTCGGCGCCAGTCTTCACGTGATCGTAGTACTAGAGCGTATTGACTACACCCAGTCATGTCGTAAAGGTTGCATTATGCATCTCCGACTCATGTGCTAGCATAGATTGATGAGCAATTGATTATACTTGTTTATCACATGATTTTATTACTGTGGCATTGATATATCATGACTTCGCATATTTTCTGGTTATAATGTTGTTGTAATATTGTTTACATACCTACGTAGTATGTTTTCAGGAAACTATACTTGTTTTACGGCAAAGGGTTAGTATATTCGAAAATAAAGGTTTTCTTACAAACATTGTTTTGCTAACCAACACAACTTTTTTTTCGCCCTTCAAGGTTTAGTAGCTGGGCTTATGTGTAAACGACAGTTCTGGAAAATCTCAGGAGATGGTTATCTTCAGTGGTATAACCCTCACCCTAATTATTGTATTGTTCTTATGCTCTACCATCACGTGTGAAATGGGTGCAATCCCGCTCACCCGCACACTCTTTTTTTATATACTTTTAGGTTTAAATTTATTCACATTATTTTTCCACTACACTACACTTTATGGCTTTGTCACTCTCTAGGTGTCGGCCAGCACAACTCAATTCAGAGTGGACTTTTCGGGTCAGGGTGTGTCAGGATCTCGACTGCTACATACGACCGCTCACCGGTTTGGGGTTAATATTGACAAAGATGATGAGAACTTATTTAGAAAGTACTTTCCAACTGCTCGAAGCAAGTTGGCAATTTGACAACTTTAGCACAAAGTCCTAAAAACAAGCTTACTTAAACATCAACTCCAGACCACGTGATGGTCATCGGCGATGGCAAAATCCTATGAAGGGACATAAAGGTTGTTAGACAAGGCGCTCAGGGGTCGGTGTTCCCTTAGCCCTGTAAGGTCGGTAAGGTGCTTAGTGCATGTTGGCCTAAAAAACCTTGTAGATGACTTTGAACAGAAATTACTTCGTCTCCACGCATCAACTGAGTAATGGAATGAGTAGCCAACAAGGCAAGGCTACACATCTAGTTCATTTAATGTTAAAGTAGTGAAGTACTTAAGAGCCGAAAACTTGTGGCTCATTGGAGGCCTATAAAAAAGGGACGATACCTCTTATAAGAGGTCGGACCAAGAAAGAAAGAAAGAAAGAAAAAGAGTACATCGAGCACTTCTTATAATTTATATCAAGTACATATACAGAGGACTACTGTCGATGTAGCCCAGTTTTGAGGGTGAACCACTTAGACCTTGTTGTATATTTTAAGGGAAATTGACAGTTTCCTTATTCTTGGGACCAAAATAAGATTTTTGGGATATGCACAGAATATGCGCACAACATGCATAACAATATGACAGAAATAAGATTTTTATAAAACTTAAAATGACCAAATTGCCCTCCTATAGAAATGGTTATTGCAAAGAGCCATTCAACATTTTCTCCTTTCTTCTTCAAAAACCTCTATCGCCTCCCTTACCATCTTCTTTTAGCATTGTATTTGAATCCTGCCTCTTCCACCACCATTGGCCAAATGGGTTCCCTTAGATTTGTGTAAAGATTCAATATTTGACAGCGATGAAAACAAACAAACCCAAAAAAAATTTAACCTTTCAACGACCAGACCTCCTTAAACGAAGCAAATTGTTTTTTAAGTCATAAAGGAATGGTTAATCTTCTTGCTCGTAGGTATGGATTAATTCTTTTGGTTCGACTTAAAATGGCATGACATGATTTATATGTTGTATTAGTTGTGAGGGTTTTTTCATCTTACTCATGAGTGTTGACATTTTTCTCACAAAAAGTAATTGATATGATATATGAACTAGTGTCAAAAAACATATTAATTCATCTTGCTCGTAGGTGTTGAATTAATTATGTTTTATGAAGTTTTGTTTTGCAACTGCAATAGAAGTTTGCATTAAAGAGGATCTGAGATGATAAAAGTTGAGACACATTTAGGTAATTAAAGTTCATCTCTGCAATCATAATTTGATGGTGTTTCATGTGAATGAGGATTTTAGCATGTGTGATTATGAAGGTTTTGGGTTGTGTCAACCTTACAACCTTGTTAGTTCCATGTTGAAAGACTTATTTGACAGAAACTTGTATCAAGGATAGGATGTTATCACAACTACATGGCCATTAAAGTGACATTAATTTCCAATTTCAAGTATAAACATAAATATTATATGTGTAGACCAGTGGGAGAATGTTGGATTTATTCCGATGTAAATCAACCTTAAATGGTCTACAATATATAATAGGAATGTAGTATTGGAGATTAATGTAGATGTTGTGATTTGATTTCCTAAAGGTGTCAATCTTATATTAGGTGTCTTGTAATACAAGTAAGATTGATGGAGTCCTTGATTTTATGTGATTATGATACCTAACTGATAGGCTAAAAAAGTGGGATTTGGGATTCCTTTATGGACCGAACCTTAATGCCTTAGCCAGTATAAATACTAAAGTCCCTGCAAAGACACACAACAAACGCTTCCCGTAAAGTAGTTGTATCCGGCTAGGTGTTTTGTATCCGCTTGGTATCCGATGACTATTACTATTGGAAATTTTTTAGTAGAAATTTCATTGTCCCACATTGGTCACTCTCAAAGGTTTCATCACTTTATAAGGCTTTGTCCCTTATAGAAAGTGATTGGAGTGATGGACTTGGAGAATAAAATTGGGCTCACCCTTGGGGTTGGGTTTTGGGGTGCACTAATTAATTGATAATTAATATATGATTAATTGATAATTAATAGATAATTAATTATAATTAATTATCAAAAGATGGGCCCTGGGCCTTGGGGCTCGGGCTCTAATAATTAATTACTTTAATTAATTATTTTTGGATTTAATTAATTTCGAATTTAATTAATTAATTATTTTTTTTACCAACAGACTCATCTTTTCAGATGAAGTCTGAAGAGTTCAGAAAAAACGCAGAGCAAAGCACCCCTTTGGAGAAGATGTCTCCCAACAGCATATCTCATTCTCATACCTGTTGTGAACAGGCATCCATCTACTATATATACATCCATCTGCATGGCATTTAGAACACAGAAAATTACAAATCTTCTTCTACAATCCAAAACATCCTTACTGAGAGAACCACAAAGCAATTCACCAGAAGTTAAGTTTTTCGGTGCTGGAATTCTAACTTGATCGTTGAATCCTGGTGAAGCAGACGTCCGTAGAACTACAAGCACTGAGTAGGGGATAAATTTCTGTTTCAAGGACATTGAGGTACGCAAGCCTCAATCTTTTGTTTCTCTACTTAAATAATATTTCATCTTGTTTGTTCACTGTAATATATGTATTCGCATTTATTATTAGCATATATATTTATCCCAGATTGTTGACATATATCCAATAATCTTGAAACAGAAAGTTATGGATCAACAATCTATGACTGTGAATGGCGTTGTTCAAAGTACTCTGAAGAGCCTGAGAAGTTCAAAGGGCTAGACTTCAAGAGATGGCAATAGAAGATGTTTTTTTTCCTGACAACCATGAATCTCGCTCATGTTGTCAAGGAAGAAGCTCTGAAGTCTAATGATAATCCAATGACGAAAGAGACTGTCATGGCAATTGAAGCTTGGAATCATTTTGAGTTCTGTTGCAGGAATTACATTCTGAATAGTTTGGATGACAATCTCCACGACATTTATTCTCTGAGCAAGACTACAAAGGAGTTGTGGGAATCCCTAGAAAAAAAAAGTATAAGATTGATGATGCCGGTTCAAAGAAATTTGTTATCGGTAAGTTTCTCAAATATACTATGGTGGATTCAAAATCTGTTGTTTCTAAAGTCGAAGAAATCCAGAAATTGATCTATAAGTTGCACTCCGAGGGATGCGAGATCAATGATCACTTTCAAGTTGGAGCAATAATCGAGAAGTTGCCAACTTCCTCGAATGACTTCAAAATTTATCTCAAGCACAAGCATAGTGAGATGAATATGGAGGATTTGATTCTGCGGCTAAGAGTGGAAGAAGACCACAGAAAGGCAGACCGTTCTGGTGGGTTTGCTGCCATTGAAGCCAATGCGAATTATGTTGAGGGAGGAAACTCCAAGGCCAAGCCGAAAAAGAATAAGGCTCCAAAAACCAAGCAGTTTGTACAATTTACCCTTGCTCCAAAAGGCAAGAATCTGAAGAAGATTAATGGTACCTGCTATGTGTGTGGCAAATTTGGTCACAAGGCACAAGATTGTTATCATCGCAAGGATGGAAATCATGCCAACGGAAACAACAACAACAACCATGCTAACATGGCAATCACCGATGAAGAATTGGCTGCTGTTGTGTCTGAGGTCAACATGGTCTCGAATGGGAGTGAATGGCTGATGGATACTGGTGCTACCAAGCACATTTGTGCTGACAAAAATATGTTCACTGAATACCATCCTGCTGCCCCTGGAGAAAAGTTGTATATGGGCAATTCTGCCCCATCTGCGGTGGAGGGCAAAGGCAAAGTGATACTCAAATTCACATTTGGAAAGAGTCTCTCCTTGCTGAATGTGCTGCATGTTCTTGAAATAAGGAGGAATTTGGTTTCTGGACCTATTCTAATTACTAAGGGCTTTAAACTTGTAATGGAATCCAACAAATTTGTACTTACCAAGGGTGAGATGTTTGTTGGAAAGGGATATGTGGCTAATGGCCTCGTGAAACTCAATGTAATTGCCATTGATGATGCTAATAAAATAAATGCTTCTACTTATATTGTTGAGTCTTCTAATATTTGGCATGCTAGATTAGGACATGTTAATTTTCGTTCCATGCAAAGACTGGTTAAATTAGAATTATTACCTAAATTCGAAATTGATTTTAATCATAATTTGAAACATTTACTGAATCGAAATTTGCTAGGCAAACGAGAAAGTCAATTTTGGAAAGATCAAATGAATTACTTGGATTAATTCATAGTGATCTTTGTAACTTTAAATCCACATCAACTCGTGGAGGAAAGAATTATTATGTCACTTTTATTGATGATTGCAGTAAGTATTGCTATGTTTATTTGATTCATAGCAAGGACGAAGCTTTGAATATGTTTAAGACATATAAAGCCGAAGTTGAAAATCAACTTGAGAGAAAAATCAAAGCACTTAGATCCGATAGAGGATGAGAGTATGAGTCTACTGCCTTCTCAGGTTTTTGTGCACAACATGGAATTATACATCAAACAACGGCTCCATACACACCACAACAAAATGGTGTTGCCGAAAGGAAAAATAGAACATTCAAGGATATGATTAATTCCATGTTAAATAGTTCTGGGCTTCCACACATTTTGTGGGGTGAAGCTTTACTTACTACAAATACCATATTGAATAAGGTTCCTCTAACGAAGATTGACGAGTCACCTTATAACCTATGGAAAGGACATAAACCCACTTTTAAAACCCTCAAAGGTGGGGTTGCTTAGCAAAGGTGCAAGTTCCGTTACCAAAAAGAACGAAACTAGGACCTAAAACTATTGATTGTGTATTCATTAGATATGCAAACAATACTGCTGCTTATAGGTTTCTTGTTGTAAAATCTTCAATTTATGACATACATGTTAACACTATATTAGAATCGGCGGATGCAGAATTCTTTGAGGATATATTTGTAAACACGGAAAATTCCTGAAACGAACGAGACAAGAACAACGTGTACAAAATAATATTTTGTATTAATTTTGGGGTTACAATCTCTTTTACAATTTTATCCTCTGATTCTATCTTCGTAAGTTATAGATTTGTGGATAGGTTGTTGATCCAAAGGGCCGTCGGGGCTTGAGCTTAGGATGAACGAGGATGTGGATTTGTTGATGTTGTTGATCCAAAGGGCCGTCGGGGCTTGATCTTAGGATGAACGAGTGACAAATGATGAACACTTTCTTCAAGGGCCGTTGGGGCTTGAGCTTGAATTGGTGGAAGTTCTTCAAGGGCCGTTGGGGCTTGATCTTGAAGGTGGATTTGACGAAGAACGAAGAGAGCTTTCTTGATCCTTCGGAACTCTTGAGAATTTGGGAGGTTTGGTGCTTGAAAGCTTTTAGTGTTTCAAAGCTTTCAAGGATTTGAGGGGATTCTCTTCCAATTTGGGAGTAGAGAAAATGTGTATGTGAATTGGTTGTGAAAATGGGTGCCTTGGCTCCTTATTTATAGAATTCTTTCAAAGGCTAATATTCAGATGAAAATAAATCGTTTCTGCCAGGGGTTGACACGTGTCTTATTTGATGACTTTTTTTTATTTCTTTTGATTTTTCTTTGAGTCACGCACTACGTGTAGATTTTATGTGATACGTGGGCGTTAAAATTTAATTTATTGGTTAACATTTATTTCACCGAAATTTCGATGTCTACAAATGCCCCCACTTCAAGGCGCGTCGTATACATGTGCTTGTCACGTGTAGCAGATGCGTTTTGAAGTTCTTTAATGCAGATGTCGATCCAAGGACCATTGAGGCTTGATCTTGAATTGGACTGAAAGCTTCTTCAAGGGCCGTGGAGGCTTGAATCTTGAGTTTTGTGCTGCAAGTTCCTTCAAGTGCCGTTGAGGCTTGTTCTTGAATTCGGCTGGAAGATTTTCTGGTTTTCCTCCAATTGTTGATTTTCCACAGGCTTAAACTTGAACTGGGTTGGAGGGTTTTCTAGTTTCCTCCAAAGGTCTGAACTTACTCCTTTCATCTGGAGCTGAATTTGTTTCAAGGATGGCTGACGCTTGATCTTTAATTGGATTTGTGATTTCTTCAAGGGCCGACGGGGGCTTGATCTTGATGAATGGAAACGGGACCGCGAGCGGCTTCAGGATTTGAACACCCGGCAAGCAAACACGAGATGAAGGTGATGGTCTATTTCCTTGTTCAATCTTTCCAATTCATATTGAAGAGGGTCAGAGGATGAATCTTCAAGATTGATGCTTCATTGTCGCTCGTCTTGTCTGTTCTCCAGGCAGATGTGGATGAGTACCCGAGAGCAATGCTAGGTAGGCAATCAGGGAAGGGGTTCCAGGCAGTTGGTTCCTGACTGGAAGCTTGGTTCTAAGTGCCGCCCGATTGCTCTTCTTCTCATTATCCTGCAGGTAAGAACAAGGACAAAGAAAAGACAGGGAAAAAACATGATATGAGGTATTTTCGCTTTAGACCCTGATGATATGAGATGCTTTTGCTTTTGCTTTTGGTGATTTGATGGCGTTGCACTGCGAAGCTTTGCTCTTGGCGATGGTGCTAACGATAGGCCATCGAGGCATCTCGAACTCTTCAATTAGAGCAACGATTCCGAGCTTGTTTTTGACTTAGATCCCTCCGTCCAACTTGTGCAGTTTTGCAAGGAAGGGCGTCATGTTATAGCGACTTGTTACACCTTGTCATGCTGCATTCTTCTCTGCTTGTTTCTTCTGCATGACAGGAGTGGTGCGCCACCTTTTGCTTTTAAATGGTCCTTCAGAGCACTTGAAGATGAGTACTTGAGAGCAAGGCTCGGTAAGCAACCAGGCAATCAGTTCCAGATCGGACATTTGATTTCAGGTTCTGACTGATTGCTTTCTTTCCCTCTGTCTTCCAGGTAAGAGCAAGGGTAAAGGAAAGAAAAGGGAAAAGCATGATATGAAATACCTTTGCTTTCGACCTTGATGATATGAGATACGTTTGCCTTTGAAGCAGTAGCGGATGAACCAGCACGTATATATTGGTTGCGCTTGTCTCCACATGCTTCAATGTACTAGCTTCACCTGCCTGCCTTATCTGTTCTCCAGGCAGATGTGGTATCTTCCTGGGGGTTTGAGTGGAGGTTCCGACATATTGCTTTTCTTTATCCTTGTCTTGCGGGCAAGAGTGAGGACAAAGGAAAGGACAGGGAGATTGCATGATATGAGTGTGGCTTGCTTTCGTCCCTGATGATATGAGATACGTTCGCTTTTGGAGAAGTAGCGGATGAACCAACACATATATTGGTTGTGCTTGTCTCCACATGCTTCGGTGTACCGATTTCACTTGCTTCGTCTGTTTCCCTTGCAGGAGTGGTATTCTCCCTAGTTTCTTTTCATGTAGGTTTGACATCTGCTCCTGCAGTATTTGCCCTCCGATGCAGGAGTTGACTGCAAACCTTGCATTTGCATGGTCCATCATGGTGTCACTTCTCAGCGATTCGTCCACGCTTGGCAGCTTCAGTGCAAGGAGCCGACAGAATGCCAAATAGTCTGCGATGGTGGTGGCCTGAGATCCAGCCCCAATAATTGTTGAAGATGACCACTCGAGAGCAATGCAAGGCAAGCAATCAGGCGAAGGTTCTGAGCAATCAGTCCTAGATCAGACGTTTAATTTCAGGTTCGGACTGATTGCTTTCTTTCCCCTTGTCTTGGAGGTAAGAGCAAGGGCAAAGGAAAGGACAGGGGAAAAGCATGATATGAGATACCTTTGCTTTCGACCCCGATGATATGAGATACGTTTGCTTTGGCGGAGGCAGCGGATGAACCAGCACGTTGTGCTTGTGTCCACCTGCTTTGATGTATCATCTTCATCTGCTTCAGCTGTTCTTCAGGCAGGTGTGGTATCTGCCCTGGAAGGACATCAGCAGTTGAAGATGAGTACTTGAGGGCGATGCTAGGCAAGCAATCAGGGAGAGAGTTTCAAGGCAATCGGTTCCAACCCGGAAGGTCGAGTCCAAGTGCCGACTGATCGCTCCCTTTCTCCTTGCCCTGCGGTGAAGAGGGAGGACAAAGAAAAAGATGGGGGAAAAGTGTGCTATGAGATACTCTTGCTCTCATCCCTGATGATATGAAATACTTTTGCTCTGGTACGACCTGGTCGAAGAGGCGTTTTTCGGGAAGAGGAGAACTGAGTATGTTGAGGAGTTTGGTTGCAGGTGCATTTTTGGCAGGGAAGAAGAAACCAGGCGTTTTGGATGTGTGCTTTGCTTTCGAGGATGAAGGTTATCATATATAGGGATTTCCCACTTACAAGTAGTGGTGTGGACGTGACCTTGCCACCCACGCTTGTCGATGACAGCGTTGTAGTGGGAATAGTAGGATTCACGCGTTTTTTAACTTTGTCAGAGACTTTCGACAAAGTTGCACGTGATATCTGAAAAGCTGAGATTGCGTCTGAAATGAGTTGACGGATTTTACGCAGGAAAACCCGGCTTTTGAAATTTGGGGAGTGGTGTCTCTTTGACCCTTGAACAGGTGGCTGTGTTGCTTCTCTTTTTATAGAGGTATCGATTGCATTCCAAAATACATACTTTGAAGATTTCCTGCATGTGAAAATTATCTATGCTGCATTTCTGAAATTTACTCTATCCGACCCTTCTCCTTCATCATTTCTGAAAATGGCTTACCCGTCTGACGTTTGCTTAGATTTGAGTCTTGGGAAAGATACAGGCTCGCCGCGTCAGGGTGATATATGGCGCCCATCCTTCTTATCTTCTAATGGCCCTCTTACGGTTGAAGACTCTGTGATGATGGATGCGACAACGGCTACGGTAGTAGCTAGGAACCTCCTTACCCCTAGAGATAATAGACTGCTTTCAAGACGGTCCGACGAGTTGGCTGTCCGCGACTCCCTGGCTCTCAGCATTCAGTGTGCGAGCTCTGTGTCCAACATGGGCCAACGCTTACTCGCTCGATCTCGCCAAGTTGAATCATTGATGGCCGAGGTGGCAACCCTTAGTCACGAGATTAGGCAGCTCAAGCGTGAGAATAGGGAGTTGCATGTGCTTGCAAATAATTATTCGGCGGGCATGAAGAGGAAGCTTGATTAGTTGCTGGACTCCGAAGGTCGAGTTCAACGTGATTGTCAGAAGTTTGCGGATGTATTATGGAGGCACTTTTTGCCTTCGTCATCTGGGGTTCGACCAAGTATTGAGGCCCCGAATAATCCATCTTCAGTGCCTTCGGTGCCTCCCTCGGCTAGTGTCCCGCCGAGTACTGAGGCTTCAAGTATTGAGGCTTCACATAAGTGATATTTGTGAAGGCTCCGTTCTTTTTTTTTTTTTTTTTTTTTTTTTTTTTTTTTTGGGTACGCACTTGTAACTTCTTAAAGATATCAATAAATGAAATCTTATTTCATTCGTATGGTACTTTTTTTTTTTACTTGCTAACAATAACCCGCCTTTCATTCTCGCGTGGGTGTATGTTTTGATGACGAGTATGGCAAACTGACAAGGCTGGGCCTCCTCGATGGGCTTCCTCACTGTACTGCATTTTTATTTGCATATGTTGTTACACAGCCCTTCCGTTTTTTTTTTTTTTTTTTTTTTTTTTTACTTGCACAGTTTGTTGCACAGTTTGCTGCACAATCTGTACCAATCCCAGTTTGCCGCACAGTTTTCTTTTTTTTATATTATACATATATATATATATATAATATAATATAATATGCATTTGTAGAAGAGGTGGACAGCCGAGTTGGAGGAAAAGCATCGTCCAGTTTGCAGAGGGGACAAAGACGAGCCATGCCATGCGAGTCACTGTTAGCACAGCCTTCATTTCTGCACGCGACTGTTTGGCACAGCCTGCGTTTCTGCATGCGTGTTGCTGTTCGGCAGTCTTAGCGCTGCATTCTTCGCAGCATGCGGGTTGCTGTTTAGCACAGTTTCCGTGCTTCATTCTTTTATGGGTTCCTCCATATATATATACATGTATATATATATACGGGACTGCATCATGACTGTACAACCGTTGGGCAGGTTACCATCTTCAGCAATTTCATTAACTTGGAGAGGTTCAGTCTTCTTGTATTTGTCATAATCGTCAACCTTGACAGCATCTTCATCAGCTTCAGAAGCATCGTGCACGGAATCAGAAAGCTGAATCTCCGGTGATGGCTTCACATCACCAATTTGCTCCACTGCTTTCATTTGATTTTCAGAAACCACTGTAGGGAGTTTGGGTTCTGAGCCAAAGTCACCACTTGGAACGTTTTGATTTGTTTCTGAATTCCCTTATCAGGGCTCCCTTTGCATCCTTCATTTGCTTCAGCATCATCTGCTGCTGCGTTGCTGTTTGCCTTGCCGTCGTGACCGTTGGCGGAGGAGCTAGGAAATGGAGTGAGAATCCTGTGTTTGGGTTCGAGGGCCGTGAAGACGTCGCCGAGCTTGTTTGACGGAGATCTTACCATCGCCGTTGGAGTCGGGGCTTTTGAAGATCTTCCAGGTTTCGTCGGTGACGAAGCTGCAGTCGTCGATGCTTGCAGGCGGCGGAACGGTGTGGTGCTGACGGTCGAGAAGTACCAGCAGCGTGAGGTTGCAAAATTGGGCCAAGATCGATCCTGGCATGAGTGGGCTTGGAGACGAGGTCGTGGGCGGTGGAGAAGGATCTCCCTTGGGTATAGGCTTCCCTTGGCGTCGACAGTAGCTCTGCTATCCAGTGAAAGCCTCGGCGCTTTTCTGGAGAACTTCCACGAGGGCCTCGTGCCTTCTTTGAATTTGAAAACTGGAAGTGGAAGAGGAAACTGTGGAGAAGGATCTGGAGACGGGTGCGCAGAGACTAGGCCTGGGCGAGAGAAGGCCGGGCTTGGAGTTATTGCTGCTGCTTCAAGCGGCCCAAATTTTTTATTTTTTTATTTTATTATTTTATTTTATTTTACAGAAACTGTATTTTTTTTTTTTTTGGTGATATGCTGTAATTTTTTTATACAAATAAATTGTAACGAAACTGACTTCTTTTTTTTTTTTTTTTTTTTTTTTAGTACACGTATACATACATACATGCGTATATATATATATATATATATATATATATATATATTTTTTTTTTTTTTTTGTAGGAACTCTCCCTTGCGTGGAAAGACGAAGAAGAAACGGAGAGTTGAAATCAAGCTTTAGTGGCATCGCAAAGTGTTGAGCTTCACGACCGGCTAGTCGTTTGACGGTTGTTACTGAAGTTCTTCGTCAACTTTGATCAAGGTGGCGCTGTTGTCGTCCTTCTTGCTGCTACTTGGAGCTTACTGAAGGGCGTCGCTTGATCGTGCGCGGTTGCGTTTTAAGTCGCAACTGTCATCGGCAGTGACGTCTCCGTCCTTCTTGCCGCTGCTTATCGTCACAAGGCTCACAGGTTGCTGCGAAGGAGGCAGGCTTGATTTCGATGGTTTTATTCTGCTTGTATTTGTGATGGAACTGACTATTAATAGTCAAATGCTTAATAAAACCTTAATTTTTATTTTGATGTGACTGAACTCAAAGTTGAATGTTCGAGCTGCCTACGTACCCTTCCAAAGAAGAGATCAAGTCATAACGTAGTTCAAATGCATATATATTTTTTTTTGGTAAATTTTTTTTTTATGCCGTACACAGTTTATGCTCTTGCGGGCCAGGAGCATTGGTGCCGTGTGCAGTTTCAACTCTTGCAGGCAAGGAGTGTTTGTGTCGCCTTTTAGGCTCGTGCGAACGAGGAGCATTTTGTTGATTTGTCAAGCGGTGTAGGAAAGGCGATCCTCGCAATCTTCATAGCAAGGAGCCTTTGCTGAGTAATTGAAGAAGTCTTCGGGGAAGAGGTCGCCCATTGTGACGGGGATGGACCATCTTTGTGTCGAAGTTTCATTATCTCCAACACTTTCACTTTGCTCTGGAGGTTGACCAGAGCTGCTTTGCCCCCTTTCCAATTGGTGCTTTGTCTTTGAAGAAATCGAGCTCCGAACGTCGCATCTTTCTGCTAGTCCATCAAGTTTTTCTCTCTCCAGTGTTGTTTTCCTCCTTTTAGAAGACTTTTTGGTTTCTTCAAGTCTGTCCAAAGCTGATTGTCGTGGAAGAGAGCTAGCTATGCCGTTTTGTTTCTCAGGTTTTGATAACCTTTTGGAGACAGAGTTTTGAAGTGTTGGCATGCTAAGCCTTTTGAAGACAGAGATTTGGTTTGAGCCACCGATGTGATCAAGCGCCGAATTTCTAGGCCTTGAATGATTCATCCTTTTGAAGACTGATCTTCGAGGGGCGGGTTTAGGCTCCTCTTGATTTTGTTTGATGCTACATTGTGTTGGCAGACCTTCTTCGGGCATGAAGGTTTCTCCTTTTTTAGTGGCGATAGCTTTGCCTTTTGAGGGCCCTTCTATCTCTACTTTGACCATGTGACAGGAGGCGGTAGTGCACTGTCGGAATAAGTCATTCGAGAAGTACTCGTTCAGGGAGACGGGAATGCGCAGCTCTTGCTCCATGAGTTCCCCACTGTATGTTGGTTTAGCGGCTTTTGCGCTTCTCTTGGACTTCCTATTGTTACGGCGGTGGTGTTTTCTCCCTTGCTTTACCTTTGGCTTTTTGGCTTGCGGTCTTGGCTTCCTCATCTTTTTGTAGGTCACTAGTGTCCACCCTTCTTCATCGTCAGTAGGTGCATCTTGGTTGCTTGCCCCCAGCGGTGGTCGTGCAGAAGGTGCCATGTGACTCGAGCATTGGCGGGAATGGTCATGAATCCTTTGGAGGGGAACGGGATCGAAGGATCCAAACACGATCGTAGTAGTGTGCGTTGCGGCCATGTCTTCTAGGTCGAGTTCAATCCGCCCTTGTTGCGCCAACTTCATGATGAGCTCTTTGAGGATGAAGCATTTGCCTACGGGATGACCTACGATACGATGGTACTTGCAGTACTTAGGATCGTTGATGCGGTTCATCTCCTCGGGGCGCTTGCACTCCGGTAACTCGATCACCTTCTTTTCCAATAGGTCGTCTAGCATTGTTGCCATATCCGAGTCAGGAAAAGGGTACATCTTTTGCTCCAGCTCCCTCAAGGTGTTTTTGTACCTGTCTTGGGTGCGAGGGGGCTCATTTCTCTTTATCTCCTTCACTTTGGTCTTGGAGGAAATCTTGACGGGTGCAGGGGATGCTCTTATAGGGGAAGTGTTGACAATGAAGGCTTCCTTGACATGCTCTTTCCCGTGATTGTCCACCTTCAGAACAAACGCCTTGTCCTTCTTGTAGTCGAAGATCGGCATCTTCTTTTCATGGTGGTCGATGCTTAGCTCCATGTCGTGGGCACGGGTGGCCAGCTCTTCGAAGGAACGTGGTTTGATGCCTTGGAGGATGTAGTGCAAACTCCAATGCATGCCCTGGACGCACATCTCGATTGCCGAAATCTCCGAGAGCCTGTCTTTGCAGTCGAGGCTAAGGTTGCGCCATCGGTTGATGTAGTCCATCACCGGCTCGTCCATCCACTGCTTTGCGCTCGTCAGCTCCAGCATGCTCACGGTGCGGCGGGTGCTGTAGAAAAGGTTGAGGAATTCCTTCTCCAATTGCTCCCAGCTGTTGATGGACTCAGGCTCCAGGTCTGTGTACCACTCAAATGCATTCCCTTTCAGTGAGCGCACAAACTGCTTGGCAAGATAGTCACCTTCCGTCCCTGCGTTGTTGCAAGTTTCCACGAAATGGGCGACGTGTTGCTTCGGGTTGCCTTTGCCATCGAACTGCATGAACTTCGGCGGTTGGTAACCCCTTGGCATCCTCAAGGTATCGATCGTCTTGGAGTAAGGCTTTGAGTACAACATGGAGGTATAAGAGCTCCCTTCGTACTGTGCCTTGATGGTATTGGCGATCATCTCTTGCAGTTGCTGGATAGAAAAAGATCCCAAAAGTGCCGCCGGTTGGTCTGGCTCCTGCTTCTCTTCAGGCTTCTCTACCAGAGGCTCCTCTTCTTCGTCGGCCTCTTTCTTTATGCCAGAGCCGTCTCCTTCTTCGTGTTGTGTTCCCAATTTGTTGGTGAGTGTGGTGATCTGCAAGTCCTTCTCCTCTGCGGTTTTTGTGAGCCTTGTGATCGTTTCCTTCATCTGGGCCAGCTGCTCTTCGACTGAAATCACGCCGATGGTCATGACTTGTGCAACTAACGTACGTGGCTTTCCTTCAGCAGCATGCTTAGGTGCCCCTAGCGAGGTCAGGTTGATGACAGGCTCGCGTTTGTGATGTTCACCTTGCTCCCTTGACGGCACAAACTTTGTAGCGGCACGTTGAGGAGTGGTTGTGGCGCCAATGGTTGCTCCGTTTATGGTGGAAGTGCTCAGGCTCCTTCCTTCGGTGTTTGCGAGAACAGTGACTTGCAGGTTTTGCTCTTCTGCTTTCTTCGTGAGCCTTGCAATTGTTTGCCTCATTTGAGCCAGCTTTTGTTCAATGGAGGAAGCTCTGATGGTTGTAAGAACGACTTGGCCTTCCTTTGATGCCATTGATTTGTTTGGAGGTGTGCTTTGAATTTCTTGAACGAAGAAAGAGATGAGAGGTAGAGATGGTCCCACTGGGCGTGCCAAATTTGTAAACACGGAAAATTCCTGAAACGAACGAGACAAGAACAACGTGTACAAAATAATATTTTGTATTAATTTTGGGGTTACAATCTCTTTTACAATTTTATCCTCTGATTCTATCTTCGTACGTTATAGATTTGTGGATAGGTTGTTGATCCAAAAGGCCGTCGGGGCTTGAGCTTAGGATGAACGAGGATGTGGATTTGTTGATGTTGTTGATCCAAAGGGCCGTCGGGGCTTGATCTTAGGATGAACGAGTGACAAATGATGAACACTTTCTTCAAGGGCCGTTGGGGCTTGAGCTTGAATTGGTGGAAGTTCTTCAAGGGCCGTTGGGGCTTGATCTTGAAGGTGGATTTGACGAAGAACGAAGAGAGCTTTCTTGATCCTTCGGAACTCTTGAGAATTTGGGAGGTTTGGTGCTTGAAAGCTTTTAGTGTTTCAAAGCTTTCAAGGATTTGAGGGGATTCTCTTCCAATTTGGGAGTAGAGAAAATGTGTATGTGAATTGGTTGTGAAAATGGGTGCCTTGGCTCCTTATTTATAGAATTCTTTCAAAGGCTAATATTCAGATGAAAATAAATCGTTTCTGCCAGGGGTTGACACGTGTCTTATTTGATGACTTTTTTTTATTTCTTTTGATTTTTCTTTGAGTCACGCACTACGTGTAGATTTTATGTGATACGTGGGCGTTAAAATTTAATTTATTGGTTAACATTTATTTCACCGAAATTTCGATGTCTACAATATTTCCTTACAAAGAAAAGGAATCTGGTTCTAATACAAAGAGAGTTCATGATCATAGTCATGATGAAGCCTCTTCTTCTGGTGTCCATGAAAATGATGTGGAACCAAGAAGAGGAAAAAGAACCAAATTTTCTAAAAACTTTGGTCTAGATTTCATTGCCTACTTGTCCGAGAATGAACCTAGAACTTTTAAAGAAGCAATGACTTCTTCTGAGGCTCCTTTATGGAAGGAAGCAATTAAAAGTGAAATGTAATCCATTATGGAAAATAACACGTGGGAATTGGTTGATTTACCTCCTGATAGTAAACCAATTGGTCATAAATGGATTTTCAAGAAGAAACTTAAGGCAGATGGAACCATTAACAAGTTCAAGGCACGTTTAGTAGCCAAAGGTTATCACCAAAAGGAAGGGTTGGATTATTTCAACACATATTCTCCAGTTTCTCGCATAACGTCAATTAGGACGTTAATAGCGATTGCAGCTGTGGACAATTTTGATATACATCAAATGGATGTAAAAACAGCATTTTTAAATGGAGAACTTGATGAAGAAATATACATGGAACAACCTGAAGGGTTGTGCTTAAAGGACAAGAAAACAAAGTGTGCAAATTAGTTAAGTCATTATATGGACTTAAACAAGCACCAAAACAATGGCATGAGAAATTTGATCATACTTTGTTGACACATGGGTTCAAAATAAATGAATCTGATAAATGTGTCTACATTAAGAGTAATGATAAAACTTGCGTTATTGTCTGCTTATATGTGGATGATATGCTCATAATGGGAAGTGATAAAGATGTTATAAACAAAACAAAGAAAATGTTGAATTCAAGTTTTGACATGAAAGACTTAGGTCAAGCCGATGTCATTTTAGGAATTCAAATTAAAAGAAATAGTGAAGGGTATGTCCTTACACAGTCCCATTATGCAGAAAAAATATTACAAAGGTTTGGTCAATTTGACTACAAACCTGCTGCAACTCCTTTTGATGTTGGATGCAAGTTGGAGAAAAATAAAGGCAATGCCATATCTCAACTTGAATATTCTCAAGTAATTGGAAGTCTAATGTACTTGATGAATTCAACTAGGCCCAACTTAGCTTATGCAGTAAGTAGGCTTAGTAGATATACAAGTAATCCGACACAAGAGCATTGGGATGCTTTAGTAAGAGTGTTAAGGTATTTGAAAAATACACTTGACTACGGATTACATTACACCAAGTATCCACCTATTGTAGAAGGCTTCAGTGATGCCAATTGGATTTTTGACACTACAGAATCCAAGTTGACAAGTGGATATGTTTTTACCTTGGGAGGTGCAGCAATATCTTGGAAATCCTCTAAACAGAAATGTATAGCTCGTTCCACCATGGAGTCGGAGTTTATAGCTTTAGACTTGGCTGAAGAAGAAGCTGAGTGGCTCAAACATATTCTGGAGGATATTCCAATGTGGCCAAAGCCTGTAACTACTATATGTATACATTGTGACAATATGCCCACGCAATCAAGGGCCAAAAGTCATGTATACAATGGAAAGTCGCGACACATCAGGCGTCGGCATAATACTCTTATGGCATGTTTACCAATCGGGATTGGAATCAAGAGAAACGGAATTGCACCTTTCCCAATGCATTCCGACGTTTACTAGCAATTAGGGAATCAGAATTTATGTGGGGACCACCCAATATCAGGAATTCAATTCCAGAATTGCCCGGAATTGGATTACCTCTATAGAGGTAGTATTTGAGTTCCGGGTAGAACACTCTATCAGGAATCAAAATTTTGTACCCAAAATACCCATGCATACTCCTAAAACACCTCTACCTTCAAGATCTGGAACGATGCCGCAGCGATGAAGGCGATGTGGAACAACGACCGCCCGAGATCTGGAACAAAGAACGCCCAAATCGTTGTTTCACAAATTCAATTGAGAAGGAAATTGTGATTTTCAGATCCAAACAGAATAGAAGGAAAGAACATGTTATCACTTTCACTCTCTGAAAATTGGATTTTTTTTTCTGATGGCGTGGGTCGTGGCCTTATGGGTCCTCTTGAGACTGGATGGTGGGGTGTGGATGCTGTGTATTGGGGCAGCATCCGTTGGACGAGGTGATATTGAAATTTTGTTGAGCATTTTGGTCAAGCAGCTGCAGAGAAAAATGGGGGAGAGAGGGAGAGAGGGAGAGAGAAAAGGAAGTAAATTCTATCAGCAAGAATAAAAAATGATCAAATTTGGACAGATCTTTGTGATTAAAGAATCTTCTACATGCGTCTAGAGTTCTCTAACAGTAAGAATAAATAATTGTAAATTCTCTCCAGTAATCAAAATAAAAATAAAAGGGTAAAAAATTTACTTAAAATAATTATCATATAAAATAAATCGGTTAAAATAAGGGTACTTTAGTAATTATATTAGTTTTCATTCCGATTCATGTGAATCAGTAAACAGCTTCTATAGTTCAATGTCATTTCTACTCCGATTCCAGACAGTTTTAGTAAACAACTTCAACAGGAATCTGATTCTGATTCCTCATCAATTCAATTCCTCCTCAATTCAATTCCTCATCAATTCAATTCCTCTCAATCTGATTACGGATTAGTAAACGAGCCCTTAAGAAGTTGCTCTCCAATGGAGTAATATACATTGATTATGTGAAGTCAAAGGAAAATATAGCTGATCCTTTGACAAAAGGCCTACCAAGAGAGCAAATATTATTTACATCGAAGGGAATGGGTCTCAAGCCAATTCAATGAATCGAACTGGGAGGAAACCTAACCTAGCTGATTAGAGATCCCATCGTCTAGGTTCAATAGGCCAACTAGTTGAGTTTGATTCACAAGTTGAACACATAACTTACCCATTCTTATGATAAAATGTGTGTTGTCTGTTGAGTTTGAGGGGTTATGTTTTATACATTTAATGACATTAATATCTTGTTATCAAGAGGAATATCGCAGACTATTCTTAATTAATGACACCTATATAGGAGTAAATGGGGCCACATTTATGAGAATTGAAATGGCTAAATTCTCTAAAGCTCCTACGAAATTCGGGATCTGTTCAGGGCCAAAATGAACACAACCGTATGAATTGACGTGTGGCAGACATGATATGTGTGTAGCATATTGTCTCGGTTTACTACTACGGTGAACAGTTCAAGATCTTCCACATCCATTGCATCACCAAATAAACCCGATATGTTTTCACTAGGGTAAGTTCAAGTTCAAAAGACACTTCACCCGATGCATATCATGTCTATTCTCTCTCAGTTTTAGGAAGCCTAGTCATACATTTGCATTTACATTTGCATTCAAATGTGGGGTCATTGTTGGATGGAGTTTGAATGAAATTTCAACTCAAATGTGGAGTCCCACATTGGTCATTCTCAAAAGGTTTCATCACTTTATAAGGCTTTGTCCCTTACAGAAAGTGATTGGAGTGATGGACTTGGAAAATAAAATTAGGCTCACCCTTGGGGTTGGGTTTTGGGGTGCACTAATTAATTGATAACTAATATATAATTAATTGATAACTAATATATAATTAATTATAATTAATTATCAAAAGATGGGCCTTGGGCCTTGGGGCTTGAGCTCTAATAATTAAATACTTTAATTAATTATTTTCGGATTTAATCAATTACTTTAATTAATTAAATCCGAATATAATTAATTATTTTAATTAATTTTGAATTTAATTAATTAATTATTTTTTTTACCAACAGACTCATCTTTTCAGATGAAGTCTGAAGAGTTCAGAAAAAACGCAGAGCAAAGCACCCCTTTGAAGAAGATGTCTCCCAACAGACACATCTCATTCTCATACCTGTTGCGAACAGGCATCCATCTACTATATAAACATCCATCTGCATGGCATTTAGAACACAGAAAATTACAAATCTTCTTCTACAATCCAAAACATCCTTACTGAGAGAACCACAAAGAAATTCGCCAGAAGTTAAGTTTTCCGGTGCTGGAATTCTAACTTGATCGTTGAATCCTGGTGAAACAGACGTCCGTAGAACTACAAGTACTGAGTAGGGGCGAAATTTTTGTTTCAAGGACATTGTGGTACGCAAGCCTCGATCTTCTGTTTCTCTGCTTAAATAATATTTCATCTTGTTTGTTCACTGTAATATATTTATTTGCATTTATTATTAGCATATATATTTATCCCAGATTGTTGACGTATATCCAATAATTACTTCACGATCAGGTCAGCCAACTCCTTGTTTTGTGTTTTAATTATATAACCACATAAAGTTTACAATATGTGTTCATCTTGAGTTATTTTTACTTTTTTTTCTAAATCATAAACCCCTCTCACATCGTCTTTTTTTTGTGTGCTTCTTCTTCCACCTTCCAATTTGGTGCTTCGTCATGGGGAAAACAATGAATTAGGAACAACAAAATACTACAATTCGCAGGTGCAGCCACCGAGTCCCCTCTCACATAGTCCTAATTGGTCTCTTGATAAACTCTTTTTATTCGGTTTTACAGTTCAGACCAGCAAGTGCAGCCACTGAGTCCCGACTACAACGCCGATCTAGTTGTAACCACAGCTCCAACAAAGGAATTTTGGGAGTGGCTGGGTGGGTGTTAGTTTATATTCTGTGGATTTTTGGTCGAATTCAGTAATTGGCTCACTTTTTGCCTTTAATATCCAAGAATGAGTTCATGTACTCTTCCATTTCTTACAGTCTATTTACTGATTAAGTTACATAAATATAGTTGTATGGTTAAGTGCCATGCTTATTACATCAAATATGATGTTCAAGTTTCTTATACTATCAAACTTGCATATGCTTACCTTGAGCCTCACATGGGCTTCCTTAACAATCTTTTCATTCTTTTGCCTTATTTTATCTATAGCCATCTTTTCTAAAATGTCACTGCACCGTTTTATCGAAAAGAAAATGGATCCACATAAAACAAATGGGTGAGCCATCGTACAAATGGGTGAATTGTGCAGGTAGTTTCCCTCTTTTTTGACCCTTAGTCTTTCGGTATATTTTTTAAAAAATGGATCCTCTTTTTGTTTTTTTCTTTCCAATTTTTTTAATTTGCATTACATTGTTTGGCCTATTACTCCTCTATGACGGGGGATTATTGGTTCAGGTAAAAAAAGTTTCTTTTTGGCATGCCAATTGTGGAGCCAAACATAATCACAAGGCGACACGTGAATTTTTGGGTAAAAGAGGACAAAAATACCCTTGAGGCATATTGGGATTCCTACACGCGAGCAGCGGGCAATCATCCCTCAACCATGTCAAAAATGCTCCAAAAGAGGTAAACAATTCAAAGTCCATCTCATCAAATCCCCTTTTGCAAGGTAACCTCCAAAATATTATGTTAATTGGTTAATTAATGGATTAATTACCCAATTAATCCATTAAATACCAATTAAATCATCCAATTAACCACAAAATATATCTCATTCAATCCCAAAACTAGTCAATGGCCGGCCACCATTCTCCTTACCTTTTTCTATTTTTCCCTCTTTATTACCCCATTTATGCTAATTAATCAATTTTGTAACCACCAATTTATTCATTTAGGTTTAATTAGCCAATAAATTGGCTAATTAAACAAAATCTCAACCTAAAAACCACATTATGGCCGGCCACTTCTTCTCCAAAGTGGACCGGCCTAGCCCTATAAAAAGGCTCCTATTTTCACCAAACACTCATTCCAACACTCTTGCAAAAATCCCAAAATTCTCTAAACACTCTTTCTCTCTAAATTCTAACTTTGGCATCGGAGGTTCTTTGGCCAAAGCCCCCCATTCATCGTGGGCGCGTGAGGCTCTTGGCCTTAACCTAAGGTGTTAATTGTTTTGTAGGTACAAGATTGTCCAAGATCAAGGAGGAAGAAACTTGCATCCACAAATTGGTGCTTTCATTGAGAGAAAGAAATCCACACTCGTAGAAGACTCTCGCATAAAAAAAGGTTTTTTCTCTAATTTCTAGTCCACTTGCATTTTTTCATACGTTCTTATTATTAGAATTTTTTATTTGCAAAGGTTCTTTGATAAAATGTATAAAAAAAATACAATGGCTAGAAATTTAGAAAATTCCACGAGCGAAAATTCAAATATTCAAGAAATGGGACCGCGGCGATCCACAAGATTAAATGTGATCCTAAGTGGAGCGGCACCACCACCACGAGTTTCCACCACGGAAACCACCATGGTGGCTACCACGGTAGCCAACCACGGCGAGGTCCATGGCGCCATCACCACGGCCCGAGCCGTGCCATCCAAGGCCACGGCCCAAGCCATGTTATTCCAAGCCCAACGCGAGCCCAATGCGTTGCCGAGCTGAACCCAAGCCTCACACCCACATGTGCCACACGTTAAGCAGCCCACTCTCGTGGCTTAGCTTGCTCCAGCCAAGCAGCCCACCCTCGTGGCCCAGCCTGCTTCCGCCGAGCAGCCCACACCCGTGGTCCAGCCTACTCCCGCCGAGCAGCCTACTCCCATGGCCCAGCCTGCTCTCGTGGCCCATCCTACTTCTGTGGCCTTTCAAGCAGCCCAGATCGGCCCAAGACTATCTCAGCCATCCGGACCTACCATCAAGCCGGGGGCATTCTCACCATATTTCTCCGCGGATTTGACATTTCCCAACTCAAATCTCGCGCCCGGAGTCTACCACCCTTCCATTGCTCAAGGAGGCATATTTCTTCCAAGCTCTTCCAATCCAAATGGCAAACAACACTTGTCTCGACAAGTCATAGAGTTGACGAACGCCCTAGCACAACAGACGACCTTGGTAAACCAGCTCTTGCAGCGCACCAAGATGCAACGTGTCCCAAATGAGGTGTCCCAAAGAAGGACAAGGGCAGACGAATAACCTCTCCAGCAGCCACTTAACCAACCCCGAACCGAGCGTTTGGGCAGAGTACACTCCTGATTGAGCCCCCGAGATAGCGTATACCTTCGTCTTAGCGCACGGATGAGCGTGTACTCTCGACTAGGACTACAGACGAGCATACACTCACGGTTGGGGCCACACTCCGATAATCAACATGAGCAGCCTTCTAAGCAAAGTGTTCATTCGCGGCTAGGTCCGCAATGAGCATCCTCCACATCACATCGAAGTAGGCAACACGACTGGCGAAAAGAAGCAGTCACTCAATCCGGCTCAAGTTCAACCAGCAGCCTGCGAAATCCCTCGCCTGCTAGGAATCCACCACATGCACCGCTATTGCGGCATAGACGAGCCGAGCACGTAGAAGAGAAGCCTAGACCAGCAGGTCAAAACTGGGGGCAGCCGAGAGCTCCGCTACCCCATCAAAGGCAAATTCAGGAAGAAGTAGAGAGAATCTTGACCAATGCTTCCAACGCAATGAGGTCACCAACGAGGCATTACGACGGGATATGACCAACATAAGCAAGTCACCATTCACGGACGAGATCGAGCAGGCAGAACCTCTACACGAGTTTAGCATGCCACATTTCACATCCTTCAAAGGAGATGGAGACCCGAAGAGACACTTGAAGCACTACCGAAGTGCAATGATCCTTTATCGAAACAATGATGATCTCATGTGCAAGATATTCGCCACTACTCTACAAGGCGAGGCGCAAGATTGGTTATACACCCTGCCGCCACTATCTATCTAGAGTTTCAACTAACTTTCTTTGGTTTTCACAACGAATATTCATCCTACCGCTCGATCAAGAAGAAGTCTGACCACTTGTTCAACATCAAGAAGAACCCAAAGGAGTCGTTTCGCGACTATGTGAAGAGGTTCAAAGCAGAGAAGGCAAAGATAGTCGGATGCAATGACTCGATAGCTAGAGCAGCCTTCCAAAAAGGACTTCCAGCAGACCACCCGTTGTTCGAAAAAGTGATCATGAAAGAAGATCTGACTCTGGCAGACTCTTTCACTCTAGCAAAAAAGCATGCACTTTGGGACGAGGGTTGCTGATCCAGATTTAAGGACCATAATGAATATCTGACATCACCTCTCAACTATCCAAACCGGAAGCAATGGAGGACCTATTCGCATATTTGACGGTATATGAAGCAGCAATAAGCTCTACCATCATACGAGAAGAGCTAGGGGCCCGACTACCTGTATTCCACAGTTCAAAAGCTCTCCTCGATGCTACCAAAAATTCAAAAGCTAACTTTGGCGATAGTTGTTGCAACCCGGAAGCTCAAGTTATACCTTCAGACGCACGCAGTCATCCTCATGACGCCCTATTCCGTCCAATCCAGACGCACGACGATAAAGGCGCAGACACTGGAAGTGAAAAATTTTTTGACGAACGCAACAACTCAACTCAAAAGGCAAGCCAAGGGCAGACGAAGACTAGAAGAACTCACTTGGAAGCCAGTTTTGTCCTCGTCGCCCCAAAAGGTTCTACATAGTAGCAGCATGTACCAGCATTTGAGCACTACCACATGTTATGTGTCACACAACCACAACTAACATTTGCTCCATAATTCAACTCTAGAGTGGCCCATTACTGGCAGTTAAGCATTTCCTGCTACGTGTAACATGGCACCAGCTCTCCACGACTCCCTACTGCGCATTCACGCCTAGCCTAGGCAATGCAACATAGAGGCCAAACGACGCCTCGGAGGCAGCCGAGCACACCTTAGCCTCACTTGCTCCCTCAATGGAGATTTCTGGCATTTACATGTCGATGACGCATCCAACTACAAAGGATTGGAAGCAGGTGTGGTTCTTGTCACCCTAGACGGTTCAATGGTCGAGCAGGCGATCACCTTAGGCTTCAAAGCATCTAACATTGAAGCAGAGTACAAAGCCCTACTAGCAAGCCTTCAAATGACAAAAGACTTGGCGATGAAGAAGCTTGCAATTCATTTCGATTCCCAGCTAATCACCAGCCCAACTACTAGGGAGTACGCGGCAAAACATCCAAGGATGACACAATACCTAGAGAAGGTACACAAGTAATTTGAGGCATTCCAGACCTACACTCTCACTTAAGTTTTACGGGCAGACAACGCCCACACAAATGCGCTAGAAGCGGAGCATAGAATCGGAGCCAGCAGTCGAAGTGTCACAAAGTCTAGAAAGCTCCAAATAAGGGCAGCACGCTACTACATGTGGAATGGCATTCTCATCCGTAAATCCTACACCGGACCACATCTCTGCTGCCTAACGCCTCCCAATGACTTGAAGGTTTTAAGCTCAATCCATGAATGCATATGGGGAAACCACTCCGGAGGTCGATCCTTAGCACAGAAGGCTCTTAACGCAGGCTATACTACTAGCCTACCATGCACCAAGATGCTAAGGAGTTAATACAAAAGTACAACCGCTACAACCGCTGCCAACACTACAAGCCGGTACCAGCAAGCTACACCCACAGACGAGTCCTTGACCATTCATGCAGTGAGCAATCGACCTGGTAGGACCTATATCGTCTACTACTGAGGGCAAAGGCATGATGATCATGGCAACCGACTACTTCACCAAATGGGTAGAAGCAGAGCCCATGACGACCACGACTCAGACGGACATAGAGCGCTTCGTATGAGGGAACATCATTTGCTGATGTGGCATCCCTCAGTCCATCGTCACCGATAATCGCCCGTAATTCGTGGGTAAAGATTTGGCGAACTTCTTTCAAAGATATAACATCGAGCAACACATGTCCACGCCAAGATATCTTCAAAGCAATGGGCAGGTCGAAGCATCCAACAAGATGATCTTCGACTGCCTCAAGAAATCCCTCACCAACAAGAAGGGAAAATGGCCAAACGAACTCCCCGGATGTCTATAGGCATATCGCACCACCAAAAGATGACCAACCAGTGAAACTCCTTTCTCTTTGGCATTTGGCTCAGAAGCAATCATTCATCCCAATGTCATCAATCCAAGTATCATCGCTCTACTACCAAGCATTGAGCAGAACAATAAGGAAATGGCTACAAACTTAAATCTGGCATAGGAGAAGCGCGAGCAGACCATCACCCGCATCGCAGCCTACCAACAATAGCTCATCTCCAGCTACAACAAAAGGGCCAAGATCCGACAGTTCCAGCCCGGAGATCTAGTCCAAAGAAAAGCCTTCATCACTGCCCGCAGAGAAAGCTCCAAAAAGATGGATCTCATCTAGGAAGGTCGTACAAGATCAGCAAAGTAGGAGGCAAGAGTAATTACACCCTCGCCACCATGAAACGACAAAAAGATCGAAAAGCAGTGGAACGCCTACAATCTGAGGAAGTACCATGTGTGATCTCTCGCTACATCAAAACCCGAAGACTTAAGCAGCTCGACGGGCACCACCTCAAAAGCCGAGAACTATCCAGTTGTTATGCAGTTCCTACCTTATAGCTAAGCTCTTGTTCGTTTCACTCATTTTTCAATGAGGAATTCAGAAGTAATCACAACTTGGCTTGGTTGCATGTTTACAACAACTGATCACTCTTGCACTTCAAAAGAAGACCGCGCCTTTCTTAGGGACTCACCGCAGGAATTGCACCCCTCCCCCCGAGGGACCAACCATGCTCTCCAGTACGAGAGGATAAACTAATTCCCCGACACCCACATGGGTCTACTCTCCAAAGCGGAAGGATAAACTCTACACTCCGAATATCTAGACGTGGATGAACCTGGCTGCCCTAGTATAACTAGATACACAATGGCTTGCGCTGGGATTCCTAGAAGTAGCCACAATGGTCTTTTTCAAGGCTTAGCTAATTGAAGGATTTTGGGTCTCTTGGCCTAATCTGTGGGGAACCGGGCCCTAGAGACGAAGGGGGCATATTACGCAGTACATCCGATGGACGACTGCCCTGGAACCCTAAAGCTGCTACCGAGTGCACTAAGGTAGCCTATGATTTCCAGAAGACTGCCTACGGCTTGCCCTTCGAGCTGTAAAACCGCGCTAGACTTATACAACCGCACATTCTTGTGAAAGGTTAAACAAGCTAGCATGCATATACGAAGTTTTATCCACTGCCGACATGCTACGTAGTCGATAAGCTTCACCTCTGCCAAGAGCGGAACAACTTACACCAAGTCCTAAAGTGTTGTGATACTTGCTACGCAACCTACGGAATTGGAGAAAGCCAAGGTTAACAGCCTAGCGGTCACGCAAACTTGTCTGCTTCTGTAAGTAAGGCGTCCGGCTGCCGACCCTATGGCTAACAACTTTGCAAAGTTCTACACCAACACCTACGGCTACATAGGCTACGCGGCCTGTCTGCTTATAAAAAAGTAGCACGCCTGCCACTGGTCTATAAAGTCTAAAGGTTAGGGCATGAACAAAAGAAGTGAAGATGGAGAAAAGCGAAGGAAGCAAGTTTATTAAATTTTCTAGCAAAATTGATAAACAACTAGCAAATACTGAATGAGTTCAACCAAAGCAAAAAGCAACAAGGGAAGCAAAGAAAATCCTAAAGACTACCAAGAAGACTACTCTTCAGCAGCTTGGACACTCAACGACTACTTGATCGCCACACCTTCAGCAGCGGCACCATCCGGCACTTCACCCCTAGTTTCTCCAGCCTGGGCACCAACATCTTCGACTACTTCACCAATGGAGGCCTCAAAAGAAAAAGTGAGCAAGTATTCTGGAGAAATAGAGAAGGTCTCGAAACCTCGAGCCTATCATTCTCTCCCTTCAGCTGCTCATTCTCCTCGAGCAAACCAACACGGACGCGCTGCAGCTCATCCATTTCCTTCTTCAGACTTTCGTTGATCTTTAGTACACCTTGAAGTTTCAACACTTGGGGATCAAGCCTATCGACGATTCTCTTGAAGTGGATCACTTGATTATAAGCAGCAATCAACTCTTCATCCTTTGCATAAGCAGCGGAACGAAGCTCAGAAACGGCACCCTCAAAATCTTGAATCTAAGGTATGTAACATCCGGTCTTCTTCTCTGCACTTTCATACTTAACTTGGACCACTTCAAGCCTAGTTTTCAAGTCAACGATCTCTTGGTGAGCGGTCTCAAGCGCAGAGAAGCAGGGGCAGAGATATTAGACCCCTTCAAAGCAACGAGCTCAGAATCCAACATCTTAATCTCCTTAGTCGAGGAATAAGCTTCAGCTGCCATAGTCTTCGCCACCTCATTGGCAGCCTTGCTATATCTGCATCATAGCAAGCAGATCAGTCATTCTATATTGTGTCGTATGCTTCGTAAAAGAACTTGGGCAAGCAAACCTTTCTAACGTCATCAACAAACTTGGCACAAGCGTCCGTGTGTTCAAGCAGATCTGGTTTCGAGAGCACACATATCTCATCAGCCTCCCTAGAAGTAGGCTTAGTGGATTTCTCACAGCTGCCCACGCAAGCAGTCTCTTCTTTCCCAGCAGGCAAATTAGTCTCGATAGCAGAGGAAGTGGGCCTTGGCGCCACCTTAGCAACAGAGTCCATCTCATTGCTCTTTATAATACAAGCTTCTCCAAATGTGAACCAGACTTGGCTCTCAACGGATGTCTTGGTACAGACTTCGGCACTTGGGGTATGAAAGGACTTTTACACTGAGCAAATCTATCAGCAATCGTACAAGCCATTCTCAACATGGCCAGCGCCACATGCTCAGATCTAATAGCCTCATTTCTCTTCCCATATGAAGAAGAAGTCATGTCAATCACAGACCTCTCGGCAACAGGCAGCGAATGAAGTCTTCACTTTTTCCCAACCAGCATCTCTTGAGCAGGAGGGAAGATCTCTTCTTTCCACCTTCATTCATAATAGGCTACACAACAGCGTTCGTACAAGCCAATTCATCCGCCTTGTCCTCTTTACCTCCTCTCTCGGGAGCAGCCTACTTTTCTCCCGACAAATAGGACTAAGCAGCTAACGCCATTCACGGTACTCATCAGAGGAGCCCAACCCAACATTCTAGTAGGCAGGAGGTCTGCATGCCCAGAATTCTAGCAGCCCATGAAGCCCGCGACCTTCTCATTTCTCTCAATCGCCAGCTTGGCCCACATCAGGTCCAATAGCCTAAAGGATATGAGCCATGCGACTACCCTAGCACTGCGCCCCAGCGCCTCAGTTCGTAGCCCCAGCCGCTCAAGCTGCCCTTGGCTCTAGCTAAGCCAAGTAACCCAAGCAGTGGCCCCTGCCACAACACCTCATCGGCCCATGCCGAACCGACTCCTGGCCCCTTGCCAGCCGACGTGTTGAACCACCCGACGGCTGCCCCGCGACAGCACTGTCCAAAAAGAAGACAAAAAAAATTAAAATTTTCTTACATCGGTGTGGCACAGAGAAGACGAAGAAATCAACGAAAGACGGTCATTTGCACGGGCAAGATGTAGAAGATTGCTAGAGGAGAGGGAACAAATATCCTCTAAGCTCTCTCTCTCTTGTAGGGTAGAATAAATCGCTGTCCAAAGTTGATTTAATAACCCACTTAAGGTGGACTTAAATAGGCTTTGAGAGAAATTTATTTCCCTTTCCTATAAAGATCTAATTTCCTATTTAAGAGGGAATCTACATCAAAATAGGAAGCATTCCTAAGTTTCCTAAAAGCAAGGAAATCTCTACACCTGCTGCCCTTTCTTGCGAGCGGCCCAATAGGTGTGGGGACATTTGTGGAGCCAAAAATAATCACAAGGCGACACGTGAATTTTTGGGTAAAAGAGGACAAAAATACCCTTGAGGCATATTGGGATTCCTACACGCGAGCAGCGGGCAATCATCCCTCAACCATGTCAAAAATGCTCCAAAAGAGGTAAACAATTCAAAGTCCATCTCATCAAATCCCCTTTTGCAAGGTAACCTCCAAAATATTATGTTAATTGATTAATTAATGGATTAATTACCCAATTAATCCATTAAATACCAATTAAATCATCCAATTAACCACAAAATATATCTCATTCAATCCCAAAACTAGTCAATGGCCGGCCACCATCCTTTCTCCTTAACTTTTTCTATTTTTTCCCTCTTTATTACCCCATTTATGCTAATTAATCAATTTTGTAACCACCAATTTATTCATTTAGGTTTAATTAGCCAATAAATTGGCTAATTAAACAAAATCTCAACCTAAAAACCACATTATGGCCGGCCACTTCTTCTCCAAAGTGGATCGGCCTAGCCCTATAAAAAGGCTCCTATTTTCACCAAACACTCATTCCAACACTCTTGCAAAAATCCCAAAATTCTCTAAACACTATTTCTCTCTAAATTCTAACTTTGGCATCGGAGGTTCTTTGGCCAAAGCCCCCCCCCCCCCCAATTCATCGTGGGCGCGTGAGGCTCTTGGCCTTGACCTAAGGTGTTAATTGTTTTGTAGGTGCAAGATTGTCCAAGATCAAGGAGGAAGAAACTTGCATCCACACCAATTGTTGGATAAATCCTTAATTGAAGGCTTTAGGTAAAACTTTGCATGCATGGGTCTCCAACTTTAATATTGATGGGAATTGGATTTGTCCTGCCTCTCTCCATGATAGTGTACATCTCATTTAGGATCAAATTTGTTCTATTTGTTTGCCAAGGACTACTGAAATTGATGATACTTTGATTTGGACCGATTCTTCTGATGGTCGTCTCACGCTTTCTCGTGCCTATGATATTAAACGAAGCAAGCAACCCTTGGTGGTTTGGGATCGTTGGGTTTGGAATTCTTGTTTTTGTCCTAGAAATTCTCTTTTTCTATGGAAATTCATGCATGGGGAAATTGTTACAGATTCTTTATTACATGATAGAGGCTTTGCTCTTCCCTCCATGTGTTCCCTTTGTTGATCACATGTGGAAACTCCAAGACATTTGTTTTTTGAATGTTCCTTCTCACATCAAGTTTGGTCTTAATGTTTAAATTGGTTTGGGATGATCTCTCCTTTTGATGATATTATGACCTTCTTCACATATCCTATTCACAAAGGCTATGACTCACATATTCAACTTCTATGATGGGGCTTAATTGGAGCTTGTTTATTTTGTCTTTGGACAACACGTAATAAGCTTCGATTTGACGATATTCGACCATCCATTGCTGCTATTGTTCGCTCAATTAATTGTCAGCTCCTTGAAATTGATTCGCTTAGCAAGGGAAACATGAAAAATTATGTGGAAGAACTTTGCATTCTTCGCGCTATTGGTTTGTTTGGTCTTTCTGCCAAGTCCCTCGTGTTATTGAAGTTATATGGAAACCACCATCTCTACATTGGGTCAAGGTGAATACCGATGGTGCAGCTCATGGATCACCGGAATTGGCTGGTAGTGGCGATATCTTTCATGATCATTTTGGTTCATGCTTAGGGTGTTTTGCTACTTCTTTAGGGTGTTTTGCTAATTCATGCGGTAAACTTAGTTTGGGAGAAGGGCTGTTCTTTTCATTTATGTTCCTCATAATCGTGTTCCCTGATATTTGAGGGTTCGTTGGTTGAATTGTCGAGCGTTGCTTTGTTCTATATGCATACGAGTTGTTAGAGAACAATTTAGAAACAAAAATAACAGAAATACAGAACTTGAAATACTTATACTTTATTACTCAAAAATATTTGCAATACATAATGAAATTACATAATAAATACAGAAATTAAAATGATACTAACTTGAATGAATCAAAGGTAGAGGTTAGCGCAAAAGCTATGTCTTTTGAACAGTATTTCCGTCATACTCTTGTGCTTGTGGTTCTACAATGTCTGCTTGACCAGAATACAACTACCTAATTCAGTTGAATATCAGAGTGTGCGATAACCAATACTACAAACTAATAAGAATCATATTAAACAAACGAAAAATGCCAAAACGGCTACAAAATCTTAAGAGGCTACATTGTGACTAACTTGTTCTCAAACTAAATTACAAGCTCTATTTATAGAGAACTAAACCTAAGAAACCCTAACTGGGATGGGCTAGGCCCAATTCCTAAACAAACAAGGAAAATCCAAATACTAAAATAAACATAAATACTAATATTTTTCAACACCCCCTGTCAAACTCATGGCGGTACACAACATGAGTTTGCCAACAAGCAGATGTGGATGCAAGACTCCAAATTCCAGTGCTAGTGCCAATGCCAATACCAATGCTAATGCAAGATTCCAATGCCAGTGCTAGTGCAAACTTTCCGAACAAACCAACAAAAAATCTAGTTCACCATCTACCCAATGTCACTCTAGTGGTCACCAGTCCAAACACTCGAGTGATCGTTGTAGAAGGAAACAACAAGCTACAGAAACAAGACCAAATAACAACATCACGTGGGCCCTAAACCCTCAAAACACAACAGCCATATTTTTTTCCTTCCTTCTTTTCCCTTTTTTCTTCCTTCTTTTTCCTTTCCATGGTTCCATTTTTTTTGTTCTTTTCTCTTTCGTCCCTTTTTTTATTTATTGGGGGATCTTCTCCTCTGCAAGCAAAACCTTTTTTTTTTCCTTTCATTTTTCTTTTCCTTGCAAACAATCAATACCAACTAACAAATCTAAAACGAACAACGACAAAGGCAAACAAATTGATACCAACGAGAACGGATTGAACCCTAAGGATTGAACCTGCTCTGATACCAATTTGAATATCATAGTGTGCGATAACCAATACTACAAACTAATAAGAATAATATTAAACAAACGAAAATGCCAAAACGGCTACAAAACCTTAAGAGGCTACATTATGACTAACTTATTCTCAAACTACATTACAAGCTCTATTTATAGAGAACTAAACCTAAGAAACCCTAACTGGGATGGGCTAGGCCCAATTCCTAAACAAACAAGGAAAATCCAAATACTAAAATAAATATAAATACTAATATTTTCCAACAAATTCTACAACCCACACTGGATTATAGAATTCTAGCGAATTGTTTTGTGTGTTTACTCTCTGGAAACTTTGTACGGAAGAAAAAGAGGAAGAAAAGATAAAGATACTTGGAAACTATGATTGCAGATATATAGGTTGTTTCACACCCTTTCAAATACTTCAGCGTATTTGAAAATGCACAACTCTTTCTAAGAGCTGTGTCTCTTAATCAAAACATTTTTTAATTAATAAATTAATTAAAAACTTAATCCGAAATTAAAATTAATGAATCTACTTCTAAGGTCCCAAGTGCCCCAAGGCCCAAGGCCCTTGTCTTGATTAATTAATATTAATTGTATTAGGCTATATTATACAAACTAGCCTTCAATCCATTTCCAAATGGTTCAAATCCTAACTACTACTATAAAGGACTAGACCTATATAAAGGCTAAAGGCCATTGATAATTCAATATTTCCTGATGTGGGACAATAGGAGTCTCAAAACTCCTACAAGAGTTACACATATTTTTCGAGAAAGGAATCAAGTGGCTAACTGTTTGGGAAATTTTGGACTGGGTCATCCTGGGGTTTATTGGTGGGATTCTTGTCCTCCTTGTGCTACTGACGTGCATCATCATAATCTTTCTCTTCACCTATATTTTTCAATTTTGTTATGATGAGTTTGACATTGTTTTTAGGTAACTGAGTTTTCTTGTTTCAAGTAGTTTTCTACTTCTTGTTAAGATTTGGCTTCAAAAATTATTTTAGCAGGTATTGGCCTTGTTTCCCCTGCTTGTATTACTTTTCCTTTTTTCTTCATATTATTAATAAAATCTAGTAGAGGGAACAGGGCGGGGCAAGGGGTGGGGGTGTTTCTGGGTGCAACGGTCCTTCCTCCTTCGAGAGAGGGTGTTTCTTGGTGCAATGGTCCTTCCACCTTCGAGAAAGGGTTGGTGCCTCGCACAGACTGTTGACGAAGAGCTAATCTTGCTTAATCCGTGTCTAAAAAAATAAATTAAGAAAAAAGCCTTGGAATTGCAAGGTAGTTTAATCTTTTCCAATTTCATTGCGTATAATCTCTCCAAACATTGTGTTTGATATAATGTTGAAAATATTATCAGTTTCTTTCTGCTTATGTACATTTTTTGTTTATTTTAGATGCACAAGAAATATAACGGTTTTAAATTGGAAGATCAAGGTTCATGGTGATTTAGATTGGACTTTGATGTTTTGAATAGGATGCAAGATGGGTTTGTGCCTCCGTTTATTTTGAATCAGCCTCTCCACATGCGCTCACGTTTTCTTTATATTATTCAAGTTTTTGGAGTTTGATGACGTTGTTTTCGGTTTTTACTCTTTAGTTGTTTTACCTAATTTTTTGAATTTTTTAATTCCAATTCTAATTTGTTTTCCTTTTCGTTTGTTTTTCTAAGCATCTGCACTTATTCTGCAGAACAAATGAAGCACAAACAACGTTCGGCAGAAGTTGTGGGTTGTTCATTCTTATGTTTAGGGTTTAGGGTTTAGGGTCAAAGCCTCAAAGATACATTTTTGTTAGTATCTCATGTCCTTCTTTTTAGTATCTTTATGTCTTTATTTTTGCCAAAACATCTATATGGTTAATTATGAGTGTTCGTATTTTCTTTCTTTACTACCCATAGAATCTGAAGCAATGTAATAAATGTGTGCACTCTCTTCAAATATTACAAAAGTATCAGAGTTTACTAAAGGTTATTTTTCTAGCAACTCACATCTTTCCTATTCATCCATTACTTTTCTCATTCTTTTGCTAACCTCAATTTGATATTCTCCTTGGATATGGGATGGAACTATCAACAAAACTGCAGCATTTCTTTTTCCTTTTTGCTAACCTTACCGCCCACAGATATTTATTACAGCGTTCATTTCTTTTCTCATTCTTTTGTTTATCACGATGCAGTACGGGCGAGTTAATTGTTTGTTAAAACGATTATATAAAAGAATGCGTAAAAAGTCTATAGTTACTTGACCTAATAATTCTGAAATTGTGATTTTTATATTGCGTTTTCATTTTGTGTGATTTTGTTTGCTCTACTGTGGTTGCATTTGTGTCTGCAATAAAAAAGGATGAAAGCAGTGCGATCAAATACGTTAAATGCCAAAGCAATGTAGAAGGAGATCTCAAATTAATTTCATAACTGTGTCTGCATCTCTTGGAATTAACAAGAGTAGTGTCTTATAATGTAAAGATGCAATTACTGTGTGGAATCTTTCTGCAATATAATTTATATTTACTATCTTTTCTCAAATAGTTTGTCTATCCCATGAAAATATGAAAATTAATTTTATCACTGCCTGAATATGAGAAATTTTGGACATATAAAACCAATGCATGTATAACACATACGAAGTGTTTACGTAGTGAAGATGTTTTTATGTATGCACAATTGTGGAAAAGAAGAGAAAAATGAACTCTGTATGTGCGCGTAGCGAGAATACTCTGATATCATTTAGTCATGTAGGTAAGTTGTTGGCCATTTAGTTCACTTCTCTACCCCCTCTCTCTTTAGCATGTAAGATGCCCTCCTGTTTGCTGATAGAGAATTAATACAAGGTTCTTCTTTTATAACTGTTTGAGTGGATATTTAATGCTAGACTTAGTGTGATTGGAGGCCCAAGAACGCAAAAAGTAGAAAGATGATTGGGCTCAGACAAGTCGACGGCCCAGGAAGAAATTAAAATTCATTTTTGCCAAGGAAAGGCAACAAGCCTATGTGAGAAGTGACACTCAGAGGGCAGCTCACCCCCAGCAAAAAAAATACTTTTCAAGGGCATGGATAGGTAAATAAACGGTGACTCACCATACTCTGAGGCCATCACCAAAAAAGGGGGCTTGGACAATCAGGCTGGAGAGTCTATAAAAGCAGCGAATGACACAAGGAAGAAAGACACTCAACCAATCAATCAAAGACATTCAACTTTGCACTCCAGCAAGCAAGAAACCAAAAAGCTTTAGTTTGTCCAAACTTTATCCTTTTGATCGCAGGTCCACCATAGAAAGCCATCTTTTGTCAAGTTTTAGAAGCTCTACTGCCTTTCCCCTATGTTGTAGTATCGAATCCCTCTAGTAAACCCGATTTATATTTCATTCTCCAAAGATTACAATCCCTGTAAAACACTAAGAGAAGTGGTTGCAAAAAGATGAACCTTGCCTGACAAGGTCATAATCTTGACCGAGTCTCTTTTGTTTGTACTTACATAAAGTAGATCTGTTGTTTTATGCATCTTTCATTGTATCTTACATCATTTTCGACTGCTTTTCGTTCAAAGTTTCATCTATGATTAATCTTGCTAAACTAATTAACCTTGTTTCTTTAGTGTTAACTGTAACCAAAGAAATAATCTGAAGGGCCCTGAACTCCTTTTAATTGGACATATGATATTATGAGTAAAAGTCCTTGTTTACAAGGCAAGAAAAAGAACTTTATACAGACTTAACTCATCAGTAAACAATCCAATAGAACCAATAAGTCTAAATAACTTGTGGTGCAGATAATCAATCCATTTAATAACCAAGAAAGAACAATATGTTATACAAATATAAGGGTGGCACACTCATACCCATATTAGTTTTGATTGTGAGCCTTAAGGCCTAACAAATGCACCACAAAGGCACCATTCAAACTAATAACAAACTCATATTGCAATACATCAAGCAGCAAACCTTACCTGACAGGCAAGATTCAGAAGAGTTGTGCGAGGGACAGATCTAGCCCAAACAATAACTGTTGATGCCTTCAAGATCAAGGTTGGGGTTGCAGGCATGTGCAATTAGTGTGATTCAAGATCAAGGTTGAGAGTGAGTATTCATATTAAACCTAGCGTAGTTGAAAGATCCAAAGGACTTGTAAATGTATTTTATAGTTTGGAATATTAGTATTGTTTATCAAGGTCCTAAAAGACGATAGGCGCTAGTCGGGCGGCGGGCTGGGGCCAAGCGCCTAGGCGGCTAGGCGGGGTCTAGGTGGGTGCCTAGGTGGACTAGGCGGATTTAAGTAAATCCATTATATTTCGTGTAAATAAGTGTCTGTTTATACTTAGAATATAAATAATTTCATCATAAACTACAAAATAGAATGACATATGTATTATGAAGTATTGGTACATAATGAAAACATGGAGAACAAGCATATAGTATGTGCTCATTTAAGTATTCAACAAGTCTCTTACAATTTATTAAAAAAATTAAATACAAATTGAAAGTTATCTATTTTCTGTCTAAATGAGTCGTAACCTAGCGCCTAAGCATGGCCATTCAAACTAATAACAAACTCATATTGCAATACATCAAGCAACAAGCCTTACCTGACAGGCAAGATTCATGAGAGTTGTGCGAGGGACAGATCTAGCCCGAACAATAACTGTTGATGCCTTCAAGATCAATGTTGGGGTTGCAGGCATGTGCAATTAGTGTGATTCAAGATCAAGGTTGAGAGTGACTATGCATATTAAACCTCGCATGGATGAAAGATCCAAAGGACTTGTAAATGTATTTTATGGTTCGGAATATTAGTATTGTTTATCAAGGTTCTAAAGGACGCTAGGCGCTAGTCGGGCGGCGGGGTGGGGCCTAGCGCCTAGGCGGCTAGGCGGGGTCTAGGCGAGCGCCTAGGAGGACTAGGCGGATTTAAGTAAATCCATTATATTTCATGTAAATAAGTGTCTGTTTATACTTAGAATATATATAATTTCATCATAAACTACAAAATAGAATGACATATGTATTATGAAGTATTGGAACATAATGAAAACATGGGGAACAAGCATATAGCATGTGCTCATTTAAGTATTCAACAAGTCTCTTACAATTTATTAAAAAATTAAATGCAAATTGAAAGTTATCTATTTTCTGTCTAAGTGAGTCGCAACCTAGCGCCTAAGCGGGGCCATTCAAACTAATAACAAACTCATATTGCAATACATCAAGCTGCAAACCTTACCTAACAGGCAAGATTCAGGAGAGTTGTGCGAAGGACAGATCTAGCCCTACCAATAACTATTGATGCCTTCAAGATCAAGGTTGGGGTTGCAGGCATGTGCAATTAGTGTGATTCAAGATCAAGGTTGAGAGTGAGTATGCATATTAAACCTCGCGTGGATGAAAGATCCAAAGGACTTGTAAATGTATTTTATAGTTTGGAATATTAGTATTGTTTATCAAGGTTCTAAAAGACGATAGGCGCTAGTCGGGCGACGAGCTGGGGCCTAGCACCTAGGCGGCTAGGCAGGGGTCTAGGCGGGTGCCTAGGCGGACTAGGCGGATTTAAGTAAATTCATTATATTTCGTGTCAATAAGTGTCTGTTTATACTTAGAATATATATAATTTCATCATAAACTACAAAATAGAATGACATATGTATTATGAAGTAGTGGAACATAATGAAAACATGGGGAACAAGCATATAGTATGTGCCCATTTAAGTATTCAACAAGTCAATTACAATTTATTAAAAAAAATAAATGCAAATTGAAAGCTATCTATTTTCTGTCTAAGTGACTCGCAACCTAGCGCCTAAGCGGGGCCATTCAAACTAATAACAAACTCATACTGCAATACATCAAGCAGCAAGCCTTACCTGACAAGCAAGATTCAGGAGAGTTGTGCGAGGGACAGACCTAGCCCGAACAATATTGTTGATGCCTTCAAGATCAATGTTGGGGTTGCAGGCATGTGCAATTAGTGTGATTCAAGATCAAGGTTGAGAGTGAGTATGCATATTAAACCTCGCGTGGATGAAAGATACAAAGGACTTGTAAATGTATTTTATAGTTTGGAATATTAGTATTGTTTATCAAGGTTCTAAAAGACGCTAGGCGCTAGTCGGGCGGCGGGGTGGGGTCTAGCGCCTAGGCAGACTAGGTGGATTTAAGTAAATCCACTATATTTCGTGTAATATTTCGTGTAAATAAGTGTCTGTTTATACTTAGAATATATATAATTTCATCATAAACTACAAAATAGAATGACATATGTATTATGAAGTATTGGAACATAATGAAAACATTGGGAACAAGCATATAGTATGTGCTCATTTAAGTATTCAACAAGTCTCTTACAATTTATTAAAAAAATTAAAAGCAAATTGAAAGTTATCTATTTTCTGTCTAAGTGAGTCGCAACCTAGCGCCTAAGCGGGGCCATTCAAACTAATAACAAACTCATATTGCAATACATCAAGCAACAAACCTTACCTAATAGGCAAGATTCAGGAGAGTTGTGCAAGGGACAGATCTAGCCCGAACAATAACTGTTGATGCCTTCAAGATCAAGGTTAGGGTTGCAGGGCATGTGCAATTAGTGTGATTCAATATCAAGGTTGAGAGTGAGTATGCATATTAAACCTCACGTGGATGAAAGATCCAAAGGACTTGTAAATGTAATTTATAGTTTGGAATATTAGTATTGTTTATCAAGGTTCTAAAAGACGATAGGCGCTAGTCGGGCGGCGGGCCGGGGTCTAGGCGGGTGCCTAGGCGACTAGGCGGATTTAAGTAAATCCATTATATTTCATGTAAATAAGTGTCTGTTTATACTTAGAATATATATAATTTCATCATAAACTACAAAATAGAATGACATATGTATTATGAAGTATTGGAACATAATGAAAACATGGGGAACAAGCATATAGTATGTGCTCATTTAAGTATTCAACAAGTCTCTTACAATTTATTAAAAAAATTAAATGCAAATTGAAAGTTATCTATTTTCTGTCTAAGTGAGTCGCAACCTAGGCAGGTGCCTAGGCGGGTTTGGGCGGGCTAGGCGGGCACCTCAGCTGGTCTAGGCGCCCTTTTTTAATTTTCAAACGCCTAGGCATTAATCGGGGCGGTGGCCAACCGCCTAGCTCCTAAGCGGGGCCATTCAAACTAATAACAAACTCATATTGCAATACATCAAGCAGCAAACTTTACCTGACATGCAAGATTCAGAAGAGTTGTGGGAGGGACAGGTCTAGCCCGAAGAATAACTGTTGATGCCTTCAAGATCAATGTTGGGGTTGCAGGCATGTGCAATTAGTGTGATTCAAGATCAAGGTTGAGAGTGAGTATGCATATTAAACCTCGCGTGGATGAAAGATCCAAAGGACTTGTAAATGTATTTTATAGTTTGGAATATTAGTATTGTTTATCAAGGTTCTAAAAGACACTAGGCGCTAGTGGGGCGGCGAGGTGGGGCCTAGCGTCTAGGCGGCTAGGCGGGGTCTAGGCGGGTGCCTAGACGGACTAGGCGGACTTAAGTAAATCCACTATATTTCGTGTAAATAAGTGTCTGTTATACTTAGAATATATGTAATTTCATCATAAACTACAAAATAGAATGACATATGTATTATGAAGTATTGGAACATAATGAAAACATGGGGAACAAGCATATAGTATGTGCTCATTTAAGTATTCAACAAGTCTCGTACAATTTATTAAAAAAATTAAATGCAAATTGAAAGTTATCTATTTTCTGTCTAAGTGAGTCACAACCTAGCGCCTAAGCGGGGCCATTCAAACTAATAACAAACTCATATTGCAATACATCAAGCAGCAAACCTTACCTAACAGGCAAGATTCAGGAGAGTTGTGCAAGGGACAGATCTAGCACGAACAATAACTGTTGATGCCTTCAAGATCAAGGTTGGGGTTGCAGGCATGTGCAATTAGTGTGATTCAAGATCAAGGTTGAGAGTGAGTATGCATATTAAACCTCGCGTGGATGAAAGATCCAAAGGACTTGTAAATGTATTTTATAGTTTGGAATATTGGTATTGTTTATATAGGTTCAATTGGTCATTTTACATGTTATAAATCCCTTAATAATAATCTTAAGATCGATCTGTCCTGAAGTGGTCAAGAAAGTATACATTATAGCAATCAACATCGTTGTAGGACAACAACAACCACAACAACAAAAATAGCATCAATTTTGTGCTTTTTTTATTGGTCAGGGAAACCCAAAGAATTGTCACCCATCTATTAAAATCAGGAAAGGAATCCTCTCCGGATTCCTTCCATCAAATCTACCTAATCAATCAATCAGAACCCTTAAAATTTGATCTAACGACTACAAACAGGGGGCCTCTTTAAAAGTCATAATAACTTTAGCCATCAGATCAAATTTTAAGGGCCCGGATTAGGTGATTGGGTGGATTTGGTGGAAGAGATCCGGAGAGGATCCCTTTTCTTAAAACCAAAGCCCATTCTAACCTAATCGGCCTACACACAGTGTCCAGAAAATTTAAGATTACAAAGAGCTAGTTTGGAAGTGCTTTTAAAATTACTAAAAGTACTTTTGATGAAATTGATTTTGAGATTCAAAGACACTTTTAAGTGTTTTCTAGAAGAAACATCAGATATGTGCTTCTTGTAAGAAACATTTTACAGTATTTTTTCAAGATCCATTTTTTTACTAAGAATTAATTTCAAAAACATTTTCACTAAAGATACTTTCAGTCATGTTAAAACACTTGTAAACGGCAAAAAATGAAGTCTAAACAAAAAGAGAGATAAGAAACGCATATACCAAATTCAAAAGGGTACAAATTTCAGAGCTGAAGCCCGCCAAAGAGCGGCAGACACGGCGTTTGCCAGCTGGCAAAATCCCAATGCCACCTTATAAACCCTGGCACGTGTCACTCACCCTCTTCCCCCAAAGTCACGCCGTAGACTCGTCGGTCGTTTCCCCCCTTCTCACTAAACTCCGAAATGCAAAACTCCAATTTCAATTCTCACAATTACTCTCTGAATCTCTGCGAATTTATTTCCGAATCCCAGAAAATTAAATTACCCAAAAATCCAAAAATCTAAATCGGAAAATGAAGGCGGAGGCTTTGACTCTGGTGCTGGTCAACTTGGCCGGGATCATGGAGCGAGCCGACGAGTCGTTGCTCCCCGGCGTGTACAAGGAGGTCGGCGCCGCTCTCCACACCGACCCGACCGGGCTCGGGTCTCTCACTCTCTTCCGGTCCATTGTGCAGTCCGCTTGCTACCCAATTGCGGCGTACCTGGCCCGTGCGCCACAACCGGGCCCACGTCATCGCCCTCGGCGCCTTTCTCTGGGCCACCGCTACTTTTCTCGTCGCTTTTTCCTCAACTTTCACGGAGGTAATTAAATTTTGATTGAGTTGTTTCTATTTGGAATTCGTCGTCTTGGGTTTTGTTTCGTTTCTGGAATTTTCTCGGTTGCCAAACAGAAAGTTAGTGGCTTTATTAGGTTGTATCTGCTGATTGTGATTTCAATTTGTGAAGTTGTCAATTTGGTTTGCCAGAAATGATGGTTTGATTTGATTGTTGAAGATTCTACTTAGATTGCTATCTATAGTAATTGTGGATTTTTCTTTTCGAATTTTGAAAATAGTCTGGAGAGTACGTAAATGTTTGAAATTCTAGTCTGATCGAATAACCTAACCCGGGAGAAAAGATTTGGGGATGTTTTGTGTCAACTTCTAGTATCCTTTTATGCTAGTCATGAATGAAGAACTGCTCGAAAAGCTTAAGGGAGTCAAAGAAAAGAAATTGAAGTATCGCGTTTTCTTGTTGCTTGGATTTCTAGCTGAATGAACGGTCTGCGTTAGCTATGCAAGTAGGTTTTATAAAATCTTGTTTGGGAAAAACTGAGTAGTTGTGGTGAATAAATTTCACGTAACGGACATATTTGACTGTTCTAGCAGAGATAGTTAGATTTGGTGATCGCAGTCTTCACGGAAATTATGGTTTCAGTAGTTGAACTCAAATGCAGTGCTTGCGTTCACTGAGTAACTCAAATATATAGATGTGGAATCAAAAATTGTTTCTTGTGAAACAGTGAAAGCCTTGTAGAAATGAACATATAAGTTGAGCACACGAGGAGCTTGAAATTTGGTGGAAGCTGAATTCTTGGGTTCAGATTTGGATATACTAGATTCTGGACATGATAAAAGTGGATTCATCAGTCAAGTTTCTGAAAGTGTTTGGTAAAAATAAAATATACTGCTTATTTTAAAAGCAATGGACTCTAGACAGCAGCTTTTAAAAGTAGTATTTAGGTTGCTTTTAAAAGCTACTTTAATAAAAAGCGGAGTTGAGCATTTAGAATATTTTTAGTGGGAATTGTTATTGTCACTCCAAAAATTTCCTTTTACACTCCAAACTTTCTATAATTGGAAAGGAAAATACACTTTGTGCTAATAACAGTTCCCCTTTTAATTCCTATAATAGGCTCATTTATTTTAAACAGTGACATTATTTATCCTTCTAGACGCTGTTTTTACACTGCTTTTCATACTCATAGCACTTTTAAAAATACAGTTTATCAAATGCTCAATTGCTTTATTTTGCAGCTGATTATAGCACAGCAGAAGCAATTTATTCAAAAGGCACAACAATCCCAAACTGGCCCTAAAACGGATGTTTTCCGCTTCCTTTAACTTCTTTTTTCGTTAAAATGATACCTAAACTTTTACTTCCTTACTGTCATGCATAACAGAGTTTGACAGTTTCACTTGTATCACGTCTCTAATACGTTACTTATCAAATCAGTAAAGAACCAAAAAGATCGTGCACGAGAAATCGAGCATAAAATAAAAAGGTGAAGTGTTTGTTTTATAATTGATTCGAAAGGGGGTTATAACTGATAACTAAAGTTATCAGAACAAAAGGAGAGAAGTATCATTATGTTTAGCTTGATTCCAGCTTGTTTTATTCACTTTGAAGTCATTCAGCTTTTATTGATCAGGTGGCTATATCCAGAGCTTTGAATGGGATTGGCCTTGCTCTAGTTACTCCGGCTATCCAGTCCCTTGTAGCTGACTCAACTGATGACAACAACCGAGGTATGGCTTTCGGATGGCTTCAACTAACTGGCAATGTTGGTTCGATAATTGGTGGCCTTTGTTCTATATTGATAGCTCCAATAACAGTCATGGGAATCCCTGGGTGGAGAATTTCCTTTCACCTTGTTGGATTTATTAGTGTTGTAGTCGGTGTTTTAGTCCGTCTGTATGCCACTGACCCACACTTTCCAGATGGTGAAACAAAAGATAGCAGCCAGAAATCTAGTAGTTCCTTGTGGTCACACGTGAAGGAACTGGCCCTAGAAGCTAAGTCGGTTATTAAAATTCCTTCCTTTCAGATCGTTGTGGCGCAGGGTGTTACTGGTTCGTTTCCTTGGTCAGCATTGTCATTTGCGCCGATGTGGTTGGAACTTACTGGCTTCTCTCATGGGAAATCCGCTTTCCTCATCGCCTTGTTTGTGATTGGAAGTTGCCTTGGTGGCTTGTTTGGAGGTAAAATGGGAGATATCCTTTCCATGCGTCTTCCAAACGCAGGAAGGATTATATTAGCACAGATAAGCTCCGCATCTGCCATCCCTCTTGCAGCAATTCTTCTGCTTGCATTACCTGCGGACCCATCCACTCTTGTCATCCATGGTTTCATCTTGTTCAGCATGGGATTCTTAATATCATGGAATGCTCCAGCTACAAACAAGTAAGCCTTAAAACTTTGTAGTTCTGTCTGTCTTTAATTTCCTTACGTTTTTATGGAAAGTAAAGCAAAGACACCAACGGATGGCATGGTCTATGCAGTCCAATTTTTGCAGAGATAGTTCCTGAGAGATCCCGAACAAATGTATATGCTTTGGACAGATCTTTCGAGTCCATACTCTCATCGTTCGCTCCTCCAGTAGTTGGGATATTGGCTCAACGCATTTATGGTTATAAACCAGTTCCTCAAGGGTCCAGTGCATCTGAAGAGATTGCCACGGAACGCTTTGTCATTGGCAAAAGCACTATATACAGCAATAGGAATTCCAATGGCTCTCTGTTGTGTCATTTACTCATTCCTATATCGCACCTACCCAAGAGACAGGGAGCGTGCACGGATGGAAGTTTTAATAGAATCAGAGATGCAACAAATAGAATTAGAAGATTCGCCTACCGGAGAAGAATATTCGCGTGCTCGGTTTCCTGAATCGGAAGAGCTGTATGTGAATGATAGAACTGTCATTGAAGTAGAGTATGAAGGTGAGGACACTCTTGATGCTGATGCCGATGATGATGAACAGACACTGCTATACCGCCAGTTAACGTTTGCCAATTTGAGCCCGCTGTAATTTTACCAGAATTTCACTGAACATTCCAGCTCCATTCAAGCACATCCAAATACCATACATGTACGAAAGGATTTTATCCTTCCTGTTTTGACCTCCGGCCAGAAAACGAGCTAGAGAAAGGCAACTTCCATACTAACCAACTGCTTGAGCTTGCCAACAGAAGAGTTCTCGCTTTCTTTGCTGGTTTTCTTGCCATTTTAACCACATGCTTTCTCGAGAGAAACATTTGGATAAAACGGTCGTACGACCGTTTGCGTACGAGATGTAACAAATCGATAATGAGATGAAGCACAATCATTTATAGTGAATCATATTATCCAAATTTTGATGATATAGTTTGGTTTCATTCCTAACATCATGACATATTAATGTTTCTTTACATAGGAGATTGCTTGTGGCACAAGAATAATTAATTAAGTGGGTTTTGTGGCAGAGATCATCACAAAAAGCCCATACCTCACTTTTGTAAAACCAACTAGCCCACATGCTTGGCAGAGATCTTCGAATTCACTTTCTGATGTGAAGACTTGGCTGCCCGATATTTGCTTTGTTACCTACCAAACAAGAAAAAAAAAAAAGGGTAAAATCGAATCGAAAACTGGTGAGATGAAATAGAAATTTTAATACCAAGTCATCGGCTACATGGGGCATATTCAGCAGAATCCCAGAGCTGCAGCAATGAAAGTTTGGAGTACGAAAGATGTACCTGTGTTATGTTCCTTAGAAATGGGATGAGCGAAAAACGCCCGTCCAGTATGTAAGTAGATGCAACGAACACCCCACCAGGTCGCAGGACTCGACTAATTTCAGCAACCTTCAAAACCACAATTACCCAGAGAAATACTGGTTAAAAACTAAAAACCGAGAAATGGAAAATGTTCATTAACTTGTTGTAGACAAATTAATTAGCATCAAGGACATGTAAATACTTACACCACTGTCTGTTACGATAAGATTTAGTACCCCTTACAGGTAGCTAGAACAAGCAGAGCGGTTAATTAAGTACTTACAGCTGCTGATGGTGAAGGCCAACAATGTAGGGCGGCACCAGCATGCACAGCATCAACAGAACTTGTAGCAAAAGGAAGCCTAGATATATCAGCTCTGACCAGTATTATGTTCCTAACAAAAAAACAAACTTAATCAGGTATTTTACGATTGATAACAAAATTTCGGAAAGATCCATAAGGAGATAGCACCAAATACGATTTGAAACTTTTAGCAGGTTTTATCATATAAATTTGAATGAAAACATCAAGGTTCTGTACTCTTTGGGGAAGTTCTCCTCCTGCTGAATGAATCCATAGCATTCCTTCAACATGTTCTCTGAGTAGTCCAAAGCAACAACAAGAGAAAACAATCCACTCTTGGCAAAAAGTCTAGAAAATAGCCCACTCCCACAACTTGCATCGATGATATTTCCACCACCCAAGACAGGCTTCAAGAAATTTTTAGTCCACTCGAACTGCAGTTAAAACTATGCTGTGGTTAACAACTCAACAACCTCCTTAGCAAGACAAATCAAATACACAGGTAAAATACGACTGTTTTTAGTATTTCAAACAACCATATTGACATTTGATAAGCCATTGAGATGAGAAAATGTGGAATAAAAGAACTGATCAGTGATCATCTTACCTCTTTCTCTGGGCCAGGAAGACCAATCAATCCAGTAAAGCTTTGACGCCAACCCCTCTCATAGAGATACGATATCAATGGAGTCCTGATGCAACAAAAAGTCACCTATACGTTAAATAGAGATGCAGATCAAGTTCAACATATTCATGAGGTATCAGCAAGTACTATTGGTAATGCTTTGAAAATCGTAATGCGGTAGATGCAATCAATTCAACTAGGTTCATGCTCCATCTATGCCACAGAGGATAATGTAAAAAAGTTGACCTCAGCGGGTCTATGAGAACAGAAAGAATCTCGTTCACATAATAAGAGTCAAAGAAGATACATGATCTCGGAACATATGTACCAAATCAAGCCGTAAAAGATCAATATAGTAAACATCAGATGTTATTCTGCACTGTAAGCCCATAATAGAGCCTAATTTTGTTATTCCAGAGGATAAACTGAAAGGACTCACGTCTGACTCTACTTCGGCATGTTTATTCACCATCCTTATTTAAAATTCGTTGCGAAAACATACAGATACCACATATCGGTTGTATAATTAAAAGCTATATACAATTTCGGTACCTAAACATTTCTGTGATAAAGGGCATTGATTCGCCATAATTCTTGGCGCCGCTTGCTGTTGTCAGGTCAATATGTGTTTCGTTGCCAAAGTAGGTCTTCTTACAAGTGCTACAATGAAAACTAGACCCAGAAGCAGACTCACTGCAAAATAATCAAACCACTCCCCAAATCAACGAAACTGAAAAGTGAATCGAAATTATACAATGCAACCTCTTACACGGATAAGCCGGGATCACCGGAACTTGAAAATGGATCGTAGCATATCGGACAAGCTAAAATGTTGATGCTGCTGATGCCATCATTGTGTACCACAATTGGTTCCTATTGTTTATGAAGCAAACAATTTCAAACCTTAAATCTCAAAAATAAACATTAATTCATTCCTAAATTAAGGTTGTCCGAATGATTTGCTAGGAAAATACAAGCTCTAAACTTTGCCATTTTCCTGCCGTTTCTCAGCAACCAAACAGAAAAAAAAACTAGAATTGGGTTTTCAGTTTTCTATTCCGTGAACTGATTCGACGAATTGAATTGATGAAATAACGCAAGAAAATAAGCTAAATGCAACGTACGGTTGGCTCGACTTCGACGGCGGCGGCGGAAGCAGCAGCTCGAACTTTGATGGCCGCCGCGAAAGAGCGCTTGAAAACCGATAAAGTAGCACAAGGCCTGAGCTTGAGAAAGCAAGGCCTCGAGTTACCGAGTTGACTCAGAAGAAACGGCGAGGACAGGTTGCCGACCATCGTCGCCATGATCTCTCCGTTTTGGTTTGCGGTGGTAGCTCTGAGTCTCTACTTACAACTTTGAATTAATTTATTTATTAATTTGGTCGGAATTATTACCGCATTTGTTTTGTTTGCCCGAATTTTGGAAAGATGACAAGTATGTGGCGACAAAAGTCCAGGATCCAGGCCCTTTATGACGGACGGTTAGATTGAACGGCCGGTGCAAAATCATATAAATATGATAGGGCCCAACAGAAAAGAGCTTCGTGAGAGCAAAAAGGAAAGAAACATAGAAGGCTAAAAACATTCGTACTTTTCCAAATGGTGAAAGTTGGTTCCTATACAGACCTAGAGAAAGAGTGTGCACGATAAGGACAAGCCACAACTCTCAAACATTTGAATAATGTCAACTCTTACAAGAAATGACAATAATATGATCAGATGTCAACTCTTACAGGAGAAATGACAATAATATGATAAGGGTAAACACCGAACTACCTTTTTGAAAGAGGATCATAATATAATAACTTGGGCAAGAACAATGCCAAACAAACTCATACAATAGTATGATGGGCAAGCTCAAAAGAGAGCCTCTGAAAAAAAAAACTAAACCCGTCAACATAGTTTCTTTCTGGTGCTAGGCACATATCACCATGAGTAATTACACGGCATTCTGTGAATCGGATTCTACAATAAGAGGCAGCTAACTCGCATCAATAGCAAATTCAAGACCCACCTTCAATTGCACGGACCACCACTTCCATGCCTCTCCTACCTTTTCTCGTATCCACTGCACCACCCACATTTAGCATGAACCCCCCTTCCGGCGGAGGGACCAAAACATTACTCTGACCTTGCAAAGATTACTATGTTGTGAAAGATTAACGTTACGGTATTTATCGACATGGTCCTTTACACACTGAATTAGAACATCAAACTCCATCCTTTGGGACCCAAACACTAATTGGTTCTTGTCATACCATAACCACCAAATCTCAGCCGCGAACAGTGGACAAACACCTAATTACCTAATAGATTAGATTCCTAACAATCTTTTCCCTAAAAATAAGCTTGTTCTCAAGCTTTGAAGACATGAAAGAGTATGAGAATGAAATATGCATCCTCCCGGGTAGCATCGTGTTCTGACAGTCACAACCATTTGATAAACCAACAAGTGATCGCATGGTTGTTGCGTTTAAACATCCCACATTGCAGTATTTTTTTGGTATCCAAGCAACAAGTTCGGCGTCAATCATCAGCGGAAGCACTGTGAAAAGAACCACATGAGAACCCAGCTTGGGTTTAAGAAGAAAGACATAGAATGTTGGGTGAATGTGGTTGTAAGAGGTGGGAGGCAGATCCAACGTATAAGCTACATTCCCCACACGAGCAAAGACTTTGTAAGGGCCATAATAACTTGGTGCCAATTTGGGGCAGTAGGTGTGACTGACAGAGGATTGACTAGGGGTGGAATTTTTTCCCGAAAATCCCGAACCGTCCCGATCCCGTCCCGAATTTTGACCGAAAAATTCCCGAACCGAAATTCCCGAAACCTTCGATACCCGAAACCGAACCCGTCCCGAAAGTTTCGGTTTGGGATTCGGCCATAGTTTTGAAAGCTTTCGGTAATCCCGAACCGAACCGAATATTATATATATATATATATATATATATATATATATTTATTTTTAATTTTTAATTAGAAATTACTTGAACCGTTGGATTTGTTAAGATCTAATCCTAACCGTCCATTAGTTAGGTTTGTAGGGTAGTCTCTCAGATCTCTCGACTCTCTCAGTCGCTCTCACTCTCTCTGTTGCTCTCAGATCTCCCGCCGCTCCACTCCGTCGAACCCACGGCACTCCTCGTCGTCCATTGACTCCGGAAGGAAGGAAGGAAGGAAGACGCATGAAGGAAGGAGGAAGGAAGACACAAATCGAGTCCCAAATCCAGGTTAGTCTCAGATCTCTCGGACTCTCTCAGTCGCTCTCACTCTCTCATTCGCTCTCACCGCTCTCACTCTCACACTCACTCTCTCTGTTGCTCTCACACTCACTCACTCACTCACACTGTCTGTCACAGTCCCGCCGCTCCACTCCGTCGAACCCACGGCACTCCTCGTCGTCCATTGACTCCGGAAGGAAGGAAGGAAGGAAGACGCAGGAAGGAAGGAAGACTCGAATCCGACACAAATCGAGTCCCAAATCCAGGTTAGGGTTTCTGATTTTTGATTGACTTGATTTCTGTGAGTATTTTGTTGAATGTGTGAGGAGAATTGGTGGGTGAAAAGTAGCAATTGTTTACTGGATTTCTGTGAGTAAAAGTTCTATCAATTGTTTACTGGAATACAAACCTAATACATAGCAACCATTTAAAGTTCTATCAATTGTTATTGGGTAGTTAATAACACAGACAAAACAGGAACGCTGCTTGTAGCGCTAGGAGAACTCACAGGGACACGACCAGAAACATAGTTGTGATTAAGCAAAAATCTTAACTCAAATAATTACGTCTTTCTGTATCAATCAAATCATTGAGACTTTCATTCTGTATTCACAATGAACAATACATGTTTAGAAATGATTAGCATCAACACCAACACAAAGGAGGGTTCAATTATCAACAAGGGGAAGGGGTCCACCATCAACACCAACGTCAACGGGCTATTCATCAACAAGGGGAAGGGGCCGAAGGGGCCAAAGGGAATGAACGAACTTAACCTTGGAGTTTGGTTTGTAACTTAATCTAAATTCATTTGGAGTTTGGTTTGTAAAACCTAACTTATTTCATTTTGGTTGCATGCACTTTTAATTAACTAGTTTGGTAGACAATTTGGAAGTTTGGTTTGTAAAACTAACTTATTTCATTTTGGTTGCATGCACTTTTAATTAAATAGTTTGGTAGACAAATACAATTTTGAACTTAAGCTTAACTTGTTAGTTGCTTGCTTCCTTTGTATGAAAATTGAAACATGTGGCAGTGGTATTGTGATATTCATTTTGTAGTGAAATTGAAACAAGTGGGCTGGGCAGTGGCTGTGCAACCTGTTTTTTTTTTTTTTTTTTTGGGCAGTGGGCTGGCTGCAATCTTAAAAGCCCAACATTTTGGGCTTCAAGGCCCAATCCCGAATTATCCCGAAACATTTTCGGGAATCCTGAATTTCGGGAAATGCACATATTCGGTTCAGTTTCGGGATATAAAATCTCATCCCGAAATGTTTTGGTTCGGGATTCGGGTAAAGAGTTTCGGTTCGGGATCCCGACCCGAACCACCCCTAGGATTGACGATAGGGTTATAGCATAGGAACACCCAATCTCCGACCTGGAATTCACGCTCAATGCGTTTCTTATCATCAGAATAGCACATTCTTTCTTAAGCGATATGTAGGTTTCACGCAATCTATACAGCATCACAATCACGAAGGGGTAGTGACTATAAGGTGAACCAAAGATGATCCTAGTACGCACGGGATGACTCCTGGTGGGGGTAACCATATACAGCTTCAAATTGAGTCATTTGGATAGCTGAATGGAAAGTGGTATTGTACCACCATCCAACCCATGGCAGCCATTCCACTCAAGACTTTGGTTTGTTTACCACAAAGCTGTGCAGGTAATGTTCCAGGGTGCAATTCAACACTTCAGTTTAGCCGTCAAACTGAGGGTGGTATGCAGAGCTTCGACATAGTTGAGAACCGTGCAATTCAAAGAAAGATTCTCAGAATTGACTGATAAATATAGGATCACAGTCATGTACAATTGTGGCAGGCATACCATGAAAGCAGAACACTTCTTGGAGAAAAATTTCAACCACCTTAGTAGCGGAATAAGGGTGTTTGATTGGTATGAAATGCCATACTTGGAAAAATGATTCACCACAACTAATGTCGCATTACGACAATGAGTAGAAAGAAGACTTTAGGTAAAATCTATAGTAATGTTTGTCCATATTTGTGTTGGTTGGAAGTGGCTGAAGCAAGTCCGAAGGTTTAAGAGTTTCGTAATTTGTTCGCTGACAAGTATCACAGCCAACAACAAAAGACTTCACCTTCTTTTTTAAACCTGCAAATTGAAATTGTGAAGAACAAATTTATAGGTACGAAGGAACCCATAGTGCTCTGCAGTTGTAGAGGAATGGAATTCTGCCAAAATACGGTTACGCCAAGAAGATGAAGCAACAACAAATAGTCTCTCTTTATGATATAAGACATCACCTCGGAGAGAAAAATTAGAGCAAGTAGGCGGATGGTTTTGTAAAGATTGAACAATCTTAAAAGCTTCTGGATTATGTGTATATTTTGTCTGGCTCTCTAAGATACTGTCAAAATAGGTTGGAGAGCCCCATGAGTGCCAAACATTCATGTTGCTTTGACTAGGCATCGACTATTGTATTTGTAAAACCCGGGTTAAGAAGCCATTTTTATTGAGTTGGAGTGGTGATGCGTTGATTGAGGAAATGTTTCAAGGTTTGGTGGTCTATAAGAATATTGAAGGGGTGCCCGAGCAGGTATGGACGCCATTTTTGGACAATGAAGGTGACTGCCATCATTTATTTATCATAGGCCGATAAGGCCTTACGTTTTCCTGATACGACTTACTCAGGAAGGCGAGTGGATGTTATTCCTGAAAAATCACAGCACCAATGCTAGCTTGAAGGCATCACACTCCACTGTAAATGGCCTGGAGAAGTCAAGGAATGCCAACACATAGGTTGAAGAGAGAGCGTGCTTGAGAGCCACAACAGCTTGTTCTGCTACAGTAGTTCATTTGAAGTTATCCTTTTCGAGAAGCTCAATTAAAGGGTGAGCGAGCAGGCCAAAAATACGCACAAATTTTGGTAGTAGTAGGCTAAACCCAAAATCCACGTAAACCCTTAAGTGTATGTGGTTGTGACCGATCCAAAATACATTTCACCTTTTGAGAATCGACGACCACACCATCTAGCAAGATGATATGACCTAGGTACACACCACAATAGGTTGTCAAAATAAGCACTTAGATTTGATGAAATCAAGACCGAAGACCTAATTTGGAATGTCGGGTTCATACATATAGATTTGATGAAATCAAGACCGAAGACCTAATTTGGAAAATATTTTAGCATCACGGAGTTTGTCAAGCAACTCATCAATAATTTGAACCAGAAAAAACATTTGATAGTCACGAGATTAAGACCCACGTAATCCACTAAAAAATATTAAACATCACTATTCCTTGTGGACCAATAGGGCCGAGGAAAAAAATGGACTTAAACTGGGGCGAATAATGCTGGCAGCAAACATTTCAGCAACCTGTCTTTCGATTTTTGTCTTCTAAACATGGGTGCAACAATAAGGGTGAACATTCATCGGTTGAGTGTCTGACAACAAGGTAATTCTACGGTTGATTACCCATTTTGGAGGAAGGCATGTTGAAGCAATAAAAAGATCAGAATTGTTGTCCATAAGGGATTCAAGTGGCTGAATAGTAGGTTGGACAATATCAGGAATTGAACAAGCACTCAATATAGATGTTAGCAAGGAACTAATATCCAACAAATAAAAGGTGGAAAATGTCGAAGTTAAGATGGTTGGAGAATCATATGAATGGAATCCAACCAAGCAATATTTATGGCCATCTATTTGGAAATCCATCACCTTGTTCTTGAAGTGCAAGCCAATGAAACCCAAGGTTTTTAACCATTCTGCTCCAAGAACCAAATCGCAACCATGACAGATAATAGGCGCATACCCGAGGAATTTTTATGCATTTGTAAGTTCACCGTGACATTGTAAGCAAGCCCTGTGGTATATCAGATACGACCATTAGCCATATCCACTGTTTCATCAAAGGAACCATCAATGTGGCGGCCGAGTCAAGTTGCAACCGAGTGGTTGAGAAAATTAAGGTCTGCGCCGAAATCCACAAAGACTTAAATAAATAGGCAGGTCGCCAATGTAACCAAAAAGGAACATAACACAACCTCACGTGCATTTGGGAGAGGCAAGGTCGTTGAAAATGATTGGGACAATATCGTGCACCAGAGGCTCGTCAGGCACCGGCGGAATATCGTTAGGATTTGGGTCGGTGGCTACTTCGGAGACAGTTGCAACATCTAATAATAACAGATTGGGGCTGCACAAGTGTGGCCTAAAGTATTTCTCAAGGAAATGTAGAATATTGACCATGGGAACGACGCTCATGGATTTCTGCCATAGAGATCTGGAATACTGAGAAGCGCACGTAGAAGGAAGGACAACGGGTGAGGGATGGGAAGGGTGCGACAAAAGAGTGGACCCCGATCCAATTGGAATCTAGAGAGAGCCGATTGGAATTGGGGAAACATAGGTCGTCGCAAGCGGCAAGCAGGATGAATGAAGCTCTTCCATCATGTGGGATTGAAGGTTTCCTGACAAGTTGCCAACATCGAAATGGAATCGTGAAACCCATTAACTTGTTGGAGGATTTGGTGATGCTGGTACTCTAGCTCCAAATCGGCCTTCATAGCGTCAGCCGCCACCACAAGAGGCTTCGTTTTTGCCTCTGATATGAGATGATAAGGACCAACAAAAAGTGAGAGCTTCGTAAGAGGAAAAGGAAAAAAAGATAAAGGCTAAAACATTTTGATTTCATTCATACTTACCCAAATGGTGAAAGTTAGTTCTTATACAACCTTAGAGAAAGAGTGTGCACGATTGAGACACGTCACAACTTTCAAACCGTTAGATGATGCCAACTCTTACACATGAAGTGACAATAATGCCATAAGGATAAACACCTAACTACCTAATGGACCAAAAGTCCTTATATTCTCTTCTTCTTTTTTCCCCTTTTTTTTTTTTTGGGTTATAAACAAGTGGGCTAAGGTTAAGGCCTTGTAGGCCTAGATGGAATGATGGATAGAGGAAGAAATCCGATGGTTGGGTGTTTTTCTCCTCCATTTGAAATGGTCAAGGATGATTTACTCCTCTCTACGAAAACTAACATGTGTCACTTTTAATTGGTGACAACAATTGCTAGCTGATTACTCTCTGATACCTAAGTTAGATTTCTATCACATTGAAGACGGAAAATATTCAAGCAGTGGCTCGGGGTTGCAAAAGTGTTGGTTGTGAGAGAGGGGTCGGTCGACTCTCTCGCAAGGCTCAGGCTTATGGGACCACTGAATCATCTGTTTTAACATGTCGTTGACCTAGATTGTCGCCTTAACCATCTTTAACCTACTTAGCTATGATTTTAGCATAAAATATAAGAAACAAAAAAAAATCAAAAAAACAAAAACAAAAACCAAGTAAACTAGGAAAAGTTCCTCATTAAAAAAGTCGAGGTCCGGTTAACTTGTTCTATCGGTCGCATCTTGATCTCAAACGCACAAAGCATCCATATAGGTTAGGGTGCACCATCCGACTAATCACTGATCTGGTCACTTCAAAATTTGTGACCAGCCGCTAACTTCAACTTCGGAACTTGATTGCGAGGTGATTTTCTCGACATTAACATTTCCCAAAAATTTAAACCAAAGAAAATGAATGAATGACATGAAAAGTTGAACTTTAGAAAAACTTGGGTTGACATCAGCTTATCCAAGTTTAATTGATGTTTCCATTATCATTATTCTCTTCATCTTGTCAAAAGGCTTTCCTTGAAAGTCTTGAACAGTTTTGCCTTCAATATTGATCAACATCAATTAGAATTTAGAATGGTGATGGGTGAGCCTGTCAGTGACAGTGAGTTTAAAAATGGGAGTTTTAACGAAAAGCTCACGGTACTGTTCACTTTAACGAAAAACCATATTTTAACACTAAAAAGTCAAATCTGGTACTATTCACTTTACCCTTTATTTTGTCCTTATCGTTAAAACTTAAAGTTTTCAAGTCCTTTTCATTGGTTTTCCTTTAAAAATAGTGTAGTTTTATAATCTTAATTTTCCTGCCGACAAATCTAACGCGGCACGAGGGCCCCACCACAATTAGGAGCAGAAACTTTGTTAAGTAGTAGATTGACAAATCATGTTTAGCTATCTTATTAGTCTCATAAAAAATCATATCCTTTTCTTCCCTCTGGGTCGGGAATGATAATCAGCAGTCGTGCACTTTAATGGATCACCATAACACCGTATTGCTATTTACTTTTATTTTTTGTTTGCCAATTTGGAAATCATAATATTAACCGCGATTGAAGGGCTTATAAATTTATAACACATGCTGCTCAAACCATCACAAATTGGAATCCTAAAGCACTTGCATCCTGTAACAGGACTAATTTATAACTGTTATAGGTCATAATTGTGGTTTGAGTCATGATTTGTATAATAATAAAAAAATTGTTACGTGATGTTATTATTTTCCTTAAATTTTAACATGTGTATTTTTTTTAATAATATACTCTAAAAGTGAGACATATCAATAATGACATTCACTTATATAGTAACGCGTAAAATAGTACATCATGTGCAAGTGTTTCTTGTACAGGTGGAAATTTCTGGAACAGTTGGACTAAGCTACACGATGGGGCCATCCATAAAAGTTTGATTTCAAAACCTAAAGAGAGTTGAACAAATTTATCATAGTACCACTAGACCGTAATGCTATCAGCGTGGTTGAAGTCATAGTTAGACGCATTACGTTTCAAATAATGAGTAGCTTTGTTAGAGAATATACAATCTCACTTTGGAGAATTGACAAAATAAATTAAAAGACTTGGCTCAAATCTCGTAACCTCTTGGCGTAAATATAAATAGTTGTATTCAAATAAAAAAAGAAAAATTAACATGAAGTAGCAATGTTGGTTTGCCAAGGCATTGAACAATCACTACTAAAAGTTTTTCACCTATCCTAATTGTCCAATTAAATTGCACGAGGGGGTCACTAATCATGAAATTAATGTACTACTATTTTTTTTAAATACAGTGATGGGCGGCTTTCATCTTATGATCAATGTATGTTACTTATCAACTAATAATCATGATTACAGGTGACACATAAATAACAACACATACTATTATTTAATGAAAAAGACCAAATAATAAACCTTGGTAACATTTTTAAGAAACCCTCAACCTCGTATTAATATTATTTTTTTGGGGTATGGTATGTTCCAAGTTATGTAGCATAGCAATGGGGGACATTAACATTTTTAAGAAACCCTCAACCTCGTATTAATACTCAACTACCACTTGGGTACATGTCTAGTGAAGCTCATTAATTAGCTTAAGGTCATCTCCAACCGAAGGGTTCAGAGGGCCAGAGGGCCGAAAATGGCCCTAAAACCGTCTCCAACCGAGGGCTAGGCCAGAGGGCTCGGGAATCTTAGAGGGCCCCATGAAATTTCAAAGGGCCAAAGGGCTGGCTGCTTTCGGCCAACCAGCCAGCCAGCCTTTCGGCCAACCAGCCAGCCAGCCTCGGGCTGGCTATTTTTTTTTTTATAATTTTTCTATTGTTGTCGGTTATAACCGACAACATTAATGAAGGTCTTCTTAATACTGTCTGTTATAATCGACAGTAATAGGTATCCATAAGAAATTTTTTTTTTTATTTACTATTAGTGTCGGTTATAACCGACACTAATAGTTAAACTTTTTTTTTTCCCTTTTTTTTCCTTTTCATATGAATCAAATTTTGTTTCATATTTTTTTTCAATTCTATTTTACAAAATTTGTTTCAATTTTTTTTAAATTCTATTTTTTTTTCCTATAACTTCTATTTTACAAAATTTGTTTCATATTTTTTTTAACTTCCATTTTTTTCCTATAACTTCTATTTCACAAAATTTGTTTCAATTTTTTTTTAAATTCTATTTTTTTCCTATAACTTCTATTTCACAAAAGTTGTAGTTTTAAAATAATAAATTATGTTTGGCCCTCAGTTGGAGACGGTTTTTTGTGAAAGGGCTAAAACGAGCCCTCTGGCCGTCTGGCCCTCGGTTGGAGACGGAGGCAAATATGGCCATGTACTGTTCATTAAAATATTAATATCTTGGAGAATCTTGGAGGGCCAGAGGGCTCAAACGAGCCCTCTGGCCAGCCATCGGTTGGAGATGGCCTAAAAGTGCTTTGCCTTTGTCACCAAATCTAAGAAGTACTCAATCACTTATTAAGTATATGCACCTAAAGTCTTAAAGTAAATATACCTGCTTATGATGGTTAGTGATAACGATCAACATCAATGGCAGATTTACGAATGTTTTTTTCCGAGATGCGAGATAAACAAGCTCGGGAGAAGAAAAAATTTGAAATTTCGAAGCATTTCAATAAGCAGTACTTTAGGCCTGGCAATCGTGTCGTGTCAGTCGTGTTCGTGTCATTTTCGTGTAACACCTGTTATCTTAACGGGTCGTGTCGTGTCGCACCCGTTATCTTAACGGGTCCTTAACAGGTCGGGTCACTTTACCCAACGGGTAAAGTGACCCGACCCATTATGACCCGTTAAGAAAAATATATATTTTTTTTTAAATTTGCACATACCACACATTGTCACATAAATATAACTTCAAAACATTAAAACACATTTATCGTTTAAGTACTACATCTACACTTGAAAATAAGAGTTTAATAAAATTGTTAAATTAATATATATATATATATATATATATATATATATATATAATTATTATAGTTTATTTATACTTTTATTAAGTATAACATAAGATTTTGTGGTATCCATCCACTATGTGTAAATATATTAAATTGAAGATCGAATTCATTCATTGTATTCATATAGGGTCAAGGAGTGTAGTTGTAAAAAATCATACTTAAGAGTTTATTCATACTTTCATCAAGTATAACATAAGATTTTGTGGTATCCACTAATGTAAATATTTTAAATTGAAGATCGAATTTATTCATTGTATTCATATAGGGTCAAGGAGTGTAGCTGTAAAAAATCATCAAAATCGGAGTTAAAATAACCGTTAGATCGTGATTTTTCGTTTATAACCGTCGAAAAGTTTTATCCCGTTACTTGATCTCTGAATGTTTGTTTTTTGTAATTTTTGGCGTATACGATCTCGAAGCATATACAAACAAGTTTGACGGTTGGATCGTTGAAACTAGTTTCGTAGAATGCATATCTCATCAAAACAATAGATTCACTAACACTTAAGAGTTTATTCATACTTTCATTAAGTATAACATAAGATTTTGTGGTATCTACTAGTGTAAATATTTTAAATTCAAGATCGAATTCATTCATTGTATTCATATAGGGTCAAGGAGTGTACCTGCAAAATATCATCAAAATCGGAGTTAAAATAACCGTTAAATCGTGATTTTTCGTTTATAACCGTCGAAAAGTTTTGTCCCGTTACTTGATCTCTGAATGTTTGTTTTTGCAATTTTTGGCGTATGCGATCTCGAAGCATATACAAACAAGTTTGACGGTTGGATCGTTGAAACTAGTTTTGTAGAATACGTATCTCATCAAAACAATAGATTCACTAACACTTAAGAGTTTATTCATACTTTCATTAAGTATAACATAAGATTTTGTGGTATCCACTAGTGTAAATATTTTAAATTGAAGATCGAATTCATTCATTGTATTCATATAAGGGCAAGGAGTGTACCTGTAAAAAATCATCAAAATCGGAGTTAAAATAACCGTTAAATCGTGATTTTTCGTTTTATAACCGTAAAAAAGTTTTGTCCCGTTACTGGATCTCTGAATGTTTGTTTTTTTCAATTTTTGGCGTATGCGATCTCGAAGCATATACAAACAAGTTTGACGGTTGGATCGTTGAAAATAATTTCGTAGAATGCGTATCTCATCAAAACAATAGATTCACTAACACTTAAGAGTTTATTCATACTTTCATTAAGTATAACATAAGATTTTGTGGTATCCACTAATGTAAATATTTTAAATTGAAAATCGAATTTATTCATTGTATTCATATAGGGTCAAGGAGTGTACCTGTAAAAAAATCATCAAAATCGGAGTTAAAATAACCGTTAGATCGTGATTTTTCGTTTATAACCGTCGAAAAGTTTTATCCAGTTACTTGATCTCTGAATGTTTGTTTTTTGTAATTTTTTGCTGATGCGATCTCGAAGCATATACAAACAAGTTTGACGGTTGGATCATTGAAATTAGTTTCGTATAATTCGTATCCCATAAAGTTGAATGGTATGTGTGTGTGTGTGTGTGTATATATATATTTAGTATACTTACGGGCCTTCTTTCTTCCTAACCCAGTGGATATGTGTGCAAACATGGTTCCTCTGGGATCTGGGTTCGAAGGTTGGTGTCCATTAAGATGGTGAATGCGACGATGATGATGATCCACCAAGGAAAAATCTATTTATTTTGTACGTAATTATTATATTTTTTAGGAGTATAAAATTTAATTTTAAATCTAATACATATATATATATATATATAATTATTATAGTTAATATTTTGGGGGTATAATTATTCAAGTATATATAATTATTATAGTTAATTTAATATATATATATATATATATATATATATATTATTATAGTTAATATTTTGGGGGTATAATTATTCAAGTATATATAATTATTATAATTATTATAGTTAATTTAATATATATATATATATATATATTATAGTTTTTAGGGGTATAAAATTGTTAAATTAATATATATATAATTTTTATAGTATTTTTTAGGGTTATAAAATTATAAAATTAATATTCTGCTTATCGTGTTTCGTGTTACCCACGTGTATACCCGAACCAACCCGTTATCTTAGCAGGTGCTTATCGGGTTACCCGATAACGACCCGATTCGTTATCGTGTCGACCCGAACACCTGTTAATTTCGTGTCGTGTCGTGTCGGGTTATCGGGTCGTGTCAGGAATTGCCAGGCCTACAGTACTTACTCCCAACTTATGTACTTTTTTCCTATAACTTTAAATGAGTTATTAGACAAATCAATGGAAAAATATAGTCGCTGACGAAGGCACAGTAGGATTAGAGTGGTTCTAAGTCTATTATTAGATCCCACATCGTTCAGGGAAGTGGATTCTCTATGCCTTATATGTACATGTCCATCTCTTTTAGCACGAGGCCTTTTGGGAGTTCACTGGCTTTGGGTTCCGTAGGAACTCCAAAATTAAGCGAGTTTGCGCGAGAGCAATCCCATGATGGGTGACCGGGAAGTTCTCGTCTGAGTTCCCAAAAACAAAACCATGAGGGCGTAGCTGGGGCCCAAAACGGACAATATCGTGCTACGACCAAGTCGAGCCCGAGTTATGATGGGGGTCCGGGCGGGAATGTGACACTATCCTAAATTGAAAAAATACGATTAGTATTACACCTATTTCTATTGCTTTGCAACCCTTCTCAACACTCGTTATCTCTTTTTTAATTCAACAGATCCCATCCTAAAATTAAGTACAATATTTTAAATGGCCATTTATCACAAATCAATAACCTTTAACTTAAAACCCATCATTTGCTCTTAACTTAGAGAAAAATCGTCTTTCACTTTATGCAGTACAGAGCTATGCCACCTCTTCTTCTTGAATTTCATATATTTAACCATTCCAACTTCAAATTTATTAAACTCTATTATCCTCTATAGGGTTTGTAAATTTTTCGGTAATTAGCTCTACTGAGTTTTATAATTCTTTAATATTTTAGATGATCTCATGCAATGGTTTCAAAATATAATAACTCGACGAGAATAAATAAAATTATCTATGCATTTGTTAATTTTGATTACTTAATTATTTGGAAATATATTATGAGGTTTTGCTTTAGTAATTTTGTAAATACTATTCTACTTTTATACTTGTACGAGACTCCTCTTCACATGAAATTCTGCCCCGTTGCTGAATATAGATAGAAAAGAAAACAAGATGATGAAAAAAAAAATGTACATCAACTTGCTTGGGCATGTGGTTGATGGCTACAAAGGGGCAGGCCAATGGCCTTAATCATGCGCACTTGTCCATTTTTGGTCTTGCAAGTGTAAGGACCACAAAACAAGGAGATTTTCAAAAAAAAAAAAAAAAAAAAAAAAACAAGGAGATTTTAGTAACATCACAATTTAAAATGACTAAATCCGCCTAACGGGTGTCTAGGGAACAAATGATCCCAACGGATAACTTTACCATCAAGCCTTATTATAATGTCTAATAATCTAGCCCAATGAACAGAAATTCGAACTTTATATTACAAAAAAAACCCCTGACGCAAGATGTAATCGAGGAACCTCCAACGTTATTCTTTGACTAGAAAAAACTAGCAAACTCTATAATTCTCTTGGACGGAGAGAGTAAAACTCAAGTTTGATTGATGATATGAATAATTACAAACCCTACCTCAAGAAGGTGTATTTACACGTTCAAACCACAAACCCAAACGTTAAAAGGACTTAATGTAAGATCTCACATCGCCCAGGGGTATGGATCATGTAAGCCTTATATGTATATTCTCATCTCTACCTAGCACAAGGCTTTTTGGGAGCTCATTGGCTTCGGATTCCATCGGAACTCCGAAGTTAAGCGAGTTCACGTGAGAGCAATCCCATGATGGGTGACCCACTGGGAAGTTCTCGTGTGAGTTCCCAGAAACAAAACCGTGAGGGCGTGGTCGGGGCCCAAAGTGGACAATATCGTGCTACGGCGGAGTCGAGCCCAGGATGTGGTGGGGGCCCGGGCCGGGATGTGAAAATTTGGTATTAGAGCCAATCCCTGGCCGGAAGTGTGCCGACGAGGACGTTGGGCCCCTAAGGGGGGTGGATTGTAAGATCCCACATCGCCTAGGGGTATGAATCCTGTAAGCCTTATATGTATATTCTCATCTCTACCTAGCACGAGGCTTTTTGGGAGCTCACTGCTTCGGATTCCATCGGAACTCCGAAGTTAAGCGAGTTCGCGCGAGAGAAATCCCATGATGGGTGACCCACTAGGAAGTTCTCATGTGAGTTCCCAGAAACAAAACCATCAGGGCGTGGTCGGGGCCCAAAGCGAATGATATCGTGCTACAGGGGAGTCGAGCCCGGGATATGGTAGGGGCCCAGGCGGGGATGTGACAATTAAGGTTCAAATAGGAAAAAAAAACAAACAATTATCAAAGTTTCAAAAGTATCGATAAAACTTAAAACACAGTTTTGGGATAGTGAATGAAGGTTTTTGCCCAAAATTGCCCTTATGTCACCAGCAAAGCTGGTGTGATTTGTCCTTGCGTCGTGCTCTTTGAACGACATATTATAAGCCTTATTTTGACATCGACGACCAGACCTGCACTTCGCTAGTCTTGTTGCCATTTTTGCATCTTATGAGCTGACATTCAATCATCTTTACCATATGTTCTACATCACTATCTTGCACAACTAATTGAAAAGAAAAAAAGAAAAAAAAATAGTAATATTGTCGATTTCACATAGAATTTTGTACATCACTGACAAATTTTCCCATAAACTTTTGTTCTTGCTAATTTCCCGCTTTACCTATTGTTGATGGTCAATTTCCCCTACCTTAATTTTGTTCTTGTTATTTTCCTTTCTTTGTTAGGTTCTCTCCAATCACGAAGACAAATAGGAAATAACTTTAGTGAGATTAAATACGCTAAAGTGAGAGTTCTCTTTTGTATGCCTATTATTTCAGATAATAAAAGGAATTGCTAATGTTGTTCTGAGAACGTATCTACGTAGATACATTTGTAAAATCTCGTAAATATTGTGTTTTATTTACTTTATATACTATATATACTATATATATATTATCTATTTTACGGGAAAAAAAAAATGGAATTGTCGTGCGAAAGAGAAACTGGGTGAAAGAGCAGAGAGATGCGAGAAGCTTAGCGTAGACGTGAAACAGTGGCTGGCAATATACACGTGACATTGCCCCACGAATGAGAATAAGATTTTGCACTTGTGTTGTGGGTCACGCACTCACAACTCACATGGAGAGAGGAGACCTCAAAATCATGCATTTTTTCTTGGGTCTTGGACAACTAGTGGCAAAAAGAGCATATCCTTGAAGCAAATATAAATATAAAATAAAATCACTTGTCTATCAAATTGTTCTAATTCTAAAGTCACAGTTCAACCAGTATTGTTCAACAAGCTTTTTGACTTTGTTTACATATCCTACGAATATGCATATAGAGCTCACCACGATTTCATGGAAAAGAAAATAGTATTGGTCGACATATATTTTACTTTGTATATGTAACACAATTATGTGGTCACATCAATAATGATTAATGAGTAGGAATGCAAATTGGGTTCGGTCAACAGGACTCCACTTATACCCAACCTGATTTTAAACCTGAACAAGCAGGTTAGAATAAAGTGAAAATCCGCCCAAACCCAATCTGACCTTAACCTAATTATTTATTGGATTGGGTTAGGTTGATGATTTGCCCGTTCATGTCAACCTAAACCCAACCCAATTTCTAGCCCGAATTGCTCATGTACATTTTACATGTCTCACTTCATATTATATAAGCTAGACACAAGTTTGGGAGGGCTATACTTTAAGTTTGTTGTTTGGTTTTCATTTGAACAATGAATGATTATGTTGATTTTACGTTTCTTTTGGTTAAAATGTTGGTATTGTTTGTGTAAAATTGAATTTTAAATATTTTGACGTTATTTGGTTCAAAATTTGAGATTTATCTTATAAAATAAGGTGTTACAAGACTGAGAAAGTTGAGCAAATCTGAACCCAACCCAAGTAAGCCTGAACTTAATTTAAACCCATACTCGAATAAACCTGCATGAACTTGAGTCCAACCCAAACCTGAATTAATAAGGTTAGGATTGGGACCGTTGGGTTGACTATTTAACCCATCCAACCCTGCCGAGTTGCACCCCTAGGCAGTGGCGGAGCCACAGTGGGGTCAATGGGGTCGCACGACCCCTTGGAAGCCATGGAAATAACCTTGGAGCTCCATCTGCGACCTCTTGGAGGTGCACACCACCTGTTCGACAAAATGGCTGAAAGAAGGAAGAAGAGGGGCTCGGCGGGTTGAAGAAGAAGGAGGCTGCCTGGCGAGCAGTGGCGGAGCCACAGTGGGGTCAATGGGGTCGCACGACCCCTTGGAAGCCATGGAAATAACCTTGGAGCTCCATATGCGACCTCTTGGAGCTGGTGGTGCGACCTCTTGGAGGTGCACACCACCTGTTCGACAAAATGGCTGAAAGAAGGAAGAAGAGGGGCTCGGCAGGTTGAAGAAGAAGGAGGCTGCCTGGCGGGGGAGAGGAGGAGGAGGGTTTTGAACTCGTGGTGTATGCGGCGGAGGAAGGAGTCGAGGAGGTCTCGGAGCCATTGGAGGGAGAGGAAGAGGAGCTCGGCAGCAGGTTGAAGAAGAAGCAGGGGCGTGCTGCGCGCGCGCGATTTTTTTTTTTTAAACAACCTGGGCAAAACGACGTCGTTTTGGGCCAGGTCTGAAGAAAAAAAAAAGGACAGGCGTGTCCTCTCCAGCCTTTCCTTCACAGACCCGATTCCTCCATTCCAAAACCCCCAATTTTCTTTTGTTTTCTCCTCCTCCAACCCTAAGTTCCAAACTCAATCCCCCCAAACTCAATCCCGCCAGTTTGGATCTTTGTATTTGCTCATTGTTATTGTGAAATTTCACAATTCAAGTAAGTTCTAAAACAACCTTTGTGTTCTTTACTATTTTTATTGGTGGGTTTCTCTTTTGTAGCTTTAATTTACCACAATTTATTTAAGTTATGTGAAAAATGTGCTTTGCTTCTAGCTTGGATATATAAATTGAACAAAATGTGTGCGTTTAGTCATTGGGTTTTTGATGGATGTGTAAACTAGTGAAACTTAATTGTGTATACATTTCTTGTTCTTTTTTATCTTGTTCTTGCGTACTAATTAGTGTCTGGTGTTTTTTTTGTGCTTATGATGAGTTAGCTGAGTTGTTCTACCATCATCCTTTTAACAATTGTTTTTTCTCATTTTCTGGTAGAAATTACTACAAGATAAGGGATTTAATACCAGGCAGAAATTGCTGCTGGTATGATTGTTTATTCTTTCCCTTTTTTTGAGGGGGTTTTCCTGCTCAAGAGAAGGAAACTAGCCTTGAATATATGATGTCTTTTGTTCTTCATTCATCATAATAGATGTGGAAGGGGCTGGCAGAGGAGCCATAGCTGCAGACGATCTGAAAGTTGGAGATACTGCTCTGGAGATCCCAATGTCTTTAATAGTTTCTGAGGAGCTTGTGCAAGCTGATATGGTATGTTTTACCGCTTGAGAAACCTTTTTCATATGTTTAATTTGTCTGTATTTGTTACCTCTGGGTTTAGTTAAGAGGCTTCTGAAAATATATTAGGGGAAACAGAAAAATTAAAGTGAACCTACATTGACTCCACATCTAGCAAGAGGTGTACTGCTCTAATACGAAAGTAATAAATGGCTCTAGATGTGGATGATGATCAATTTTTATTTGGACTTTTACACTACGACCCCTTGTGGTAAGATTCCTGGCTCCGCCACTGCCCCTAGGGGGTGAGAGAGTGAGTTAAGCCTCATAATTAACTAGTAATAATGTGGTTTAAATTTACCTGTAGCGAAAATTAAACTTAAAACCTCTCACTTATAAATGAAGATGATATTGGATTCATGAAGCTCTTGAAATCGAGCTTCTAGGCTTTTGCTTTGCTGGTGTTCAATAATTTTTTATTTTTTTTTCAAAGATGGACGACTTGTGTTCAATAATTAGATAATGCATTTCAATTTTCAAATCCTTGAGAGACTCTTGGGAGATGTCATCATCTCTGGATCCGACCGTTGAAATCTTTATCTCCTAGACCCACGCGATCAAGAGTCCAGATCTTCTGCACCCAAATCCCCCTGTGGCCCCTCTGTGTCTTTGTTTTTTGGTTGAGGATTTGGTTTATTTTTTATTATTTTAATTATTATCAAGTTAACATTAATTATGTTTAGTTCAAAAAGCAAAGACACAGAGGGGCCACAGAGAGATTTGGGTGCAGAAGATTTGGACTCCGCGATCAAGGGCCGTATTTCAAAATTTCAAAAACCATCCCCCTCCTTAATCAAAATCATCAGCCAGTTCATGACTGATTTTTCAGTGTGATACACGGAGTGATACATCACGTGTTACTATACAAATGGTGTGATATATGTGTTAAAAAGTTAATAACTTAAAAAATAAAATTTCTCTTCATCTATATAAAAACACGTGATGTACCACTCGTGCTCTGGTTACAATAAATTTTTTTTCTAGTTCACTCTTAGGAGGTAACAAGTCAAACGGTCAAACAGTAAGAACATAGGAGGACATTCCGGTAAATTCATTGCAACAGACGCCATAATATTAAATTAACCGGCACGTGGCTGGCCCTCCGGCGTCACATGCTCGCCATTTCAAACTATTATGCGTATAAATAAGCCGGCCCGGATTTGGCCCTTTGGTTTAAAGAAAAAGAAAAAAAAAGGAAGAGTCAGTAGCTCACTCCAAGTCACCTCCTACTCCTACTCTACCTTCAACTCCACCCTTTCCAAAAAGGCCATTAAAATACCCACAAACCCCCCCGCACAAAAGCACTCCGCACCCCCAGAGCAGGGACACAGGAACGCTCCGGAACGAGGTCGGTTTCGTCATTTCGGGAGAGTGCTCCTGCTATAGTGGTAGGGGTGAATCGGACGCTGCGAGAATCCGAAGGCCCGACCCGAAATGGAGAGAAGCACTCCGGTGAGGAAGCCCCACACATCCACCGCGGATCTGCTCACCTGGTCCGAGACTCCGCTGCCTGATTCTCCTCTTCCATCCTCCGCCTCTCGGCCCCACCAGGTGACATTCCGAATTCCATTTATCTCTCTCTCTCTCTCTCTCTCGGTTTGTTCTTTGATTTGTTGATTCGTTGTTTTTTTTGGGGATTGATCGTAGCCGTCGGATGGGATCAGAAAGGTGGTGTTTGGAGGGCAGGTGACGGACGAGGAGGTCGAGCGCTTGAACAAACGGTCAGATCTGCTTCTTCCTGCTTCTGCTTTTCGCTTTCTCCTTCGCATTTCACTTTCTGGGTTTTTTATTTTTCAAAATTTTGTTTCTTTGTCCTCGTTTTTGTGGCCATTGGAAGTGGACCTGCAACGGATATTTCTTCTTCAATGCTTATGAATTTGAAAAAAAAAATTAAGGAATTATTTCTGGGACCAAATTGATGGTTAAAAAATAATGCTTTTTTTTTTAAATTTTCTTTTCTTTTCATTATTTGGATATTCTATTAGAATTTGACTTGGTATTTTCTAGTAAATTTCCCTTTTTTAATATGGAAAAAATGAATTTTAAACTTGAAGATTGATTGATCTGTGATCGATCTACTTTGTTTGGACCATGAATCCACATAAATATTCAATTTTCCATATTTTGCCAATTTCACCCAAAAAATCTATATGCTTTAGATTATTTTTGAATTCATGTATTTATAAAGTGAATAAACTTGTTTAATTGATGGGTTTTGTTATTTTCCTAAAACGTTAAATTTGTTTTGTTTCATAAGTTGCGGTGAAAGTTTGAATAACAATATGTAGTGAAAATATATATGATGAGGGAATATGTGAGACCTCTAACATTGTTAATGAAATTTCCAGCAAACCTTGTTCAGCGCATAAGATGAAGGAGATCACCGGGAGTGGCATTTTTGCACCGAAAGCAGAAAATGATGCCGCGGAAGCTGATGGTGCGAACCCTACCCTAAAGCCAGGAATTCGAATGTACCAGGTACCGATCAATATGCGGTCAACTTTTAGATTTGTTATTAAAACACACATGTTATTTGCTGAGTTCTTCTTCTGATGGTTGGATATGGCAGCAAGCGGTTGCTGGAATCAGTCATATCTCGTTTGGTGACGAAGAGGGTGTTTCTCCCAAAAAGCCTACTACCATTCCCGAAGTGGCAAAGCAGCGGGAGCTAAGTGGAACCTTGGAAACGGAAGCAGAGAGAGAGGCAAGGCTGAAGAAGCAGCTCTCTGAATCTAAATTCAAGGAGCTTAGTGGCCATGACATATTTGCGCCCCCTCCTGAAATTTTACCCAGGACAACTACCGCTCCTCGTGCTTTGGCCTTGAAGGGAAGCATCGAGATAGGAGAACCTACTTCACCCAACGGTCGCACGCCTGTTAAGGTTTCTAATGTAAGTGAACTGCGTTACTTTACACCTAATACATATTACTATCTGTTCCCATTATGTGGTAGTTAATCATCTGACTTCATGTCAATTTGGTTTTTATGCAATAGCCTGGAGGGGGTCAGAGCAATATAACACCCATCGAGGAATCAGCGCCCAAGACAGCCAAGAAGATTTATGACAAGAAGTTTTCCGAGCTCTCAGGAAATGATATATTCAAGGGCGATGTTCCTCCTTCGTCAGCTGAAAAACCACTGAGTTCGGCAAAACTACGAGAGATGAGCGGCAGCAACATCTTTGCGGATGGGAAGAAAGAGTCTCGAGACTACTTAGGAGGCGTACGCAAACCCCCAGGTGGAGAGAGTAGCATTGCCTTGGTTTAACATCATGTTAGGTCTAACTTGGTTTATTTTATTTGATCACACGGTATCTGGTTTTGTTTCGGGTTTTCTCCTAATCGTGGGGAGGATGTGTTACAATATTATTTGACCTCTCTCTTTTGTTCATTGTGAGTTTTGGGAGTTATGTTTTAGGTTTAAAACGGGGGTCGGCCAGAGCGATGGACCATCTGCTAATTGGGTTGTCTATGTCCATATTCTTCTGTTCTTTCTGTGTTTGTCTTAATGAAGTGTTTGGGCTGTTTTACTGGGTTTTTAACTTATGGATTAGCTTTATTGATTACTTGTTTCATTTTGGTACTTTTGCGTTGTTTGTGTTCAAATGCTAGACCATAGGTTTAAATCTTCTCCGACGTCAGAAAGATGGAAGTACTCGGAAAAACCGCGTGTGAATATATCTTGAAATCTGCTTGTGAGCTTGTTCTTGAGGAAGGTGGTAAAACTGATGTGAATTAGGAGTTATGGAGCTTATTGTATGTGATAAAGTTGCCACCATTTGTGAAACATCTTTCACGAACGCAACCGGACCGTTTTGATCTGGTCGGCGGCTGTTGTTGCTTAAACTGAGTTTGCAGCTGTAGCCTTTAGTGGCAGTAGCTGAGCAGCAGAAACATTATCAGAGTCCTTTTACCGTGCATTTCGGTTAATATGGCTTAGATCCACCCGTTAAATTCGTTTGAATTTTTTAGCACATACATTATCGTTAAATTTAGCAATATATGAATATGATATACGCATTAAAAACAATGATTCACGTTCAAAAATCACAAACATAAGCTGAAATCTCTATTTTTCCTCAATTCCACATCTCTATATCCCTACAAAGAAACAAAACCAAAATTCAGACTACTGAATTAAGGACGAAGTGGAATACATAATTTTTTTGTTGTTGGTTTGAATGAGATAAGTGGGCTGCGTTTGGTGGGCTGCTATAACGAGCTTTCTTCTCTGGTCAGTCTTGGGTCGGGTTGGAGCTCACTGGGGTTGTGCCTCCAAGTCCAAACCATAACGAGGGAAAATGCGCGGTGTGTAGGTGCCGTTTGATTAAAATCGGATGGTTGGTTCGAAATTTGCTCCCTCGCAAGACCCTCGCCAAGATGACCCATTATCCCCATATCTGTTCCTTTTTGTTAGTGAAGTCCTATCCTTACTCATCCAGAGGGCAAGTGAGAATAAGATCATTGGGATTCAAATTAATCCTTATGGGCCGGTCATTTCACATATCTTCTTCGCGGATGATAACTTAATTTATTTTTGAAGGCATATAAGGAGAATTGCACCAACATGGTGAAGCTAATCAACGAGTATTGCACGGCTTCTGGACAGCAGGTCAATCTGCATAAGTTCAGTGTGTTCTTTGGTGCAAATCTTCCAACGGCTCCATTAGAGGAACTTGGGGGTATTATGGGGATGCCTACGGTGGATGATCCCATTACATACCTCGGTGTGCCTGCTATCTGGGGAATATCTAAGAAGAGGGGGCTGTCATATGTTAAAGAAAGGATCTTGGGGAAAATTCAAGGTACATTCAACCTTATCACAGGCCGGAAGGGAAGTCTTGATCAAAGCGGTGGCTCAGGCTATTCCTGCCTACCTGATTAACTTATTTAAATTCCCTGCGAACGCTTGTATGGAATTTGACTCACTTATTTCCAAGTTCTTCTAGGGCCACAAAGGGGACGAACGACACATTCATTAGGTCTTTAGGGACACTCTGGGCCTCCCGAAGGCGATGGGGAGACTTAAGTTCCGAAGCTTCATGGATTTCAATGATGCCCTCCTTGCTAAACAATGCTGGCGGTTGATACAAGATCCTAACTCGCTTTGGATGAGGGTTTTGAAAGCCCGCTACTTCCCACACTATTCTTTGATGCCAATCGTGGTGGAAGAGCATCTTGGGCTTGGTCAGGCCTGCTCTCGGGAAGGGATCTATTGCTTAAGGAGACCCATTGGTAGATTATGAATGGGAAGGAGGTCCGGGTATGGATTAACAGATGACTCCACACCTTTCCAGGCGAGCACCCACTCCCAAGTGGTTCTGCACAGGTTAGTTGGAATACCCGAGTGGATTCTTTAATTTGTCATGTAAATGGAGGATGAGATACCGATTTCTTAAAATTGTTCATTTCGACGGTTGAGTATGATGCAATATTGAATACTCAGATTAGTGATCCCAGTCTTCGGGATAGGTTCGTTTGGCCACTTGATAAACGCGAGATCTAGATATCACTGTGCTCACTCGAGGGTAATTCCGAGGTTTAATCTTGGATCTTCCACTTCTACGTCCACCCCGACCTCTATTTGGAAGCTTCATACCCCTCATAAAATCTGATGCTTCATGTGGAAGACCATGCATAATGCACTGGCAACTATGACGGCTCTATGTAGGAGGAAAGCTGCTCATTCACCTCTCTGCCCCCTAAGCAACTCTCATGAGGAGTCGATTAAGCATCTCTTTCTTCTTTGCATGTGGGTGGAACCGGTGTGGTTTGGTGGCATGCTAAATTACAAAGTTAACCGGAATAAGATCACAACATGGGAGAATTAGCTTCTTGCAATTATCAACTCCACTAATAACTCGAGTTCCTTCAGTGAGTGTTGTGCCGACCAGACACACTTCCCAGGCGTAGGCCCGATGGTGTCCACCGCCTCATCAGTTTGTTAAAATAAATGTCGACGCTAGTTGGGTGGCTGCTACGAACGCAGGATTTGTTGGGAGTATTGCACGGGACTCTTCTGGCAGCTTTATTGCAGCTCGTAGATGCAGTATTTTTGCTCCCTCTGTTGCTGCGGTTGAAGCGATGTCGATTCGTCCGAGGTGGGTATCAACTTGGTTATGAATTTTGTTGTGGTTAAATCAGATTCCTTATAATCAATTTCTTGCCTTAAGGGTAAGATAACAAATGGCAGTTGGGAGGCTTTTCCAGCTCTGGTGATGTGCAAGAAGATTGGAGAATCCTTTCAAGACTTTCGTTGGTCTTGGACTCCAAGATCAACCAATTTGGCGGCTAACCACTTGGCGTCGTGAAGATGTTTGCAGATGTGTGATGATTGGGTCAATAGGCCCCCATCTTCTCTTGTTCATGTACTACATAATGATGGACTGCCCTGCCCTCCTTAATTTTGTTGTGGTAGTGGAAGGGGTGACACTTTTAGCTTGGCTTGCAGCGTCTAGATCCCTTTCATCCCCTTGCACTACCCGGTGTGATGTTATGTTGCTTGCCTCACTGTAGGCTCTCATTATGTACTTTTGGAATCTTTACCTCGGTTATGAAATATATTTAGTTCACCAAAAAAAAAAAAAAAAAAAATGGATGTCAGAATCATAAAATAATGTATACGTTACAAGCGTTATAAAGCTAAATGGTAATATGGGAAGTAACGTAACTTACTTATAAATCCATGTAAGGTACATCCTCTCATTAATGTGGACGTATAGCTTAGATTGAGATCCATTTCGGATCTCTGTGTTCAGAGCCTACGGACTGAGAGATTCGGACCACTCAATTTCAATCCTACGACTCCGATTAGCCCATGACAATGACCCACTTCACAAAAATTAAAAAATTGAACGTCTCAAATCTCTCTCTCTCTCTCTCGAACGATTCAGATTTCTCAATCCACATACTCTGGACACAAAAATTCGAAGTGAATCTCATTCCTGATAGCTTTTGACTCGAGAGACAAACGAGCCTTCTTCTTCCCCATTCAATCTTCAATTTATTATTCCATTAGTTCTCTGCTTAAAGGTGTAAATTGTAATTTACTTATTAATATCTCTGAATTATTTTCTATTTTTTTTAAAAGAAAAAAAATAAATTTGCAGCAGCCAATAAGATGAAGCGATTCCGTTGCCTATATTGGGCTCAACCCAATAGCTAACACTGACTGCACTGAAAGTTACCTTTTTCTAATTTTGGAATAAGACTTGGCCAGAAAGGAAACGCAGCGCAGACAGACAGTAGGAAACAACTGTAATAATTAAAAAGAATTATCGTAAATAAATCTACTAATTAAGGTTAATTAATTAATTACTTTCTTTTTTCTTCTTCCTACAATGTTGCATATTGTAAGAGAATATGACGGCATTTGGTTCGAGAAATCTCCTGATGGTAGGCGGTTTGTTATTAGTGGATAACATTGTGAGACTTTTTTTTTTCCCTTCAAGTGGGTTGAATTCCAGAGGAAGGTTTAATGTAAATGCATACTATTGTACTTATTCATTCATCCTATTGCAAATGGTAAATTGTTTTGCTAGATAGAACATTCATCTTTTATTCATTATGACCAGGTTCGAATGGATTTTGAAATTTCCAAACAAAGTTTTTATCGAGACCGATGTAAATGTATTTTATCATTTTGTAGACTTATTCATTTATCCTATTACAAGCAATAAACTACCATGAATGGAATTTTTATTTTTAACCAATTTCATCCTTTTTTGAATCTTTTGCTTTCTTCTTAATATATAGCTTAGAGTATTCACATTACTTGTAATAAAAAAAATATTTATCTAATTAATCAATATTGTACCCAACATTACTTGTAATAAAAAAATATTTATCCGATTAATCAATATCGTACCCATTTTTATACATTCAAACTTGGAAACCAAATGAAATTTGGATAAAGTTAAGAAGAAACAATAACAAACCGAACTTTGAGGCGACAGAAAATCAAGCTGAGTTTGTTAGAACAATTTTAGAACCTTGTTTACGAAGTAGATACTGTTTAACAAAAAGATCAAATATTTAAAACTTGATTAAGTAAGGAACAATAATGATTAATTATCCGTTTAACATGAAATAAAATAAAAAATAAATTTTTTTTGGGGCCCTGAAAATTAAAACAAAATAGACTGAAAAATAGCCTTTGCCTAGTTCCTAGTCAGACTCTCTCTCTCCTCTCTCTCTCTCTCTGCTTTTTATTCTGAGCTGTTGTGGGCAGTGAGTGCTGTAGTGCGACTCTTCATTTTAATGGCGTGAGTGTGTGAGGCGGTCGCAGACTGTACTATCACATACACTCACAGAAAAACCCAAAATTCAAAACCCTCTCTCTCTAGAAACCCCCATTGCCGAAAATCCAATCCCCAAAGCGACATTGACATACACGCAGTGATCGTCTTTCTCGCACTGCAGCAAACACTCTCACTGATCGTTTTGCGTGCTTCCGAATCGTTTCCCGTGCTTCCGAATCGTTTTCCGACGTGGGTTTTCGGATTCTGAATCTGGGTTCTCTTTGTTTTTCCTGAGAAAGTATATTTTTATATATTTCTTGTTCTCTCACGTGTATTGTATGTTATATTATATATAATACACACTATATTTTTATGTTGTATGTTGTATGATGTTCAAAATATCTGAGGAAGACAAGAGGGTTTTACAGAGGGAAGAAGGAGGAGAGCTGGAGAAGCTCTGGAATGAGAATCCCACCAGGAATCAGCATTATTCCAGTCTTTTCCACCTCCTTCATCCTCCGCATCACCGCCACCTTCTCGGCGGCTCTCCGGTGAGCAGAGCCTCTCTGCCGTCGGACTTCTTTCCGTCGAGCTCTTTCGCAAGTGGGTTATATTCCTCCGAGGACGGTTCTCCGTCTCCGTATTCAACCCCATTTGAAGAGGCAAAGTATCAAACACCTCACGTGAATGGGTTGTGGCTGGACTCTAAGCCGCCGGAGGATGGTCTGGGTTTGCCTGAGAGTTTCTATAGGATGCATATTGGGGAGGAACAGGAGGGTGGGACTAAAAGGATGGGATTTGACAGAGGCCCGGATAGGATTGGACTCGGTGGTGGTTTTTTTGGGGGGATTAGTCCTTGGAATGCTGAAAACCATGGCCTATTTGAGAGTTCTAAGAACAATGTTTCGGATTTTGATGGTTTTCAATCTGTGGGATTCGGCCGTGGAGGGAGATATGATGGGAGTACGGAGGCAGCATTGCTTGGATTGCAGCCGAAATGCGCTGTAGGCGATTCAATGGGGTCTTTTTGTAATCGTGTGTACCCGAATGCATTGTATGGGCCTAGTGGTGTTAAAAGAATGGAACAGGGAGATGGCTGGTATCAGAGGAACCCATCTAGTGCTATGTCTTACCCTGATGAGGATTATTTTAGCTTACTACATGCAATGGGTTCTAATGGCGGAAAGAGTCTTACGTATCCGATGACTTCCCCTCAGTTTCCCTCGGTTGAACAGTTGAATGTGGACAATCTTTCACATAACCATTCAATGATAAAACAATGGACTAGAGTGAATCCCACTAATGGGGTTCCTGAATCTTTCAAGTCCATGAATTGTGCAGGGGAACTTGAGGGTTACGGTTGCGAGGATAGTTTCATCATGCAAGGAAAACGGTTGAATCATGCCATCAATAAAGGTAGCAAGTCTTCGAAGGGATACAAGAACTCTTGCACTAAGATGGCAATGCAGACAGGAGAGAAAAGCTCTAGACTTGATCCCGATTCATATGATGGCGGAATGAGTGGAAATGAATGGAGCCACAGTGACAATAGCTCGTTTAGGTCAGTACTAAGTTTAAGTTCATTGGCCGAGGTTCAGGGATATATATATTTCATTGCAAAGGATCAGTATGGCTGTCGGTTCTTACAAAGGATGCTTGATGAGGGGACCAGCCAAGATTTGCAATTAATATTTGACAAAATAATCAACCATGTTTTTGAACTTATGACGAACCCGTTTGGCAATTACCTAATGCAAAAGTTGTTGGATGTGTGCAATGAACAACAAAGAATGCAATTTGTAATCAGCGTGACAAAAGAACCTGGACAGCTTGTCAGAGTTTCCTTAGACACACATGGGTATATTCTTCATACTGTACTTATTTTTTGTTACTAAATTCGTAGTATTAGACCCTTACTAATATCCTGTTCCTGAATATAATTGGCGCTATGGTTTCAGGACTCGTGTGGTACAGAAGTTGATTGAGACTGTGAGAACAGGGAAACAGACCGTTTTAGTTAAATCGTCCCTTGAATGCGGTTTTCTTGATCTTATTAAGGATCCAAATGGTAATCATGTGGTACAACGTTGCTTGGACTGCTTTAGCAACGAAGACAATAAGGTATGGTTCTACTAAATTATTTTTCTTGTTAGCTTGATGGTTCAAACATGGCTCTTAAGAATAAATATCTTCTGCAATGAATACCGTCTAATTCATGTTTTCTTCTTGTTCCGTTCTTGTGTTTTCTCATAAGTTTTATGTGGTCACGTAGAAAAGATAGCGTACGTATGCATATGTACCATGCAAATGCTGATGTGATGCTAGCAAGCAAAAATATGTTGATCATAACTGTTATGCAAATTGTAAATGCAATATTTTGTGAAGCCATATTTTTCATAGGCAATGTACTGTTTCGGTGCATTATTGCCTTAAACCTTCAAATGTTAGCCGTATAATTATTCTAATCCAACCAGTAAAACCTTAATGGCTTTTCATACTGATTACTTGGGTAAGCTATATAGAATGTTTTTATATAATACTGCTGGAAGTGCATGTTCAAGGTGTGAACTGTTTCAGTGGATGCGTGCACTGTGCTTGTGTTAGGGCAACAAGCTATAAATCAAGTAATAGGTGGTGCCAAATTCCAATCTCTTGCCTTTTGGGGCCAGCCACTTTAGTGTTGTTTTGTATCCTCATGGCACTAGACCTACCTTTGACCATTCTTTGGGAGGAAACTTAATCTTGCATTATAATCAATCTCACTAACTCTTCCTTGGCTAGTGTTTAATTTATCTTCGTCACAACTTTTGAACGTATAAGGTTTCTTATGTTGTTCATGCAGATGCCTAAAATAGTCCAAACTTAATCTGATGATAGTCTTTCAAGTCCAGTTGTGAACCCTGTCGAAACCAACCTCTGGACTAGGTTTCAAATATATCTCTGTGAGGATCATTAGAGAGGTTATCATGCCTCAGTTTTGAACCTTATTTCTTTTCCTTATATTCATCTAGTCCTCTGTAAGTTTCTGAAATATTCTCGGCGACTTCAGAAACATATTCTTCTGTTGGTGAAGTCAAATTCCCTGTACTGTTGATCTAAAGATCAGATGGAAGGTACATTACTGTTAAGAAAAGATTGGCATCTGATCTTGCAGAATTTTATCTCTTAATACTGACAAAATTTTATTTTGATCTCTTAGTAAAGGAGTCACTCTGAGTATGCCATGTTTGTTTCTGAAATCTGTTGGTGAGTTTGTATGCTAGGAAGTCAGTGGGGCAGGTTAGATGTTGCAAGACATGATCATATATACTACTCTCGGTAGTAGTGAAGACATTAGTCTAAATTTAAAGGCCACATTAATAAATAGTTGAGTTGTCAAAACCAAAGACTATGAGCTTTTCAGTAGCAGTTCAAAAATTATACGAATCAACATGTCACCTAGCTTCTTTATGAGAACAATGAGAAGAACAAAAGAAATCAATGCAAAGAGATAAACTGAGGCGTTATATGGATTAGGCAATTTGTAAATTTGCTTTTGAGGCCTTGACTAAAGGGAAAGAAACAGAGCTTCTCATAGCAGAGTAATGAGATGCTTCTTCAGATTTAATAGGTGACTGTAAGTCCGCTTTTAACCATCAGAAGATTGGTAGGATGAACCGGAATATATATTTACTTTGAAACTATTTTACAGAGATATGAGATAAAATATAAACAAGGACGAACAGACAAAATTATTGAAGTTCCAATGCTTTAAGGACTGGTTATGTGCTTTCTGTAGGGCCTACTTTGTTTTCGTTGAAAAGACTCTAAACTTATTCTGTTAATCATCTGTTGTAGTTTATTTTTGATGCTGCTGCAAGATTTTGTGTTGAGATTGCAACTCAACGCCATGGATGCTGTGTACTACAAAAATGCATTGCACATGCCATTGGGAGACATCGAGATAAGCTGATCAATGAAATTTCAAGAAATGGGCTTCTCCTTTCGCAAGATCCTTATGGGTAATCATAAATGAGTGTCTTCAAACTGTCATAATTTCTGTTCTTTGCTGGCCATAAACCCCTAATATGATATGGTAATCCACTATTGTTTGATAAATTTTGTTTCTTGTGGAACCAAAAGTTTTCCAACCATCAATTCTTTGATCCACTTCAGATGCAAACATAAGTCGGATCTCTTGTAATTAATAGCAAGCTTACAGGGACATGACTTTGAAGTTTATGAGAATCTACAGATTAAATCATTGCGTTACTTTATTCGTTTCATCTCTCTTGCTAATTAGAATTCAGTTTACTATCTTACAAACTACTAACGATTTAATCCTTTATTCTGTGGAACAATTTGATTTGGCATTATGACAGATGTGTGGCCTTATTTTGATCCGCAGGAATTATGTTGTTCAATATATCATAGAGCTGAAGATCCCATCTGCCATGGCCAAACTGACTAATCAGTTAAAAGGAAATTTTGTACACCTCTCCATGCAAAAGTGCAGTAGTCATGTTGTTGAAAAGTGCCTCAAGTATTTTGAAGAGAGCCGGCCAAAAATCATCCATGAATTGCTCTCAGTTCCGCGTTTTGATCAGTTATTGCAAGATCCTTATGCCAACTATGTCATTCAATCTGCTCTTGGAGTTACCAAGGTTTAGAAATCTCTCTCTCTCTCTCTCTCTCTCTCTCTCTCTCACACACACACACACACACACACACACACAAACATGTTCTAATCGGTTTGTTTTGTTGGCAGGGCCCTCTTCATGCTGCTCTGGTCGAAGCAGTTAGGCCTCATACAATCTTACGCACCAGTCCGTACTGCAAGAGGATTTTCTCAAAGGACCTGAAGAAGAAGTGATGTGTTTTAAGCCTATATCGGAAAGTTTTTGTTGTTGTTTTCTATGTTAATTACTAATAACTGCTCTCTTTTTGGCTCCCCTAGCTAAGATACGGGATGTTCGTCTAAATCTCTTACCGATCCCCAGATGAAGAGTGCAATTTTGGTTTTGGGATGGCATTAAGAAGTCCGAAGGAGTTAAAACAGAGTTTTGATTCGATATGATGCAGTTGCTTCTTGTAATATTCTGTTGTTTTTGTGTCTTTATCATAACTTTGGATGTATGATATTCCACTGTCGGAACTGTGGATTTCTGTTCGATGTTGTGTAAATGTGACGCCGTGATTTCTTTCATGAGGTTGAGGTTTATTTATATGTCCGGACAATCATCTCTTTCGTGTTATATACATGAACCGCTGGGTATTCCTCTAACGTTCAACCCCTCTTGTGCGCTAGTATGTGACAGGCCTTGTGAGACGAAAGTTGTACACAGCGATTCTATCCAGGAATTCCTTGCCTCTAAGAAACCCTTGGCGAGGTGTATAATTAAACCGCTAATTGTTTTGGTGCTATGAACAAGAATGTTTAACTTGAGCTGCAAGAAAGATGCATTTAAACAGTGAAAAAACAGCTCTTCGATTGTAACAGAAACAAGCTTCCATTATTGTTGTCTTTATAACATCAGGAAACTTGCCTTTAATCTCAAGCAACTATCTGGTTTTACTAAAGGCAACTGTTTATATCAGAATTCTGTAGATAATTTTAGGACAAAAGACAGTTTACTACCCTCATGTTTCGTGGTTTTCAACATTTAGTACATCAAGTTTTTTTCATCCCAGAATCATACCTAAAGTGTTAATTTTGGGACAGTCTCATACATCCGTTAGTCAAACCGTTAATTCTCCCGTTAAGTGATGACGTGGCGCCCATGTGGACAATAACTGGACGCCACGTGTCACTAAAAATATTAAAATAATTAATTTAAAAAAAAAAGCAAAAAAAAAAAAAAAACCTGTCTTCTACCCCGCGCCCAGCCCAGAAGAAGAGAAGGAAGGAAGAAGAGGGGGGAGGAGGAAGAAGAGAAGAAGACAGAGGAGGAGGAGGGGGGAGGAAGCAAGAAGAAGAGGAGGAAGGAGGAAACAAAAAAAAAAAAAAAAAAACGGATCTGCAAACGCAGAGGAAGAAGAAGAAAGAGGAAGAAAAGAGAAACAAAAATGGCAGGGGATCTGTAACGGAGGAAAGAGGAAGGAAAGGAAAAAAAAAAGGGGCGGATGTCCAACACAGAAGAAGAAGGACGAAGAAAAGAGGAGGAGAAAGGAGGAAGAACAAAAAAAAAAAAAGAAAAAAAAAAGGGGTCTGCAATCGTAGGGGAAGAAGAAGAAAGAAAAAAAGAAGCAAAAAAAAGGACCCCCGGCGAAGAGAAAGGAGGAAGAACAAAAAAAAAAAAAAAAAAAAAAAAAAAAGATCTGGAATTTACCCCACCCGTCCAACCACATCACCCCAAATTCTTTCATTTCCAGAAGCAAAAAAAAGACCCCCCATGACCCACTTCGCCATTCCCCCACGCCGAGCGCACCCTCCCACCCCCCCTCCTCCCCCCTGCGCGCGACCCTCTTCTTCTTCCTCCTTTGCAGATCGCAGATCTGTTCTTTTCGACTTTTTTTTTTTTCGCTTTTTTCTCCTTCCCTCCTCCTCCTTCTACTTCTGAGTTGGGGGAAAGAAATGGGTATTTTTTTTCCCTCTTCTTCCTCCTTCCTCCTCTTCCTCCTCCTCTTCTTCCTCTTCTTCTGGGCTGGGCACGGGGTAGAAGATAGATTTTTTTTTTTTTTGCTTTTTTTATAATTAATTATTTTAATATTTTTAGTGACACGTGGCGTCCAGTCATTGTCCACATGGGCGCCACGTCATCACTAAACGGGAGAATTAACGGTTTGACTAACGGATGTATGAGACTGTCCCAAAATTAACACTTTAGGTATGATTCTGGGATGAAAAAAACTTGATGTACTAAATGTTGAAAACCACGAAACATGAGGGTAGTAAACTGTCTTTTGCCCATAATTTTATTCCAACGGATAAGAAACAAAACATAGCCGTAAAAAGAACGTATCAGATTCAGATATATTGCCTCCCTTCAAAAGGAAGTTCAACTGTTAGACCGGAACGGATCAAGCATCCTCATGTCCAACCAGGGTCAGAAGCATTTTTTCATAATCTCCAGTAGTGTCCTTTTTAATGGCCTGATCCAGAGGGACGCTGTTCCTTTTGTGGTACAGGTCCTTAATAATCATCATGTCAACCTCAGCCCTCGTAGCGACAACTCTAGTGAGAGCTCCTTCATCTGTTCCTCGTTTGTTAATTGCCAGACGAAGAGACTTCTCAAAATATTTCTCAGGGCGGACCAAGCACTTTATCGTGGCCCTTAGTATTGCAAGGTACTCATCTTTGGGGTCAGCTTTCAGATCCTGGGCATAGAAACACTCGTCAAATCCAAAACCTCTGCGGATTCTGGTAAAAAATGGGTTTATGTAAAACTCAACTACGTACCTTGTTGATGTCATTCCCGAATTCATTTTTGTAGTGATTGAGCGTTGCATTGATCTGTGCTTTGCTCCGCGTAGCCAGAATCCTGATGATATCGTCATCATTGTAGGCCTTGTCTGAGATCTTCTCATGGAGTAGCTTAGCCTCGGATTTTGCCAGTGCCAGGTTCACCTCATCTCCCTCATATCTGTATGAGCTAACAAGAGGGGCCAAAAGCTGGGCGGAGCAAAGTTAGATGGTAAATTAGTAATTCTCTCTTCGGTTCAGAGACAACGGAAATCTTAAATGAAATAAAACTTGGATAAACATATTAACATTGAAATTTCGGGTCATTGTATAAATAGGCTGAAAGAACTATTCTCTAGCAGCTTTACCTTGCGGAAGTCCCCAGTTGTGTGATGAGCAACATCCTCTTCGAGAGACTTCTTGTAGCGAGCGTGATAAGCCTGCCTTGCCAAAAGCAGTTCATGTGCAGACCTACTGCAGGCTATTTCTGCGAGAATCTGATTGCTTTTAGTCCACTTCTTTGTTGCTTCATTGGCCAAAAATGCATCGCGTTCAGCAGGATCAAGTGTCCAAAGCAGTACGATCCTCTGATTAAGAGAAATTCAGAAACACAAACACATCATTTTACCAGTTACGACAAGCACGCAATCAAATTATTTGAACCAATGCTGAAAGAAGTGCATTCTTCAAGTGACCTCAAAGTCACTTGTAAGTTCTTTTTCCAGTTCCTTGAGGATATCTTCTCCATAAGCGTCTGCATAAGTCTTCCGGATTGCCTTTCTTTGAGCTGCATTTCTATGCCCCAAGATGGATATAACCAAGTCCTCATTTGTTCCCCATCCTGCAATCATATTGATCAAAAAATTCAAAATTAAACAAGATCAAACAACATAAACGTGAAAGTGAGAGCACAAAAAACTGAAGATAGAATCTCCACTCCTGAGCAAATTCATGTCGAAAGTGACAATATATTTCTAACCAATATCAAGCCCTTTTGCTAAAAGGGTGATCAGAGCTATTTCAAACCTTTCGGAATTCACCAGTGCAGCTTATTCATTAGCGCTACGAACGAATTTAAGAATCAAACAGATTGAATAATTAGCTTCACTATATTTCTTCTGCAATCCAGGAACACATTTTCTTATAGTAAGAAGTGAATAGCCTCCTCTTCCTTTATGGTTTCTAATCGTCAACGATTATTCATCTGTATTCAAAATTTGTCTATATTTTTCATATTTGTCAAAACTTGTCTATATTTTTCATATTTGTCAAAACTATATTCTTCATGTCTGTTGGGTCCTTCAAAACCTGCAGAAAATTTATATATACCAATCTTTTCTCTTCTTCTTTGTAGATGGATTATCTCATACACATTTTCTTTTCCAGATAAAAATTTAACAGTACAGAATTCTTTACAAAACCAAAAAATCGCATTCACACGGGCTTTTCACCAATCCACCGAATTCATGTATATAAACACTGTCTAGATTCTAGATTCGGAGAGACAGACTAGCGGCCCCACTAACAACACGTATATTGTCCCCCAACTTGTTTCTTATCACCTAAACAACACTGTCTGGTGTGGGGGTGCTTATTACAAAAGGCCTCAATGTAATTAGAAGTGGATTCACACAATAAATCATATTTAATCTGTGAATTCTCTGATGTGGGATTCTTATATTCTTCAACTAATCAGCATCATTGATCATTGAGAGAGAGGAAGGGAATTATCAGATCAAAAATGAATAGCAAAATCCTTTCTCCATTACCAGTTCATTACCATCATGTTTAACACTAACAATCTGATCGTTCAAATGGGATTTGTCGATCATCAATCTTAAATCGAATTACAAAACATGAGGTGGAAATGATCAGAACAAGAAATGATGGCATGGAGTAAAAGATCAAGAGAGAAAAAAATAAGTGTAAGAAAAGAAGGAACCTTTGAAGGCTTTCTTGAGTTGCTCACAGTCTTCGGATGCAGCAGGTACTTGTGGAGGAACTCTTAGGGTCGACATCGTCACTTTTTTCTTTCTTTATCTGTCTGTGAGAAAATTGTAAACGACAATGGCTCTGGCTTATGGCTCTCTGTCTGTTTGTATATATATACAAGGTCTTCGTAGCTATCCATATATAGATATAGTAATATATAGTATGCCCATTGCATTCTTCGCCACGTCAACATCTACGATCCGCTTACATTGGTCCTGGTCATTGTATTCTAGGTTTGTTCCTCTTATTAAATTTTGTATATAGTAGGTGAACAATATGTTTCGTTCAAACTTTCTAATGTCTGGTTAATAATTGAGCCATTCGATCAGACATTAACTATCAAAATGCTTTGAAAGTGGTGGATTGCTCTCTTTAATAGAGCTCACATTTCTCTTTAGATGATGATATATATAAAGGAAAATTAATGAAAATTGTTTGAAAACTTTGAGTTTTAACGATAAGGACAAAATAAAGGGTAAAGTGAATAGTACCATAATTGATTTTTTAGTGTAAAATAATGGTTTTTCATTAAAGTGAACAATATCAATAGTTTTTCGTTAAAGTTCTTATATATAAAGATTGAACAATTCAGATTATGATGTTCGTACCGTGAAAATACATCAATCATAGGTGGAGGACAAGTAGGTTCCCCATGAATAAAACACAAGCATTATCCTTATTCCAATTCCTCAACTTCGTCCACTTGATACCAAAAATTAACATCTAGCTAAAGGACGAAGTTGACGAACTAAGGTATGTGAAATATGAAATGAAGTCTAGGGAGGAAAGTGATACAGTTGCATATATGATATTGTCAAATATGTGTACCCATCTTCGATCTATGAGATTATCGATCATGTCCCCACTAATCTTCTAGCTAAGGCTGAAACCCAGGGTGTCTTACAGGGTGTTAAGGTGGGTCGTCGAGCTCCAAGCATTCACCATTTGTTCTTTGCAGATGATAGCTTCCTGTTTGCTAGGGGCACGCACTACTACAAAAGGCCATATCACTAGCGGTGCAAAACCGACAAAAAACACTAATTAATGTCGGATATTTGGTAAAAATCCGACATTACACCATGCAATGTCGCAATGACCAACCGACACCAATACTACCGTCACAAAAGGGTATTGACGTCGCTTAAACCCCTTAATCCGCCACCGATAAGCAAAGTAATATAAAATATAACTGAACAACAGCGTCGCTTAAAAGCGACATAGGACCTGACGTCGCTTTAAAGCGACATAAATAAAAACATGACGTCGCTTTAAAGCGACATTAATATAGAAATAAACAATAAAAAAATCTGACATAATGTCGGTCAAAACCGACATCAACAAAGTTTAATTAAATAATCAATGAAATTTCCTAGCGTCTTCACAATTATATATTCTTATTGCTGTCGTCCATAAGCGACGCTAGGAAAAAAATTAAAAATAAAAAAACATTGACGGTTTTTGGTTAATAATATTTTGGCTAATAATATTTATAAAGAATTCATGAAAACAATTTCTACTATATTCCAAACATAGGCCAAGGCAACCATTAACAAAAACTCAAAACAAACATTTTATATTTCACAAAAAATACAAAACACATCCATCATAACAAACATTAAATCCGACATTACAAACACAACATAGAAAAAAAAGCACTAAATGCTAGGACAAGTGTCGTACATATCCGACAAGAAAGCGAACCACATATCCTACCCAACAGAACCAGAGACTGATTGAGACCCATTTCCTTCCCTGGATCCTTCTTCAGATCCTCCTTGTGATCCAAAAACCCTCTCCATGTCAGCATCCAATGAAGCACCAGCCAGCATTCCTGAAAACCCTCCTATTGGAACATTCGAGCAAATCCCATCAGAACTATGCATCTCGGGTTGATACACAGGCATTTGCGGCTGCTGCATGTATGACATGTGTGGCGGCTGTTGCATGTAAGCCATGTGTGGCTGCTGCATGTATGTCATGGGTGGCGGCTGCATGTATGCCATGGACTGCGTTGGATACATCGGATGCGAAGGAGGTTGCTGATTATAGCCTGTATATGGATATACAGGTACAGCAGGAGGCTGACTTTGAGCTGACTGTTGTGGAGGAGGTGGCTGACTCTGGCCTGAGTGTTGGGTTCCCGGGCTACACGGTGGTGGTGGCGGCGGCGGCGGCGGAAATCTTTGCATGAACGACATGAACATCTAACTCTGTAGCTGCTGCTGGTTGCATGTTTGTTCAAGCTTAGCCTGCATGTCCGCCATCTGTTTAGCATAATCTTTTTGGTTCCTTTTCAATTCATTATTCTCAGTCATCAACAATGCCATTGAACTTTTGGATGATCTTCTGGAAGAATTAGAACGAGAAGCTGAAGATGCATACGACACCATATCCGGAGTCACACCATGTCCATAACCTCGTACTCTATTATGACGCTCAGGACCCATCGTCTCCACATAAACTTGGGTCCTAAGCTCATCACTATCCTCTTGCCCAGACTCAATCATGGTTTGAATATGCCCCTCCATGGTTGCCTTGCAACAAAAATTTTGACGATAAAAATTCAAATAGACAATAAAAATTAATAACAATAATATACTACCATGAAATAATCAATTACCCTAGTTTGCTCAGAAGATTCATCAATCCAAGTGCTATCCTTTCGAGTATGACAGTGACGAAAAAACGAAATAGGATCCGCCTCCTTTCCATGCTTTTTCCGCTATAGTTACAAGCGAACAAAGGAAAAACCAAATTTTCAGCAACCATCAAATTAAATATAAATTGCTACCAATTTTACATTACATTTAAAATTATCCACAATAATACAAAACGTAAAACACTTACAAGTTCTGCCCGGATTCTTGCAAAAGATTTTGCACCCGTTGTGTGATTCATCGTTTTCAACAACCTATTATGCTTATTTTTGGCAGCAACCTCCTGAAAAAAAAATTATTAAACAAATGCAAGCTATAATAAAATCAAACATACTACGTTTACCTTTGCTTTTTCAGTATTCCAGTGAGCCACCAAACCAGCCCACTGTTGAGGATGAACATTAGGAGGAGGAGTCTATTGCTCGTCGACAGGTTTAACAGTATAATATTTTTTTTTAAAATTTATTTCGGTACTCCTTATGCGCATGCTCCGCAACGTGAAGTGTCATGTGACGTATCATTGGCATTTTCACAATGTCTTCATCTTGAAAAATAATAGTCTCCTATACTCGTCAAAAAATTCAAACATATTAAATATTACTATAAACATTGACTTATTTTACTCTCCTCAAGTAAGAAAAAACATTTATACCTTGATCCTATTCCAGAAAGCTTCCCTGCCATCCTCCTTGATCTTACGCCAATCTGTCACCAATGGAATATTCCTATAATCCCGAACCTCTGCTGCAACATGTTTTGAAAACGCACTAGAGTTTTCACTAATGCATTTCCCAGAATCATCAAAAGAACAAGCTTGTTTTTCCCAGTTGGGAATTGATGGTCCCCGTCCTCTTTGAGTTGATCCTTATAAACACAGAAAAAAACAATTAGAAACCAAAAGAATACGAAAATGGACCATACGAAAATGGGCATCATCCTAGTTAGAATAACAAAAAAAAAAAGGAAAAAAAAAGGACCACCTTCGACTTCTTCCTCGTCAGCATGTTCATCTTCAAAACGAAGATCCATAAAACCGAGTGCACTGATGAATCTGCAAAGGAATAAGAATAGAAGTACGAAAGAAGAAGAAGACAAATTGAAAAGGAATAACAAAAGGAATGGAAGTACGGAAGAAGAAGAAGATAAATTGAAAAGGAATGGAAGTATGAATCTGCAAAGGAGAAGGAGAGACAGAAAGAAGGAAGAAACAAGAAAAATGACGAAATGGGCAAACACGGGGTCTAAATACGGGAACTTACGTGGCGTCGTTTAAAACCGACGTTACATCACTGACGTCAAATTAAATAACACGGATGTCGAAATAACCAAGTTCTGTGTCGCTTTCAACTGACACAAATGGCTGACAAACATCGAATCGAGCAGCTTCTGACACACATCGAATAGAACACCTTCTGACACGTAGCGTCGGTTTAGGTAGACGTGGTGTCGCATAAAACCGACACTAAGGTCTGACAAATACGGCCTAATCAACCACTACTGACAAAATTTATTGCAGTTAAAGGGGCGTTGGTTTAATTCAACTTGGTGTCGGTTTTATCCGACACCACCTACTGCCTAATCCGACCTATTCTGACATATATTTATGGGGCTTATCGGAAAGGATCTAAAGATTTTTTTTGGACAAAGGAAAGGATCTAAAGATTCTGACATACATTTTTTTTGGATATAAAATGAGCCATGTGGCTCATTGGCTTTTGGGATTTTGCAACTCCAAATGGCTGGGTTCGAGACTTCTTGGCGTTCCAGCATTTTTTTTTATTTTTTTTAAACTGAAAGTAAAAAAAGTTCTTATAATTTGCCTTATTTTTTACCATATTAAAACTAAGCCTTATTTTTTAACATATAAAAACTCTCTTTTTTGGCTAGTCGATATAAAAAATAAAGGCATATACAGTCTAGGGCAAAATCTAATTTTAAGTCGTAATTTTAAATTTTTGTACAACTCTAATGTGTTAATTTTTTTTTAATCAAAGCTAGTAAACAAGTTTTGTTTTTATGATATATTCATTTCAATACTAGGTTTTTCATACAAAATTTAAAGCTCCACCATTCTTGTTTGATTAAAATTTTTCATGTCAATACAAAAAACAAAACCTTTAATTTTTCTCTCATTAATTATATTTCAAAGGATAATCTTTCTATGGCTTAAAGGCCCCTCCTGATCTGGTTTTCTGACTCCGCCACTGAGTAGATCTGGTAACATGATACACGATAAGCAAAATATTAATTTTATAATTTTATAACCCTAAAAAATAATTATATATATTAATTTAACAATTGTATACCCCTAAAAACTATAATAATTATATATATATATAAATTAAATTAAAATTTTAAAATTGGTGACCATTGGATCGGCTTAAATATACATACCATTTAATTTTTCAAGTGTTATACGTACAAAATAAATAAATTCAAATCTACTTAATATATATATATATATATATATATATATATAGGCCAAAAATCGATCCAATCGTTGAACTTGCTGGGATACGAATTCTACGAAACTAATTTCATCGATCCAATCGTCGAACTTGCTTGTATATGCTTTGAGATCGCATAGGCCATAAACCGCAAAAATCAAACATTCAGAGATCAAGTAACGGGACAAAACTTTTTGATGGTTATCAACGAAAAATCACGATTTAACGGTTATGTTAACTCCGATTTTGATGATTTTTTACATCTACCTTCCTTGACCCTATATGAATACAATAAATTAATTCGATCTTCAATTTAAAATATTTACAATAGTGGATACCACAAAAATCTTATGTTATACTTAATGAAAGTATAAATAAACTCTAAGTGTTAGTGAATCTATCATTTTGATGGGATACGCATTCTACGAAACTAATTTGAACGATCGAACCGTCAAACTTTTTTATATATGCTTCGAGATCACATACACCAAAAATCGTAAAAAACAAACATTCAGATATCAAGTAACGGGACAAAACTTTTCGACGGTTATCAACGAAAAATCACGATTTAACGGTTATTTTAACTCCGATTTTGATGATTTTTTACATCTACCTTCCTTGACCCTATATGAATACAATGAATGAATTCGATCTTCAATTTAAAATATTTACAATAGTGGATACCACAAAAATCTTATGTTATACTTAATGAAAGCATAAATAAACTCTAAGTGTTAGTGAATTTATCATAGCCCACAATATAAACATTCCTTAAATTTTGAATTTGTCACACATAACATGACGTAGCATTATTCTAACATTATATGTTATTGTTCCTTATGCGTTAAATTCCTAGCTCTCTAATTCTTCAGTCAATCATGCTCATTCAAAAAAGAAAAATAAAATGAGAAAATAATTGCGAAGTTGTTATCTATAAGAGTGGAATTTACGACATTTCACTAATAAATAGAAAAAATATTTCCACTTGGTATTTTAGAGATTTCACTAATAAATAGAAAAAAATATTTCAATTTATATACGTACTCTGTGTGTGTGTGTGTGTGTATAATCCTCATCAATATCACTTATGGCACTCTTCTCAACAGATACTATTCGGCATGCTTCAAAGCAAAAATTTGAGATTTCTTACTGACATTACTGACCTAAGCCTAGTCCAACGAATTCTGGCATACATTTATGGGGCTTAGCGTGGCGTCGGTTACAACCGACACCAAACTATGCATATTTTTTTGAATTGCCAGTGGCGTCGAATTAATTGTTGGTGGCGTTGGTTTAAACCGACACAGACTTGTGCAAAACCAGCGGGAAAGTTCCCGCCTAGTGCATTTTAAATTATTCAACCAATGCCGTCACCTAAAACCGACAGGAAAATAGTTTTAAAAAAAAATTGTTTAACCAATATGAAAAAAAATAACGATTTTTTTTATCTCATAAAACATTTTAAGATTTTAATAGATAAAAATGAACTTAAATAAATTATGTAATAAAAAACAAAAATATAATCTAATTAATACTTAAAATACATAAAACAGTTAATATATTTATTCCATATCATCATCCGTTGTGTCGTCGTCGGCATTGGCATAACTAGCAAACTGTGTAGGCAACGGTAATGATTCAAGAAAAGGAGTCTCTTCCACGCCAACCCTTGTATGGAAATTTTCATGGTCGAGTATCTGATCATCCAAATTTGGTATGGCATAATCATCAATTGCTTCATTATCCTCTAATACGTCAAACAAATCCCTTGGCTGCGTTCGAACAACTACGTGCCAATCTTTTTCAATTGTGTCCTCGATGTAAAATGCTTGTAATGCTTGTGATGTTAATATGAAAGGATCATCTTTAAATCCTAATCGATTGAAGTTCACCATGGTAAATCCATATTGATCAGTCTTCATTCCTCGTTGACTTTCACTATTAACCCATTCGCACTTAAATAACATCACAGCTCGACCCCTATCTCCCGTCTTAGCATGACCACAATATTCAACCTCAAACATATCTACAACTCTGCCATAACAATTCACTTGCCCAATTGCACCAGGAACATTTGCAGGTACAAAGACACCACAATTATGATTCTTATGCTTATCATCCACATATTTTATACGAAATTTGAACCCATGAACAATGTGACTTTTATATCTACTCACAACCCTGCTAGGATAATTAGCTAGCCAATGCAAGTCTTGAGATATCAACGTGTCATTAGGATGACATCTCGAATTCATCTATAATAAGAATGAAGATAAAAGTTGACATGATAACTATAAACATGTAATAATTAAAATATAAAAATATAAAAAAATAATGTGATTGTTGTATCAACTCACATGTTGCTTGAACCATTATGGGAATTCTTTCTTGCTTAGCTCCTTGATTTGTCGCATAGTTAACCTTTCTCGATGATGTTTAGTTTTCAAGAATTCCTCATGCTGCCTGGGCATTTATGTCCAAATTTAGATAATTAATTTTTCAAAGTTATGAAAACCAATAAAACATTAAGACGTATGATTAAACGTTCTTACCTTCTAAATGGGTTAACTTCATTACAATTGTTTAGAATGTATCTATGACACTGATCAAGAACATTTAGATCGAGCTCTACCTTTTCTCCTGAACCCATATAACATCCTTTGGAGTCAAAAATTGATAACCCACCATACACTCCACGTCCAATACCATATTCATTTCGGCCTCTACGGGTGAGACGAGACTCGACATCTCTAAGATACATGGAACAGAAGGACAAGCACTCATCCACCAAATATGCTTCAGCAATGGAACCTTCAGGACGATCCTTATTACGAACATAGCGCTTCAACGTTTGCAAATACCTATAATTATAAACAAAACACAAATTATTATAATTATAAATTAAAGTTATGACTATCATTGTAAAAAAAATTATAAAAATTTATTAATTACCGTTCAATTGGATACATCCATCTATATTGAACAGGCCCTGCAAGAGCTGCTTCATCTGCCAAGTGAACTGGAAGGTGCACCATCATATCAAAAAATGCAGGAGGGAATATTTTTTCAAGTTGACATAATGTCAAGGCAATTCTTGAATTCAGTTCCTTGAATCCTTCCTCCGACTCTTTCTTACTACACAACTGTCTGAAAATTGCACTCAGCTCTAATAATACCATAGTAACAGCTTTAGGCAAAACTGGGCGTATTGCAAGCGGGAGTAACTGCTGCATTAAAACATGGCAATCATGACTTTTCAACCCATGTATTTTTCGTTCATTCACGTGCACACATCGCGATAAATTTGATGAATATCCATCGGGGACCCGAATACTAGACAACACTTTGCAAAACGTAGTTTTTTCTTCTCTTTTCAACGTGAACAAAGCTGGAGGTAGAAATGTTTTGTTTCCTTCTCTACGTGGGTGTTGACTACGTCTTATGTTCAAGACTTCAAGATCTGCACGTGCAGCCAATCCATCTTTAGACTTTTCTATATCTAGTAATGTTCCCACCACACTGTCACATATATTCTTCTCTATATGCATAACATCAAGATTGTGTCTAATCAACAGATGTCTCCAATAAGGTAGTTCATAAAAAATAGATTTCTTTTTCCACTGACTGTTACTACTTGTACTGCTCGATGCTCTTTTTCTGCGTTGCCCAACTGAAGCATCTTTCTTTGGTTTTCCAAAAGTAAATCTCAATGTAGAAAGTTCTTCGAGACATTGTAAACCAGTCCACTGCCTTGGTGCAAAACGACGCTCTCGACGACCATTAAAAGCTGTTGTTTGCCTTCGAAACCTATGATTATCTTCAAGAAAGCGTCGATGCCCCATATAACAAATCTTACGACTCGCCTGCAAGTAAATAGATTCTTTATCATGCATGCAGTGTGGACATGCTTTATAACCATGTGTACTCCATCCTGACAACAATCCATAAGCCGGAAAATCATTTATAGTCCATAAGACGGCAGCCTTCATCGTAAAACTTTTGTTGGAATACGCATCATAAGTGGGAGTGCCCACCTCCCACAACTCATTTAACTCGTCACTCAGTGGACGCATGTATACATCAATCTCTTTACCAGGACTGCGCGGTCCTGGTATTAATAGAGACAACAACAAATTTGGTTGCTTCATGCACATCCAGGGCGGCCAATTGTAAACAGAAAGCACAACAGGCCATGTGCTATGGTCATGCCTCATTTTCCCAAAAGGATTAAATCCATCACTGGCCAACCCTAATCTGACATTTCGAATTTCTGCTGCAAAATCCGGATATAAATTATCCAAATGCTTCCATGCTAGAGAATCTGAAGGATGCCTCATAAACTCATCCTTAGGACATTCAGTTGCGTGCCACCTCATATGTTCAGCCATATGCTTCGACATAAAAAATCGTTGCAATCGTGGTTTTAAAGGAAAATACCACATAACCTTAGCTGCGATCTTTTTTCTCGAGCTATCCTCTGCGTTGGTAATTTTATATCTTGATTCACTACAAACCGAGCACACGGTCAACTCCGAAGTATCTTTCCAATAGATCATGCAATCATTGAGACATGCATCAATTTTCACATACGTCAGACCCAAGTCATTTATAAGTTTTTTTTGCCTTATAACAGGATTCAGGCAAACAATCCCCTTTAGGCAACATTCTTTTAATTAACTCTAGTAAAGTGGTGAAGATCTCGTCTGGCATTCCCGCTAAACACTTGATCTGATACAGTCTTACAACTGCTTCCAATTTCTTAAACTCCTTACAACCTGGCCACAAATCTTGATTTGCCTCTTCAAGCAACCTAAACAAAGTCTCAACTTCTTCTGGACGCCCTTCCCTAATAGGGGGTTCAGTAGACGGCCCAACACCTTCTTCTGTTAATGGTTAGACAAATACATATTTAAGAAAATCATGCATACCAGCCACCTCATCTCCTGTTTCTTCTTCTCCAATTGCAACATTTTGCTCTCCAATGTTTTGCTCACCATGATGTCACCACAAAGCGTTTTTATAATCTTTATCCATATCATACAATATGAGATGTTGAACAATAGTGTTCCTAACAAAAGTATATCGATTACAACATCTTTTGCAAGGACATCTAAACTTATCAGGGCCAACACCATTTGCAACTGCTTGGTCCAAAACAAATTAATTCCAGCTGTATAAGCTTCAAAATTTCGAGGTATCGTCAACCAACTCTTGTCCATGTTTTACCACTTTACGAGGGCAAAATATTACGTTGACACTAAGATGCCTACAATCTTTCAATCCCTATCATGTAGGCATAACTATTAGAATTTTCAATTTCTATCTTTCAACCCTCCAACTCTATCACGATTGCAATCTTTTAATTTTCAAAACCTATTATAGTAAAAACAAATTAAAATAACAACAAAAAAGTCATCAAAATTGTGCTCATCTAATCTATTCTAGTAAATAACAACAAAAACTTATCAAAATAACAACAAAAATAAATTAAAATAACAACAAATTAAAATAACAATTAGAGTACAAAACAAATTAATTTAACATAATATATTCTTATATTACTAAATATTATAAGTTTATGTTATATTTAATATTGTTAATTTAACATAAATGCTTATAAATATTATTCATTTCCATTTTCTCATAACAATTCAAGTGATAAAATTAATTAATTAGACTAAATATTACTTAATTTAACATAAATAGTAGAAATTTATCTAAGTAGTAAAATTAGAATTTTTAAATAAATGAACTTGTGTATTATTCAATTTCAAAATTAACGAAATAAGTGAAAAAAAACCTGAATTATGTAAGAATTCCGTCCTCGATCAATTCTTTATGTACTCAACCAACTCAAATAAATTCCTTACAAAAATAAATTGTAAATAAAAATTGATTAGAAAAGTATGTGTCATATAACAAGTTATTAAGCAGTTCTTTTATGCTTTATAGTTGATATCAATTGTTTCTACTCTAGTTTACACAAGATACGAAGCAAAATCTTAATTTAAAATAACAAAAAATTAAAATAACAATTAGAGTGCAAAACAAATTAATTTAATATAATATATTCTTATATTACTAAATATTATAAGTTTATGTTATATTTAATATTGTTAATTTAACATAAATGCTTATAAATATTATTCATTTCCATTTTCTCATACAATTCAAGCGACAAAATTAATTAATTTGACTAAATATTTCTTAATTTAACATAAATAGTAGAAATTTATCTAAGTACTTAAATTAGAATTTTTAAACAAATAAACTTGTGTATTATACAATTTCAAAATTAAGGAAATAAGTGAGAGAAACCTGAATTATGTAATAATTCCGTCGTCGATCAATTCTTCATGTAGTTGAAGCTCAAATAAACTCCCTACAAAAATAAATTGTAAATAAAAATTAAATATAACAGGAGAAAATAAAAATATTAGAAGTAAGAAAAACTTACTAGTGAATAAGGAATGGATGAACTTGGAAGAACAAATAAGAAAGATTGGAGAGAGGAACAAGAGAACACCGTTTTGGGTTGGGGGTTTATAAATTGGATGGAACAACAAATAAGCGGAACTGGGTTTCAAAACACGGGGAGAGTATATAAAGCCATTTATCCGTCGCCTACAAACCGACACTTGGTTTCAAAATATTTAAAAAAAATTAAAATCTATGTCGGTCAGAACCGACGCGACCTTTAAAATATTTAAAAACAATATTTAGTGTCGCTTATAAGCGACACTTAAACTTTATGTCGCTTATAAGCGACGCCAGTGTTTAAAATAATTAAATTATATGTCGCTTATAAGCGACGTTAACATTTAACGTCGGTTATAAATGACATAAAAATTTTCTGACGCTTAAAACTGACAATAATTCCGACGTCATGTCTATATAGTGTCGCAAATATCTTATGCGCCACTATATTATATTAAAGTGACACCACCTACTGACACAATAAGCCCATTTTGTAGTAGTGACGTTGCAAGAATGTGTGAGTATTAAGCAGATCTTGGGAGTGTATGAGGCAGCCTTGGGACAAGCAATGAATTTGGACAAGAGTTGTGTCTCATTTAGCACTAATCTCATAAGCTTTGATCAACAGCTCCTTGCAAATTGTCTAGGTATGCGGCGAGTTGAATTTCATGACAAATACCTAGGGTTGCCGGTGTTAATTAGGCAATCGAAAAAAGAAACATTTAGGTATGTGAAGGACCGATTGTGGAAGAAGCTACAAAGTTGGAGGGGCAGTTTGTTAAGTTGTGCGGGTCGGGAATTGCTAGTGAAAACTATGGCACAAGCCTTGCCCATGTATTCTATGCAGTGTATCCTCTTGCCCAAGTCTTTTTGTGAAGAGTTGAATACCATGATTGCAAAGTTCTGGTGGAGTGGTGATCTGGGCAAGCGGAAGATTTACTGGCTTAACTAGCGACATTTGTGTAAATCGAAACATGAGAAAGGATTGGGGTTAAGAGATCTTTATGCTTTTTGTAACAACCCACTTCAAAAATTATGTACTAATTTACAAAAATACCCTTGTGTGGGGATTGTCCCCAACTCACTTTCTTTTCTTCCCTCTCAGATCTCTCCTCAACAATAATCTGCAACCTTTCTCTCTCTAAGCTCCGAGAAGGAACCCCCACCATTCCTCTCGATGCTGACCAAATCAACCCTAAAAAAAATCTGAACCTCAAACCCTTGGGACATGGGGAATCCACCTACAGCGTTGTACGTATCATCGGTGCACCATCGGGTGCTCTGCCATTAACGCAGAGAGCTTGAGCTCTCTCAAACTCTATCTCAGGTATGAATTATTTCCCCTCTTGGTTGTGTGAGTTTTAATCCATCAGTGATGAGGATTATGTCGAAAATCTCTGGGGTTAATCTCTTTGTTTGGAATCTGTGCATGCATGTCATTCCGGCGACGAATTCCGGCGAATGTCGTTGAGTTCAAAGCTAGGTGGTGACTGTCTTCTTGGGGTTTAGCTCGATTTAAACTTCTAATGTATTGTTGGGCTAACCTAAGCTTGAATTCGTAGGTTTAACTCTCTGCATGCACTCAATCTCTTGGTCTCAGTTTTCGATGGTGAACCCCGTGCATTTTCTGGCGAGTTTGAAGGTGTTGGCACTCGAACTCGTTTGAACACTATTCCAGGTAACTAGATACCTATTTGCATGTGAGTTTGGGCTAGAGATAACTATGTATTGACATGCATACTCTCTGCCTACTATTTCCAGAATCTGGCGCAGCACACAGCAAATTCTCATTAAATCCCGAGGGGTATTTCACCCAAATTTGGTATTTCGGTAAATGCCTCTACACCTTTTTCGAGTGCCTGGTGAAATTGGATTAGGATTGAATTGATTTGAGCTCTGTATAATTTCTGGGAAATGCTTAAATTAAATATTACCCTATAAGTACACGTATAAGATTACATAAACAAGAACAATGCACTATTAAAAGTTATGCTCGCATTGCCGGTGAGTGGACCCCTTCTAAAATGACTATTTTATAAATCTTAGGGTTGCATGCATATCTTATATTTGAATTTGCACATGTTTGAAAGTAGGTTTTACGGATTGCATATCTTAGAGATTTAGAGATATCGGGGTTGGGGCGTGTCATTTAAAATTGTATTAAGTGGGAAAATTAGGCCATAAGTTAGGGCACAAATGGGTGGGAAGAAAAAAATTATGGTGGTGATTCATTCTCAAAGCCTATAAATAGGCTTCTCCATCAACGTATCAAACATCCCAAAAATCATACATTCAAAGAAAAGCAACAAGAAAGAAGCAAAGCATTTTTGGGATCCCAAAATCACACATTCAAAGCAAAACATTCTTGGCTTCTCTAGTTTCCTCCATTGCCAAGAGCCAAAACCTTGAGGAAATCGTTCATCCAAGATCAAGTCATCACGATCCTCAGATCAACAACATTTGAAGAATCAACAAGCACCGCTACACGTGCCGGTTCTTCCTCTGTCGCAAGCCAAATCCTTGAGGCAATCGTTCATCCAAGATCAGGTCATCATGAGCCTTGGATCAACAACCCCTACATCACAAGAACCACCAAGTACCCCTACACATGCCGGTTCCTCTATTTCCAAGAGCCAAAACCTTGCTGCCCTCATTCATCCAAGATCAAGTCATTGTGACCTTTGGATCAACAAACCCTTACATCACAAGAACCACCAAGCATCCCTACATATGCCAGTTCCTCCATTGCTAAGAGCCAAAACCTTGTGGGATGCGTTCATCCAAGATCAAGTCATTGCGACCCTTGGATCAACAACACTACACATCTACATGTCTCGGAGATTGAATCAGAGGATCAAGTTGTATAGAGATTGTAACCCTACAAAATTCATTAACAACACATATTCTTTGTACACGTGTTCTTGTCTCGTTTGTCGCAAGAAATTCGTGTTTACAGTGTTAGAGGTAAAACTGCATTTGTCTTGAGCAGCTTTACATCGTGTTTGTGCAGCTATGTGTCGGCTTTGCTTGTTCCAGTTTCAAATGGGGATTGCCCATTCTTTCTTCTCGACATTGGGATGTATTGGAAGACGGGTGTGTTTGGTCCTTTTGAGGGCGTCATACTCCCTTTGGTTATTGAGGGTTTAGCAGGCTCATCGTCGTTTTTGCTTAAAGATGGCACGACTTCCCCTTCTTGCTTCTTGGGCATGGCTTGCCATTCCTGCTTTTGGGTGCAGCTTTGCTTATAGATTTGATCTATTTTGGAAGAGCTTCGAGCACCATGTCTTCATCCATGTAGAACTTAGCATCCATGAAGTGTGATTACGCTTTGGTGAATAGCTTGGTGTCACCTTGTATTACCTTTACTCTTTCTCAGTAGAATTTTAAGCATTGGTGAAGGGTGGACAACACCACTCCATTCTCATGGATCCAAGGCCTTCTTAAGAGCAAGCTGTAGGAAGTTCTTGCATCGATCATATGGAATAACGTGCTTGATTTGAGCTCACCAATGGTCATCTCTACTCGGATCATGCCCATCGCTTTTTGTCCTGTTTGGTTAAAACCTTGAATTAGGAGACGACTTCGGGATAGTTCATCCACCTTGATGCCGATTGTGGTCATTGTTGACTTTGGCATGATTTTTATGGCCAATCCACCTTCCCCAAGCATGCGGTTGACTTTGTGCTCCCTTACGTGCCCAGAGACGAAAAGAGGATGGTTGTGAGGCTTTGATCCCAGCAGCAAGTCTTCATAGGTGAAGTTGATTATGTCATCGGCGGTACAACATGCGGCATATTCTTGTGGCCGAAGTTTTAAGCCTTTGTCCTTGCTTTTTTGCACTTCGTGGTCGTCGAGATTCACCAGGACCGCTACTAGTGCTTTTTGCATCTCCTTGGGCAATCATAGTGCCTCCTTAATGCTAAAGTGTGTCGGCAGACTTTCTTTGGGTGTGGGAGTTTTCTCTTCCTTGACGGCGATAACTTTGCCTTTGGAAGACTCTTCTATCTATATTTCAACCATGTGACAAGCAGTGGTAGTGCACTATTGGAAGAAGTCATTTGGGAATTACTCGTGCAAAAATATGGGAATGAGTGGCTCCAGCTCCATAGGTTCCCCTAACTATGTTGGCTTAGCAACTCTTACGCTTCTTTTAGGCTTTCTATTGTTGCGGCGGCGATGCTTTCTCCTTGGTTCCACCTTTGGCCGTGTGGCTTGTGGCCTTGGCTTCCTTGTCTTTTTGTAGGTCACCAATGTCCACCCTTCTTCATCGTCGGTAGGCGTATTTTGGTCGCTTTCCCCCAGTGATGGTTGTGCAGAAGGTGCCTTGTAGCTTGAGCATGGACGAGAGTGGTCATGCGTCACTTGGAGAGGCACGAGATCGAAGGATCCAAACACAATTGTGGTAGTGTGTGTTGCGGTTGTGTCTTCAAGATCAAGTTCAATTTTCCCTTGTTGTGCCAGCTTCATGATGAGCTCATTGAGGGCGAAGCACTTGTTAACATGATGACTCACGATACGATGGTATTTGCAGTACCTAGGATCGTTAACACGATTCATCTTTCGGGGTGCTTGCATTCAGGTAACTTGATCACCTTCTTTTCTAGCAAGTCATCCAATATTGCAACCACGTCAGAGTCAGGAAAAAGGTACGTCTTATGCTCCAGTTCCTTCAAGGTGTTTTTGTACCTATCTTGGGTGTGAGAAGGCTCACATTTCTTCATCTACTTCGTTTTGTTCTTGGATGAGATATTGACGGGCTTGGAGGAGGTCTTGATGGGGTAGTATGGACGATAAAAGCTTCATTGATGGGTTTTTTTTATCTACCTTTAGAGCGAACACCTTATCCTTTTTAAAGTCGATGATCGGCTCATTCTTCCCATGATTGGTAATACTTAGCTTCATGTCGTGCGATCGAGTTGCCAGCTCCTCAAATGTTCTTGGCTTTATGCCTTTGAAGATGTAATGTAACCCTCAGTGCATACCTTGAATACACATCTCAATGGCGGAGGTTTCAGAAAGCTGATCTTTACAATCCAGACTTAATGAGCGCCATCTATTGATGTATTCGACGACAAGTTTGTCCCTCCACTGCTTTGTACTCGTCAGCTCCAGTATGCTTACAATGTGGCGAGTGCTGGAGAAGCGGTTGAGGAATTCCCTTTCAAGCAGATCCCAGCTGTTGATAGAGTTGGGCTCGAGGTCGGTGTACCAGTCAAAGGCGTTACCTTTCAATAAACGTATGAATAGCTTGACAAGGTAGTCTTCCTCCGTCCCAACATTGTTGCAGGTTTCAATGAAATAGGCAATATATTGTTTGGGATTGCCCTTTCCATCGAATTGCATGAATTTGGGCGGCTGATAACCCTTTGGAATCCTTAAGGTGTCAATCCTCTTATAGTAAGGCTTTGAGTATAGCACGGAGTCATGCGAGCGTCATTCGTACTGCGCCTTGATTATGCTTGTGATTATCTCTTGTAGCTGTTGGATGGAGAGAGATCCTATTAGCGTCAGAGCTCGGTCCACCTCTAGCTTCTCCTCTACTTTGTCCATCAGAGGCTCCCATTTTTCGTCGGTTTTCTCTTTTTATGGATCAGCCTTCGGGTGGTGGTCAACTTTCTCGTCATGTTGCGTCTATAAACAGTTGACGAGTGTGGCAATTTACAAGTCATTGTTTTCCACGGTCTTTGTCAGCCTTGCAATTGCTTCGTTCATTTGTGCCAGCTGCTCCTCAATGGAAGTCGCGCCAGTAGTCATTACTTTCATGGCTGAGTTGCTGCTTGAGTCAGCATCAGAAGTCAAAGACTCGGAATACCTCATTAGGCTTTCTTCCCTTGGCGCCCTTAATGAGGCCGGGTGATCACAAGTTCGTACCTTAGGTGCTCTTGCTTATTCGGCAGGGTTGATGTAGGGTGGGAAGGCACGGCAGATAGAGCTCTTGCCTTGCTTCGGGTCATGATGCCCAAAGTGCCACCACTTGAGGCAAGGATGGTCTTATTCTTCACGTTGGTTGTGGGAACAACTTGATCTTTTCTTGATGCCATGTGTGCTTTTTGGGGATTTGAAGACAAAGATGAGAGGCAGAGAAGTCCCACTGTGTGTGCCAAATTTGTAAACACGAAATTTCCTGTAGCAAATAACAAGGGAACACGTGTAAAAAATAAATTTGTATTAAATGAATTTGTAGGATTACAATCTCTATTTACAAATTTCTGAAAGATGTGTGGATGTGTAGTTGTTGATCCAAGGGTTGCGATGACTTGATCTCGGATGAACGAACGATTACCGCGAGATTTTGGCTCTTGGTGATTTGAAGGATCAGCACTGGTAGTAGTGCTTGATGATTCTTCGAAGGTTGATGAAGAACACAAAGAACTTTCTGAATTCTTTTGAGTATTTTGGGGATTTGGGTGCTTGAGCTTTGACAGCGTCTGGGTGCTTGAATGATTTATGGACCCTTTTTCCTTTGCCTTGGCGTTTATAGACTTTCCAAGCTTTGCCTATAGATGAATTTGAACTTGATTTGTGGTTTGGTTCATGATTTATTTCCATCAATCAATCAATAACTTAATTAATTAATTTAAATAAAATCAAATAATCAATCTTGCCCAATTTTGCATTTCTATTTGCTTTAATTTAAATTAATTAATTTCTTTAATTTAAATTAAAACAAATATTAATTTTCATCAATCGTTAACATGTATCCTTGATGACTTGTCCGGTTTGTTGAGTTACACGCCATGTGTACAATTTATGAGACACGTGGCACATGCCACATATGTCCTGGCACGTTGAAAATTTAATACGTTGGTGAACATTTATTTCACCAAAATTTTGATGTCTACACCCGCTCATAGGCACTTTTAGGTTTTAAAATTATTGACATTTTCCACATCACTACACTTATGGCTTCCTCACCTTGCGGGTGTCTGCCATCATAACTCGATTCGGAGTCCAAGGTAGACCATCTGGGTCGGGATATGTCATTTTGGTATCATAGCATAAGTTTAGGCAGTATTGCATTCATCACATGCGTGATGTAAGCATTCTCAGTTCTTGAACCTAATTATCGAATCTTGCCACCTCGTCGGATACGAAAAACGTGTTAACTTTTCCTAAGTTTTGGGTGGTTTAGGCAACTTATAGACATTTTAGATGATCATTTTGGTGAACGCCTTGAGACTTTAGATGAAGAACCTCCCTGCCAAGGATAGATTTAGATTGGAGAAATTTTGGTGGCCCTAACGCGAGGCTAATGTAACGATAGTTGTGTATCACCAGAGAATTACGAATCAATCCCATCACTATTCTCCCGCTATCATTACCAACCCTTCCAAGATAGGAAACCAAAAATAATTTTGATTCCTTGGCAGTACCCATTGTGTATTATCTATCATAGTTCCTACGAAGTTTTACTTTTCGTTGAAATCTTTGGAAATGTCTCGAGCGACAATTTGGTGCTAAAATCATAGCACTCGATGGAAGGAATATCTAGGGGACGATCACTTTTTATCCCCGATAACACTAATCTTCTTAAACGCACTAGTTATAATTCTAGATCTTCGGGAGGAAGATTGATTTCAATTTAAGTCCATTCTAAAGTAGGTTATTAACAAATTCCTTTTTCCAGCCTTAGGACATTTCAACCAACACTAGTTCCCAGAATTCCTTTCGATGCAAAACTCGTCATTTCGATGAGTATAGGCATGAGAGTACGAATTGTTATACCTTCGATAAATAGTAATCAATTTCCCCTAGAACTAACAAAATCAACTCTTAAGATCAGTTCCTTACCAATCGTTCGAAACTACCCACCCGGGCGGGCTCTAATATTTAATCAACCTATGGTGGTGCTACTAATTGACGATACTGTCTGATATCTAGAAACTGTCAACCAGTATTCAGGCAGTATGATTTCTGATACCGGACACATGCTAGTATCTGGGAGTGATACCTTTATGCCAGAACGCCGGTTCACAGTTTAAGGGTAACGAACAATATCAAAATATCATTGATGGGTTACTTAGTGGCGCGACTGATGAACTGATTAACAATGACTACCTGAGCTGAAGAAATTAAGATCGTGAAAACTTAGGAGCAAGCGTTGTATTAGGACAGTAAACTTGTAGTTGTTTTAACCATATTTTCCACTTAGATAACCAAAACCTCTTCGACCAGCCATCTTCTGATCTTCCACAAGCAAACATTAGAATTGGGCACAAGTTATTTTTTCGCTGTAAGAGCGAATGGAGTATTTAGAAGTCGTGAAGGCCTTTTTGTACATGGCGTAGAGAAAGAAAGTAGTGTTGTACATTTCGTTGATACTTATCTTTGGCGTCATTTCTCAAAATTTTGTAGGGATACCACTAAAGTGGGAATTAGATTACACCATCAATCCACTTTCTCGTATTACATCAGTTTTCCTAGCGTCTTTTTGAACAACTCTCACATCATAAGAGAATTTAGTTATAAAAGCTTACCGATTAGAAATTTATTTGACCAAACACCTTACCTTGGGAACCTCTAACCTATCCACGAAGGAGAAATATTGAACCTTAGGATCGCACCTAGATTTCGAATTGATGGTCTCTCCGACCAACTCTTAGAACCCTAGTTTTCTTTCACAGCCTGATGAATTTGTAGTAGTCTTACCGACGACTTCCTCACCAACTTCAGCATCAAAAGCAAATTCTCTTAACACCAGCAGTCAGCTTTATACCAAATTCATCAAATGTATGTTATTTTTGGTTTAAATTGGTACTCTTCTTGGGAGACGTGATCTTGGTAGACTATATTCTTTTTATTTTTCCAAAAGGTTGCAGCGAAAGGAAGTTGAAATTCTCCCAAAGTGTTGTGAAATTCGAGATATCTTTGGTCTTGTCGATTTTATCGACATTTTGTTAGCGATCCTTCAACTATAACGTTTTCCTCACTTGTGATCGAGGAAAGTTAGTTTAGTTTGTGATGTTGGATATGAATAAATTTTTGACAATTGAAGTGTTGTCTTTTCCTGAGCATTAACCTTACACCTTTCGATGATATTGATAATTACAAAATCCACGATGGCGTTTTCTCTGGATGATTTGGCTATGCACTGATACATCATGACGAAGTATTGCTTATGTTTCCCAACGGTTGGAACTGTACAAAATGAACCATCTTACCCATGACTCGGAGACAACAATCATCTTTTTTATTTGGAAATCGGATGACAATTCTCTGCGGAGAAACGTGTTCAAAATCTCTACCAACCTTATATCTCTCAAATACACCTTCATTGGAAAGGAACTAAATTTTTGACAACAACGATGGAAGAATCAAATCAACGTCAACGATTGCACTATCGTGTATTACCTCGGTTGTGCAGACGTAATTACTATGACCATGGTAAACGACACATGTACACTTGAACAGTTTCAACCTGTCCTACCTCATTTCAATTGGACATTTATGAGTATTGTTATGACGTTATCTACAAATCATCAAGAAATCGTTCGAGTGGTTATAATCACTTCTTGTATTCAATTGGAGATGGGAAAATATCACCGTAAGTTTCCGGTATGAAATATCTTGTACATGTGGACATCATGATGATGTTTCAATGATTATCAACCGACTTGACAAGTCAACTTACTTTCTGTTGGTCCAGAGGGACTACGTTTTGGACCAATTGGTAAAATTCTTCATTATCTAATTTATCATATTTTCTGGCATTTCGATCAACATCTACTTTGACTGTGATTCCATATTCATCTCTTTGCGTCGGAAGGCATTCTAGTAGACAGACCATCTAGGAGAATCGCTCGGACATTGAATTTTTAGTTGTGACCATTAATTCCTCAATCACCTAAAAAATACTCTACAAAATGAATCTTACCGTTGGTGATTGATTATTCCAGAAGCTACCTCTGGTGTGATGCCATGAAATCAACCTAAATATCTTGAACTCTAGATTTGATGGACTTGTTTTGGCCCTCAAATTCTTGAGTGTTGTTTTAGCCTTCTTGACATAGTTTTCGCTAAAATCAATAGAAATTCACTATGAATCTGCTCGCTAAGGTGTTTTGAATTACATTGTTCGACTAGATGGTGTGCATGTCACTACTGTACCTCACTGTGATGCGTGTTTCATTTCCAAATCTTGGGAAGTCTTCTTGAGAGCCTTGGGTTCTAAGTTGTTATTCAACACTACATTTCACTCTCAGACTAACAATAGTCAGAACCTCGATCTTAATGGACGTGTATTTTGTCCGTTCTACAGTTTAGCATGGTTGTAACATACATTTATCCTTGTTAGAGTTGCTTATAATGACGATTATTATTCCGATATGGGTTTGATATTGTTTATGGCGTGTATAGAGATTATATGTACATTATATATTTGACAGAAGAGTATTGCAAACATGTTTATAATAGGATAGAGTTACGATTAGGAAATTATGTATTATTGACGATATCGCCTGAGAGGGTAGTACATGAACGCGATCGAGACATTATTAGGTTAATATATGTGTACTTCCCAATGGGGGCATGATGGTAATATTGCATCCTCGGGAATTTATTGCTTGCTTATCGAGACAACAGTGAGTTGTCGGTATCGTGGGTTGCAGACCCTTTTGTTGGGTTCGTTAAGCAAGTGGACAATTAGGCCGTTTACGTTAGTTTATTTATTTATTGGTTGGCTTGACCCAAAGATACTATGCTTATTCTCGGAGTACGTGATGCTACGAGTGCGTAGGTGAAAATTTTCTATGTTCAATTTTGATTTGAATACAACTATATTAATTCTACGCTATCGTATATATGTATTTTATCGTAAATATTTTTATATATCTATTTTTGACCTTATGTTTTTATAAAAGTATTATATTTTCGTATTGTATTGAAGGAGAAGGAAAGTTTGAGTAAGTGAAATAAACCTTATTCCTCATGAGGTGGGGGTGGGAACGGAATGGGACGAAAGATAATGCAGTTCCTTCCAACCAGAAAAATAGAAAAGGAAACTACTTAGGTAAAGCTTTCATTTTTTCAACCAGAAGGAGATAAAATAAAAAAGGTTACCACATTGTGACAGAGGACAAGATTTAGAGATAATATAAAGAAAGTTTACCAGGATCAAGTGTCCAAAGAAGTATAATCCTCTGATTAAGAGAAATTCAGAAACACAAACACATCATTTTACTAGTTACGACAAGCACGCAATCAATGTATTTGAACAAATGCTGAAAGAAAGTGCATTCTTAAACTGACCTCAAAAAGTCACTTGTGAGTTCTTTTTCCAGTTCCTTGAGGAGATCTTCTCCATAAGCGACGGCATAAGTTTTCCGGATTGCCTCTCTTGGAGCGGCATTTCTATGCCCAAGATTGATATAACCAAGGCCTCATTTGTTCCCCATCATGCAATCATATTGATCAAAAAATTTGAAATTAAACAAGATTTAACAACATAAACATGAAAGTGACAACGCAACAAAGAAAAAATACGAAAACTTAAGATAGTGAAAATCAGAGACCAAATTTATTGATTTTTGAAACTTAAGGACCAGAATGAGGGGTTTGATCATTGTCAAGAACCGTTTGCAATAAAACCCCTTCTTTTGTATAATCCACGTGTCACCATTTTATTGGATTTATGGGTCCCATATGCAAACTAACAGAATAATTGATGAAATCTAAACGGAAGGATGAAATTGATTTGTGGTAGTGAATGTCAGGGACGACATTGATTGATTTTGAAAGTGAGAGACTAAAATAATGAGTTTGGTCAATCTCAAGGACCATTAGCGATAAAAACCTAAAAAAAAAAAATATGAAAACTGAAGATAGAATGTCCAGTGACTCCTGAGCAAAGTGACTATACATTTCTAACCAATATCAAGCCCTTTTGCTAAAAGGGTGATCAGAGCTGTTTCAAATCATTCAGAATTTGCCAGTGCAGCTTATTCATTAGCACTACGAACGAATTCAAGAATCAGACAGATTGAATAATTAGCTTTAATATATTTCTTCTGCAATAAAGGAACGCATTTTCTCATAGTAAGAACTGAATAACCTCCTGTTCCTTTATGGTTTCTAATCGTCAACCATTAATCATCTGTATTCAAAATTTGTCAAAATATATTTTTCATATCTGTCAAACTATATTTTTCATGTCAATCGGATCCTTCAAAACCTGCAGAAAATCTATCTATGCCAGTCTGTTCTTTTCTTATTTGTAGATGGATAATCGCAAACATTTTTCTTTCCAAATACAAATTTAACAGTACAGAATTGTTTACCTATATAAACACTGTCTAGAGTTCAGTAGCCTTTCAAAACTACTGAACCAGAAAATAATGCAGCCCACATTTAACAAACCTAATAACATGGTACAAGGCTAAGGAATACGTCAAAACAAACACCTAGTCCCTTAATAATAGGGATTATAAGAAATTACATAATCAAATTCTAAAAACTAGGAAACCTTACAACTTTAACATGCTCCCTTAAAGTGAATGCCATTAGCAATCAGTTTATACCTAGATAAGCACACACGCCCATTGGATCACACATCTTCAAGGACCATGACACTGCTCCCGAGCTCATCGTAAATAAATATCCCAAAGTGATTTTTCTGCCTTCTTGATCTTCAGCATAATCACTATCTGTACCAACAAGCTTCTCATTTCCTCCCTCCACGTAGAACAACCCAAGATTTATTGTACCTATCAAATACCTCAGCACCCTTTCTGCTGCTCATAAATGAAGTTCAGTAGGACTTTCCATGTATCTGCTGATTAGACTCACTACAAACATCATATCAGGTCGTGTGGCAGTCAAGTACATTAGAGCACTTCCACCGGAGGTGATTTGCCCAGCACCCAGTGAAAATATTGACTGGCACCCTGTTTTTTGTCTCCAGCCCACCCACTTGCCTGGCACCCAGCCCATGCCAGGCAAGAGCCCAGCCTAATTTTGACAGACCCACTGACCGGGCAGGCGCCGAGAGAGAGAGAGAGAGAGAGAGAGAGAGAGAGAGAGAGAGAGAGAGAGAGAGAGAGAGAGAGAGAGAGAGAGAGAGAGAGAGAGAGAGAGAAGAGAGAGAGAGGCTGCGAAAGTCACCGTTTTCGTGAGGACGCAGGCACCGAGGCCGAGCAAGGCGACGGCTCCGAGAGGCAGGGGCTGAGTAATGATACCGACGATGGTAGCGAGGAAAATGGAGAGGAGCTGCCACGGGTTTTTAGTGACTCCGGCAGGAGTGGGAACGAACCAGAGGAAAAGTTCCGTCGCAATGGACGCGATTAGAGGCGTTATCGCCGCGCCCTGCCATGGTTCCTTGGCGGGAGTGATGGCGGACCCGCCGCTTGGTACAGTGGCCTTGACAGAGAAGCCGCGGCGGGAGGGAGTGAAGTCGCGGGTTAAATTGGAGAGCTTGGAAGGTGGGGGTTGTGGCGGCGGTGGTGAGGGCGGGGAACGCCATCGGGATGGAGGAGGATGGGATCTGTTGCGGTGGAGCTCAGAGAAGCAGCGGGAGCGGGAGCAGCATGTGTTGGTAGAGAAATTGTTGAAATGGAAGCAGGGACAAAAAATTTAAATGATAAAATATTAATTGATATGAATAAAATAATATAATATTAGATTGACTGAGTGCCAACGCATTTTTAGGGGTGGAGGTGCTTTGGCCTATTACTGTTTATTGGAGTCTATTACTGTTTATTTGAGTGGATAAATGCGCTGGGCGCTGGCACCCAGTCTTAGGGGTGGAATTGCTCTTAGACTTCCCACAATCTGTTTATAGAGAGTCCTGTCTATTCTTACCCCATCTTCATCTTTTCCAAGCTTAAAACCAGTAACATTAGGGTTGTGAACATGATTGCACTGGTCCATGTTGAACCTCTCCAACACCACCTTAGTATATTATAATCTACTTATACGGCTTATTTATAATGGCATTAACTAGCAAGCTATTAAAAAATACAGGAATTCCAGAATGTTCTGTTTTCCACAAGAAAATGACATCTTCATTCGAGCCCAAGGAGATGTCTGTCCAACTAATATTTTCTTTCATGACAATGGAGTCTTCCAGAATGAGCGTGTGCGTAGGGTTAATTGGTTGAAGGATCATTTAATTCTGAAATGGACTTGTTTAGTAGTAAGCAATGCATGTTTAGTAGTAAGCACAAAAATGAAATTAGCTGTCGAAACAATCAAATGCATGAAAGTACTGCATTTAAGGACAAATGCATGAAAGTACATATATAGAGCCATAGCAAACTAGTGCATGAAATAATTTACAATAAGTGAAACATCTACAAAGAAACTTTCTTCCAAAACGAAGGCTCGACAGTGGGAAACTTATTTATAGGAAATATCCACTTTCTCTGATTCTTAGGCAGTCAAAGGATCCAGAGCAAGCAATTCACCGCAGGTTATCATACATAATGGCTTCAACAAACGCAGCTTCTGAGTTGAGAGCAGTTGAGTAACTTGTTTCATTGTTGGACGAGATTGCGGACTGGAATGCAAGCATGAAAACACAATCTTCACAAGAGAGAGAATTTCCCCTGCTTCTTCATGCGTTGGAGGCGAAATGCGTTGGTCCAGGACATCCACAATGGGCATTTGATGGGCAGGTAATGCATATGATGATGAGGATGATGATGAAGAAAGCATTGATGAGACTGATGATAACAAATCTCCTGGATGCGTCCCAATAATTATTTCCAATGCGACCACTCCAAAGCTATAAACATCGCATTTCGTGTTCACTTCCATTGTATATGCAAGCTCTGCTCAAAATAAGCTCATAGCAATGAGATTATTAGTATAGGTATATAATCTTAATATAAACGAAGCAGATTCTGGATCACCAGTAACAACCAAATTATCCTATAAATAATCTCAAAGTTATATTTCAAGTCAAAGAATGTAACTCCTGCCAAACGACGAAAAGAAATAGTATTTAGCACAAAAAATATCCAAGAATAAAATAAGAAATTTATGCAAGATGTCAGAATATTTTGTCTAAAAAAAACAAAAGAATATATAGAATAGAGAACAATTTTACCTGGTGCAACATATCCATATGTGCCGGCAACGGCAGTCCAATTACTTGTGTCTCGATTCAAAATCTTAGCAGTGCTGAAGTCTGATATAGTGGCCTCATATTCAGAATCCAGTAAAATGTTCTTGCTCGATATGTCCCTGTGCACAATTGGTGGCATGATATCGTGGTGCATGTATGCCAAGGCATGAGCTACACCGTTAACAATATTCATCCTTTTTCTCCATCCCACTTCTTTAGCTTCTTCATCTTTGCTCAAAATTGCAGCCAAGCTACCTCTTTCAAGAAACTCGTACACCAAGAACGAGTGTCGGTGGTGCAAACAGAAACCATAAAGCTTCACAATGTTCGAGTGCCTTATCTCTGTCAGTGCTCTTATTTCATTCAAGAATCCCTTCTCCAAATTCTTCGGGCCATCCCATAAGTGATGGAGTTTCTGTAAGGTGAGTCTAAAGAAACACGCAGACAATATACTTATTCTAGCGTGCAATCTATGACAGTGCAATAAGGAATCAGGATTACACAGACCATGTTGTATGCAGCAGTTATGTATGATATGCATTGCATGCTGCAGAACTTCTACGTAAACTTACTAGAGGAAGAAGATGCCATTAAGGATGTCGAATGTCTTCTACTTCCAACGACTCAAACTATCTCTCCACCGTGAATAGGGTTTGGTGTATTCGAGAGAAAACGCGCAGCGGAAGCAGGGACTAATCGCAACTTATATACTGCTAGGGTTTGCTTCACATCCGTCCTATTATTGGACGTGAACTCCAACCCTATCTCTTCATAGATTAAGTCCTGCTATGACTCTATATCATAAACGATAATATTTTATCAGATATCTTGTAAGTTATTGCAATTAGTAAGACTCCACAGTCCTTATCAAGTTAGGATTATTAAACCGGATTAGCTGCCAACAACTTGTTGCACAAGTAGTTCGCAGCAACATGATCTAATACTTCATCATTGTCATTCACAAACTTACATTCTCCCACTTGAATGTCAATGAATTCCCAACAAAATAAGCACTCGTGGTGATCACAGAGTCTTCATAAATATACAATAATTTTTCCTGGTAACCTGTCATCTTGAGTCAAATGCAGAATCAAAGAAAACAAGAGATAACTTGGTATATCTCTTGCACTCCAGAATTACATACACACTTAACTCAAAAACACTTTGTTACCGATGAAGTCATAGCACCAAGAACTAATATTCAACACATTAGTTCACAATACAAACTGAAACAAGTTTCAGTATCAAAAGTCTGTTAAGAATAATTCATAATAATAATCTTGAGAAGGGTTCAAACAACAAATAAGCTAGAATGAGGAAACAGCTAATCAACTAAATGCATCACAAAATGTCCAATCGAGAACTTACTCCCACTCATTGACAGAATCAAAGGAGTCCCTCATCCCAATATCGAAAAATGTGCCTCTTGAACACTCCCACTGGTAATGCCTTTGTGAGAGGATCAGCTACCATAAAATCTGTGCTTATGTGTAGAATGTGAATGGTTCCCTTCTTCACTTCATCTCTAACCTTCAAATATTTCATGTCCATGAGTCTGCTCGCAAGTGATCTTTTATTGTTCTTCGAAAAGAATACTGCTGCCTTATTATCTATTATCACAATACAGCTTGAGTGGTTTCTCTATGCTGTCCACCACTCCCAAGCCTCTCACCATATTTCTGAGCCAGATTGCTTGCTTGGTTGCATTATAACACCCAATGAATTCAGCCTCCATGGTAGATGAAGAGATTGACTTCTGTTTGGCGCTTTTCCAGGACACAGTGCCACCAGCAAGCATAAATATGTATCCACTAGTTGACTTGCGATCATCAATGCATCCTGCCAAGTCTGAATCGGTGTAGGCTACCAACTCGAGTGCCTCAACACGTTTATAGGTCAGCATGTAATCTCTGGTTCTCTTGAGATATCTCAAGACCTTCTTTGCTGCAATCCAGTGAGCTTGTCCAGGATTTGCTTGAAACCTACCCAATACACTGACTGCAAATGCCAAATCAGGTCTCGTACACACTTGAGCATACATTAGGCTTCCCACTAGTGATGCATAAGGCTTGTCTTTCATGTTTTCTTTTTCCAACTCATTTTTAGGGCTTTGTTCGCTGCTCATTTTGTCCCCTTTCCCAATAGGCAGTTCACCCCCAGCATATTGTCTTTGCGATAGACCAAGGGCTCTCTTGGTTCTATCTCGAATGATCTCAATTCCTAGTACAAACTTTGCTTCCCCCAGGTCTTTCATGTCAAAGCTTGTAGCCAATAATTCTTTGGTGGTTTGCAGCAGTGTTAAGTCCGAACTTGCAATGAGGATATCATCCACATATAAGACTAGGAAAATGACCTTGGAGCCATTTGTCTTAATGTATACACATTCATCCATTTTATTTTCCTGAAAGCCAAACTTAGTCATCACTGTATCAAATTTCTTGTTCCACTGTCTGGAAGCCTGTTTCAAGCCGTAGATAGACTTGTTCAGTTTACAAACCATTGATTCCTTCCCCCTTTCAACAAATCCTGGTGGCTAAGTCATGTATATGTCTTCTTCAAGCTCTCCATTTAGAAACGCAGTTTTGACATCCATTTGATGTAGTTCTAGGTCTAAGTGTGCAGTGAGAGCTAGTATTACTCGCATGGAGTCTTTGGTTGAGACTGGAGAAAAGGTCTCATTGTAATCTATGCCTTCCCTTTGTGTGAACCCCTTTGCAACTAGGCGAGCTTTGTGCTTATCAATGTTGCCAAGTGAGTCCCTTTTAGTTTTGTAAACCCATTTGCAACCTACTGTTTTTGTGATTCCACTTGGTTTTGAAACTAGATTCCACACTAGGTTTTTCCGCATGGATTCTAATTCCTCATCCATAGCTATTTTCCACAGTTTGGATCTCGTACTTGTGAAGGCCTGATGGTAAGTAATGGGATCATCTTCATCCCCTAAATTGTATTCAGCTTCATTCAGATAGACAAAGTCAGGAAGTATGACTGCTTTTCTTTCTCTTTGTGATCTCCTTCTGCTTGTTATGTCTTCATTAAGCTGAGTTTGTGTTGAGATTTCAACTGCAGTCTCTACATTCTTTAAGGTTATTCAAGTCGAGAGGTGGTAACAGATTTTGGTTAGTTAATTTGACTATTCTTTCCTTAGAAATGTGCCCTAACCTTCTGTGCCATAAAATGAGAGTTTTTTCAAGGGTGGAGGATGATAGGATTAAAAGCACACCACAAAGTAGCACACAAATATCCTATTGATTTTCCTTATTAACACTAAGATTTGTCAATTGTAGCATATGAAAATAAGGGTCTTTCCCGCAGAAGATTGTTTTATCTAACTACTTTAAATGTCACAAAAATTGGGTTGCTGTCCCTACTGACCAGCCACCGAAAAATAATTATTAGACCAACTTATACTTGTCGAAAGTCTACAAAATTTTATATGCAGATACTAGACACACGGAACTACACTCACACAAAGTTTTGGGATTTTTGGAGTTGATTTGATATTTAAATTAAATCGAACAAAAACAGGACAGAAACAAATTTTAAGTAGTAAAAATATATTGTAGTTCACAAATTAAGAAAACGAGTTAGGGGAAGTGCTATCCACCACCAAATAATCATGCAAACATGTTATGTTTCATTCAAATTCCTTTTATTTCCGGATGAAGATGCTCAAGTTGGCTCAATGTTAGAACTCAACCTATTACTCTTTCTTATGTAGTATGTTAAGAGAATGGCGTTTTCAACTTAACTTAGTCCCTAGCATGCAATCTAGAATGGCGTGTTCATAGATTTAACAAGTAAAAATCATTAAGAACGAAAAGAGTTTGAGTCATCACAAGGCATCGTAAGTACTGGCGTTGTCTTACTTATCCTAGAAATTGGTCCACATGTTAATCGCAATTAACAAGTACTACTCTAGAACATATGTAGGTCCTCATTCGACAAGGGCAGGCACACACATATTCATAGCATTAGAATCCTAGATATGCTCACTAAGTATGCATCCATAGAAAACACATAAAGAATTCATCAATGAGATAAGTAGTGAGCCAATTTTCATCCATTCATAAAAGAAATTGAAACGAAATGTCATAGCACGCTTGCAATCATATTCGGGGCTTCAAAACAGCCCCTAACTACTAAAAATTTAGTTACACATAATTCTTAAATAAAACCAAAAGAAAGACATGAGGCCTCCGCCTATTTCCTTCCTTCCCCAATGCTGCTTTTATACCAATTCTTGCTGCATCATTTTCTTCTCCTTAACTCACCCACTCATAGCCATTTAGTGATGACAATAAGTGAGAGGAAATGGTAAAACAATTGTAACTCTTTGGGTAGCCTTTATGCCAATTACTCCCTCTTAATCCTCATCTTTAATTCCATTCCCTTTAATATTTGAATAGGTTTCAGCTGAATTATTCTTGGCTGCATCAATTTTGGCTGATAGATTTATTGGGTTTATTGCTTTCATTTCAGTTACAAACTGCTCAGCCTCTTGTCAACCTTTCAGTGTTAAAACGGCCATAACTTCTTCTAGAAAAATGATATTAACAATCTGCGAAATGCTCCAGAAAATAGACATCTGTAGCTTTCCAATCATATAAGGCTCATTCTCTAATTCATTCTGAGCTGTCCGCAAATTGCTTCCAAAGTCAGCTGACCTGCACAGGCAGTTTTGACGAATTTGTTACTTAAAATTCCACATATGCTATTTTTATTTTATTTGCTTGAAAAATCCTACAAAACACAAAAACAAAGTAAATAGCTCAAAAATATAAGGAACTAACTAAGAAAAGACAAGTGAATTTGATGTAAAATATATATAAATATGAGCTTATCAAATACCCCCACACTTAGCTTTTGCTAGTCCTCGAGCAAAATAAAGAAAACATGAAAAACATTAGCTTCCCCCTATGTGACCCTCATAGAATTTCATTCAAGAAAACAAATCATCAAGAACCTTAGCTAGCACCAAACAAGCTAATCCAAGCTCATATTCCTATTCAAATGTTAGCAATAACCTTTTAATCATCCTTGAAGTGTAGTGTGTGTAATAGCCATGCTAATGCAATTTCAAGTTTTTTTTAAAACACCACATGCAAACTATGACCTTCTCACGGGACATACACTCAATCACACATATGTTTAGTTTAACGTGTTTCGCTCAAAGAATCAAATGTGAAAGATCTACCATAAGCTTGCATAAAGATCACATCTCCAAAATCATAATTGCAAAACTTAAATCAAGAGGACTTTTATTGGATGTAATGAGGCTTAGGGAGAGGGTTATTGAAATGAAAGGATAGGTAAACACAAGTTCCAAGCTACATTGCAAGCAATTCTCTTGTTGAGATTTATAGGAACTCAAGCTCTCCAACCACACTACTAACACCTCCAACCACACCCCTAAACTGAAACTTAAAATTTGCTTTGTATACAATTTTTCTTTTTCTCTTTTCTTTTTCTTTCTTTCTTTTTTATTTTTTTATTTTTTTTTATGAAGCATAACTAAATACAAACATGAAATACCGCCACACTTATTCTTTTGCCAAACTCTTTCAAAGTACTTCACAACCATTTCTCATAAGACAATCTCACGTTGCTCACTAGCTAGCTTGGAAAAGGTAAGGAAAAATGTTTAAGGTATAAGGGTAGACATATATGGTGATAAGAAATAAAAAGGCTCAACATATACGGCTCAAATTGGCAATCTAATGATATCATTTTTCTTTAGGAAACATGCTTATTTGGGCCATGGTGATAAACCTAATGCCTCTATCATTTTCAAGTTCATGCAATCAATGACAAACATTTCGAAAGATCGTTACGCAAGTTCTAGAGATGTAAGTCACATAAGTTCATCACACATGAAAGAATATGAGTGTATGAAAAATGCACACACTTTCAATAGGCTCAAAAACTCACATAGGATGTATATGGTCACTATGTTCACATGCGAAACTTTAAGTCATGCTTTAGTCTCACATCAACAAGGCTATGTGCATTTGGTTTTTCGAAGATGATTAAACATGTACAAAACTAACAAGAGAATCATGAATTTCACACAACACATGCTTACTAAGTTCTTGATCACCGTGGTTCAAATTCAATCCAATTATATCATTGGGTCGAGAAACTAACAAAAATCTACTTCAAAACAATAAAGAAAATAAGACAATATTTTTGGATTTTCAAATCTTCCGAATTTTTTTATAAATTTTTTTTTTTGGGTTTTTGTTAGAGTAAACAAAACTAATTAAGAAAACAAAAAAAAAAAAAAAAACAACACAGACACAAATCAAACCAGTTCTTAGTCGAAGGTACGAAAATTTTCAATTTGGTCATTTTTTCAATCCTTACCCCCAAACTTAAACTGGACATTGTCCCCAATGTCAGAAAACACAATAATGCATAAAATAAAAATAAAATAAAATAACAAGAATAAAAAAAAAAAAAAAAAAAAAAAAAAAAAATGAAGCATTTGGACTGAAAACTTCCCCAATTTGCAGTGAAATCAAGTGATGACCCCCAAACTTCAATTCAGCAATCAACTCCAAGGGTGGACATAACCAAATGTTCCTACAAAGAAAAGAAATAATTCAGTTTAGCACTCAAGAAAATTCAGAAAAAGCAAACGGAAAATTGAAAATGACAGAAAAAAGAAAAAAAAAAAAACAATGAATAGAAGTATTGGGTTGCCTCCCAATAAGCGCTTGCTTTTTACGTCCGCAGCCGGACGATACCAAGAGTAATCATCCAAGGGAAGCTGGTTCTTGGAGGGGTACAACCTCCACATCATGCTCCACAAAAGACTCATAATATGGCTTGAGTCTATGTCCATTCACTTTGAACACATTTCCGGCCTTTGCACTTTGGATTTCCACTACACCATGAGGAAAAATATTAGTGATAACAAATGGACCAACCCATCGAGAACGAAGCTTACCGGGAAATAACCGAAGGCGAGAATTAAATAGAAGAACTTTCTGTCCAATATCAAAGCTCTTCCTTAAGATCATCTTGTCATGAAATGCCTTTGATTTCTCCTTGTATATTCGACTAGACTCGTATGCATCATTCCAGAGTTCGTCTAACTCATTCAACTGAAGCTTCCTCTGCTTTCCAGCAACACTTATGTCCATGTTGTAGGCTTTGATCGCCCAATAAGCTTTGTGCTCTAACTCTACTGGAAGACGGCATGGTTTCCCATAAACTAACCGAAATGGGGACATTCCAATAGGAGTCTTATAGGCAGTCCTATAAGCCCACAATGCATCGTTCAAGCGCATGCTCCAATCCTTCCTACTAGGACTCACAGTTTTCTCCAAAATTTGCTTCACCTCACGGTTTGATACTTCTGCTTGACCACTAGTTTGCGGATGATAAGGTGTAGACACCTTATGTGTGACATTGTACTTCCTAAGCAACGCTTCGAATGTTCTATTGCGAAAGTGACTCCCTCCATCACTGATGATTACTCTAGGTGTTCCAAATCTTGCAAAGATGTTAGTCTTAATAAAATCTGAAACAACTTTTGAATCATTAGTTTTGGTGGCTTTTGCTTCCACCCATTTAGAAACATAATCAACAGCCAATAAAATGTAAAGAAAACCATTTGAAGATGGAAAAGGTCCCATGAAATCAATGCCCCACACATCAAAGATCTCAACAATCAAAATAGGGGTTTGTGGCATTTGATTTCTTGTACCCAAGTTACCTGTTCGTTGACAACGATCGCATGTGGCACAAAACTCGTACGCATCCTTAAACAAACTAGGCCAATAGAAGCCACTCTCTAACACCTTAAGGGCTGTCCTCTTTGCTCCAAAATGGCCGCCACATGCATAAGAATGACAAAAGGTTAGAATAGATTTAAACTCAGATTCGGGGACACACCTTCTAATCAGTTGATCAGGGCAATATTTCCACAAATAAGGATCATCCCACTCGTAGTATTTGGCAATTTTGACAAGCTTATCTTTCTGAGCACGTGTAAAATCATCCAGAATCTTTTTGGCGACCTTGTAATTGATAATATCTGCATACCAAGGGTCAGTATCATTTAACGAAAACAATTGTTCATCCGGAAAACTCTCACGTAAAGGGATAAGATCCTCCTCTGTGTTTGAATGCACAAGTCTGCTAAGATGATCTGCTACAACATTCTCACTCCCTTTCTTATCCTTGATCTCCAAGTCAAACTCTTGAAGCAGAAGTATCCATCGAATGAGTCGTGGTTTTGCATCTTTTTTTGTGAGTAGATACTTCAAAGCTTCATGGTCAGAAAACACAATAACTTTAGTTCCAATCAAATAAGATCTAAATTTTTCTAAAGCAACTACAACAGCTAAAAGCTCCTTCTCTGTTGTTGAATAATTCAATTGTGCATCATTGAGTGTTTGAGATGCATAATAGATGACATGTGGCACTTTGTTGACACGCTGCCCTAGAACTGCACCGACGGCATAGTCTGAAGCATCGCACATCAACTCAAAAGGTAAACTCCAATCTGGGGGCATGATCACAGGAGCTGTGGATAACAACTCCTTAAGCTTGTTGAATGCTACCACACACTCTTCATTCATATCAAATGTTACATCCTTTTGAAGCAAACGGCATAAGGGTCTAGAAATCATTGAGAAGTCTTTCATAAACCTACGGTAAAAACCTGCATGTCCAAGAAAAGAACGAACCTCCCTGACCGTAGTAGGGAGGGGTAAAGAACTAACAAGTTCTACTTTAGATTTATCAACTTCAATTCCATTTTCAGATATGATATGCCCTAGAACTAATCCATGTGAAACCATGAAATGACATTTTTCCCAATTTAAGACCAGATTAGTTTCTTGACAACGTTTTAAAACTAAGGACAGATTATATAGACATGCATCAAAAGAATCACCATAAACTGAAAAATCATCCATGAACACTTCAATTATTTTCTCAATCATATCAGAAAAGATACTTACCATACACCTTTGAAATGTAGCGGGGGCGTTGCAAAGTCCAAACGGCATCCTCCGATATGCAAATGTGCCAAATGGACATGTGAAAGTCGTCTTTTCTCGATCCTCCGGAGCAACTGCAATCTGATTATATCCAGAATAGCCATCAAGAAAGCAATAATGAGAATGACCAGCTAACCTTTCTAACATTTGGTCAATGAATGGGACTGGAAAGTGATCCTTGCGTGTGGTGTTGTTTATCTTCCGATAGTCAGTACAAACTCTCCAACTATTTTGCACACGTGTAGGCACTAGCTCATTAGCTTCATTCTTAACAACTGTGACTCCGGATCGCTTAGGAACTACTTGAACAGGGCTCACCCACTTGCTGTCTGAGATAGGATATATGATGCCAACGTCAAGAAGTTTGATAACCTCTTTCTTGACGACCTCCCTCATGAGTGGGTTCAAACGGCGTTGAGCTTCCCTTGTTGGTTTTGCACCTTCCTCCAGAAGAATCCTATGCATACACGTATCTGGATTTATACCTTTGATATCTGCAATGCTCCAAGCTATGGCAGTTTTGTGATCCTTCAGTACTCGGATCAGTTTATCCCCTTCGTCTGCTGTGAGTTGTGACGATATGATGACCGGTAATGTTTCATCCTCTCCCAAAAATGCATACTTCAAATGTTCAGGAATCGGTTTGAGCTCCAATTTGGGTGCCTGAATCACAGAAGGAAAAGTTTTTTCGTTAGAAGTAGGAAGAGAAATAAAATAGGAAGACTTACCACGAATTGGTGAAAGAGACTCAAGGGCTGCCACTGTCTGGATTAATTCTTCATCAATGTGCTCGAAATAATTAAGTTTTCCACGTGTAATGCTATGCACTAACGCCTTCTCTAAATTATCTTGTCCCACACCTTCATTAAAACAATCCTGCACAAAATAGTTAAACACATCAATAGACAAACAAGATTCAAAATCACTAGGGTACCTCATAGCATTGAAAATTCTGAACTTGACGCTTTCTCCATCAATTTCCATGGTTAAGGTACCATCGTAGACATCAATCTTTGTATGCGCCGTTCTAAGGAATGGTCTTCCCAATATAAGAGGAAGTGCAGTAGGCATAGGGTCATGTTCCATCTCAAGAACAAAAAAGTCAGCAGGAAAAATGAGCTCATTCACTTGCACAAGTACATCCTCCAATAGGCCTTTGGGATATCTATTTGAACGATCTGCCAACTGGATTACTACCTTTGTTTCCTTAAAATCTCCAAGGTTCAATGATTCATACACTGAATATGGCATCAGATTGATGGATGCCCCCAAATCACACAATGCTCTCCCAAACTCTTTCCCTCCAATTACACATGGAATAGTAAAACTACCGGCATCCTTCAACTTCGGTGGCAACTTTCTCTGCAAAACAGCTGATACTTCCTCGCTTAATGCCACAGTTTCTGGATCATTGAATCTTCTCTTGTTTGTACAAAGCTCTTTAAGGAACTTTGCATACTTGGGCACTTGTTTTATGGCATCTAAAAGAGGTAAGTTCACTTGGACTTTCCGGAAAGTATCCAAGATTTCCTTATCAGTTTGCTCTTTCTTAGACTTCATGAACCTACGAGGGAAAGGAACAGGGACACATGAGTTAAACGAATTTTGAACTTCTTTACTTACCTTATCAGAATCTTTTTTGTTCAATTCTGTAGCTTTAGGAGACTTTTCAGTTTCTGTTGAAGCCTCATCTTGCTCAAGATTTTGTGTTTGTAGCTCCCCTTGCTCATTTGTATCTTTTCTAGTCCTCTTTTGCATCCTTGGCTGCTCAAAAACTTCTTTTCCACTCCTTAAAGTCACAACATTCATTTGCTCCGCATTTGGATTCACCACAGTTTGGCTAGGCAACCTTCCTGGTTGATGTTGTTGTCCCATCAAACTTGCTAACTGACTCATTTGGCGCTCAAGGTTTTCAATTGCTTTATCTGTTTTCTGCTGATGAGATTGAGTAGAGTTAGCTAAAGAAGCAATTAAATCCTCAAGAGACTTACTTGGAGCTTGTTGTTGCTGAGGCGGAAATGGTGCTTGCGGTCTTGCTTGAAAGAAGCCAGGTGGACGGTTATAGTTGTTTGGAACAGATTGTTGTCCGTTGTCTTGATTGTTCCACCTTAAGTGTGGATGATCGCGCCAACCCGCATTATAGTTGTTGGAATATGGATCATACTTTTGCCTTTGTTGCCCCTGAAACCCTCCTAATGCATTAGCTTGCTCAAGACCACCTTGATCCATCAACGAAGGGCACATGTCTGTGGCATGTCCCATCATTGAACATACACCGCACACCTGTTTTGGAGCCACCATAACCTGTTGCACAAGATTAGTCAAGTTAGCTAATTGTAATTCAATACTAGAATTAGCACTTACCTCGTTAACTTTCTTAAGGGGTAGCTCATCTCTCCCTCCAAATTGTCGTGTGTTGCCAGCAATGTTCTTTAGCAATGCCTTAGCATTAGTTGGTGTCTTGTCCATGAATGCTCCTCCACTTGCTGCATCAAGCATTACACGATCAGTACCACACAATCCCTCATAAAAGTATTGTATTAAAAGATGCTCTGAAATTTGATGATTAGGACAAGATGCAACCAAATGTGTGAACCGCTCATAGTAATCTCCAAAGGGCTCTCCATGGTGTTGTCGGATTACACATATGTCTTTCCTTATGCTTGCAGCTTTTGTGGCCGGAAAATATTGCTCCAAGAATGCTTGCTTCACCTGGTTCCACGTGTTCATTGATCCCGGAGGTAAATTGTAAAGCCACTCCTTTGCTTTAGCTTCTAATGTAAATGGGAATGCCCTCAACTTCACTTGCTCGTCATCCACATTTGCTGGTCTCATTCCTGAGCATACCACGTGAAACTCCATGAGATGCTTGTTGGCATCCTCTGTTGAAAAGCCATGGAACTTAGGCAAGTAGTGAATCATGCCAGACTTGAGCTCAAATCCTCCTTCTGCATTTGGATATGTGATGCACAATGGTTGTTGATCTTTATTAGGTGTTGCCAACTCCCTCAAAGTACGGTTATCGGCCATGCCTTCTTGTGGTTCTTCCTCCTCTTCCGAACTCAAATGTGTTGGAGAAGATGGTGGTAAAGACACCGAGGCACCCTTCTGCTTGATTTCTCTCTGAAGCTTTCGAAGTGTTCGTTCAAGCTCAGGATCGTAGGAAGCTAGATCAATGCTCTTGGACCTTCGAGTATGCATATACTACAAAGAGTACCTAAAATAAAAATAAAAACAAAAACACTAATTAGACAAGAAAAGAAAACAATAGAAAAATAAGTAATTAGAAATAACAATCCCCGGCGACAAGGCGCCAAAAATTTGATAGGATTAAATACACACCACAAAGTAGCACACAAATATCCTATTGATTTTCCTTATTAACACTAAGATTTGTCAATTGTAGCATATGAAAATAAGGGTCTTTCCCGCAGAAGATTGTTTTATCTAACTACTTTAAATGTCACAAAAATTGGGTTGCTGTCCCTACTGACCAGCCACCGAAAAATAATTATTAGACCAACTTATACTTGTCTAAAGTCTACAAAATTTTATATGCAGATACTAGACACACGGAACTACACTCACACAAATTTTTGGGATTTTTGGAGTTGATTTGATATTTAAATTAAATCGAACAAAAACAGGACAGAAACAAATTTTAAGTAGTAAAAATATATTGTAGTTCACAAATTAAGAAAACGAGTTAGGGGAAGTGCTATCCACCACCAAATAATCATGCAAACATGTTATGTTTCATTCAAATTCCTTTTATTTCCGGATGAAGATGCTCAAGTTGGCTCAATGTTAGAACTCAACCTATTACTCTTTCTTATGTAGTATGTTAAGAGAATGGCGTTTTCAACTTAACTTAGTCCCTAGCATGCAATCTAGAATGGCGTGTTCATAGATTTAACAAGTAAAAATCATTAAGAACGAAAAGAGTTTGAGTCATCACAAGGCATCGTAAGTACTGGCGTTGTCTTACTTATCCTAGAAATTGGTCCACATGTTAATCGCAATTAACAAGTACTACTCTAGAACATATGTAGGTCCTCATTCGACAAGGGCAAGGCACACACATATTCATAGCATTAGAATCCTAGATATGCTCACTAAGTATGCATCCATAGAAAACACATAAAGAATTCATCAATGAGATAAGTAGTGAGCCAATTTTCATCCATTCATAAAAGAAATTGAAACGAAATGTCATAGCACGCTTGCAATCATATTCGGGGCTTCAAAACAGCCCCTAACTACTAAAAATTTAGTTACACATAATTCTTAAATAAAACCAAAAGAAAGACATGAGGCCTCCGCCTATTTCCTTCCTTCCCCAATGCCTGCTTTTATACCAATTCTTGCTGCATCATTTTCTTCTCCTTAACTCACCCATTCATAGCCATTTAGTGATGACAATAAGTGAGAGGAAATGGTAAAACAGTTGTAACTCTTTGGGTAGCCTTTATGCCAATTACTCCCTCTTAATCCTCATCTTTAATTCCATTCCCTTTAATATTTGAATAGGTTTCAGCTGAATTGTTCTTGGCTGCATCAATTTTGGCTGATAGATTTATTGGGTTTATTGCTTTCATTTCAGTTACAAACTGCTCAGCCTCTTGTCAACCTTTCAGTGTTAAAACGGCCATAACTTCTTCTAGAAAAATGATATTAACAATCCGCGAAATGCTCCAGAAAATAGACATCTGTAGCTTTCCAATCATGTAAGGCTCATTCTCTAATTCATTCTGAGCTGTCCGCCAATTGCTTCCAAAAGTCAGCTGACCTGCACAGGCAGTTTTGACGAATTTGTTACTTAAAATTCCACATATGCTATTTTTATTTTATTTGCTTGAAAAATCCTACAAAACACAAAAACAAAGTAAATAGCTCAAAAATATAAGGAACTAACTAAGAAAAGACAAGTGAATTTGATGTAAAATATATATATAAATATGAGCTTATCAGAGGAACGTTTGGAGCCAACATGCTGAGTATTGAAGCATTCATCTATGTAGGAACATTTTAACTGCCACATATCAACTTTAAGAACTGCATATCCCAGCAAGGTGTCCAATTTATTTGAATCATAAAAACGTACACTTTCTTGGTCTCCAACAAAAGATAGACCCGACTCTACTAACTTTGAAGCTGAAATTAAACTCCTTCTCATGGAAGGAACATAAAGTACTAGACTCAATTTTAAAATAAAACCAGAAGTTAAAACAAGTTGAACACTCCCTATAGACTCGACAGCAACCTTGCTCCCATTCCCAACATAGACATTGTAGACTTCATTGTTTATCTCCTTTGTTTTTGAGAAGCCCTGCAAGGAATTAGTGATGTGAATGGTGCATCCAGTGTCAAACCACCAACTTTCAGGTGGGATATAAACCATATTAGACTCAACACACACAAAAATGTCGAAAACATTACCTTTTCTGGAAAGCCAGTTTTTGAAACCAACACAATTCTTTCTTAAATGACCTGTTTCCTTGCAAAAATAGCACTCCTTTTCTTTTTCAATTTCAGTGTTCACGGGTTTGAGTTTATGAGATCTTTTAGAGATGGTGTTGGCACTTTTAAATGAAGAAGAAGTCGCCTTCTTCTTCATCTTACCAGCAGTAAAAGATGAACTAGCATTTGTTATTTTGGCTGCCTGAATGAGATGTACCTCAGTTGTTTTGTCACCTTTGAGTCGATCTTCTTCTTGTGCACACATTGAGATTAGCTCATCGATTCCCCATTTTTCCTTTTGTGTATTGTATGAGACCTTCAGCTGTCCATACTTGGATGGCAAGGAATTGAGAGCCATGTGTACTAGAAACTGGTCAGTCATGGGGATCTCCAAATCCTTAAGTTTTTGTGCCAGATCCACCATCTTAAGAGTGTTCTCTCACACTACCAACTCCATCAAATTTCATGGAAGTAAGTTGTGTAAGAAAAGTCCCAGTTTCAGCTTTTCCCGATTCTTTAAACTTCTCTCCCACTGCAGCCAAAAACTCCTTAGCGTTCTCTAGTTTTGGAATCCCTCCCTTGACAGATTGAGTCATTGTTTTCCTCATGATCATTAGAGACATTCTATTCGCCCTATCCCACTTTTCGTACCTGTTCCTCTGATCTGATGTGCTAGTATCAGTGAGATCTGCTGGTTTATCCTCTCTGATTGCCAGATCAATGTCCATCATTCCAAGCACAATCTGCACATCCTCTTTCCATTTCTTGAAGTTGGAACCAGTCAGGGTTTCAATACTTTGGAAATTCAGAGAAGTCATGTGAGGGTCTGAAAATATTCACACATACCAGTTAGTAGATTTCTTCAAGTTTTAATAATACTTAACAGGACTGGGAAAATTCATGTAACGTTTTCCACCAATAATTTCATATAAACACAGTATCATCTTTGGACAGATACCGCTTATATTGGATTTGCATAGCTAATGCATAAAACACAAGGTCAATTTACATGTCTTCAACACTTTTAAGCAGATGAATAATGTAATCTTGTCAATTTCATGTATCACTATACATTGACTTGTTTGAATAACTTGAATAATAAACACTTTTGAGCAGATTATTATTTACTAAGTTCAAGCAAATCACATTCAAGTTGTTTGAATAGTAAACCAGAATAATGAGATAATCACTTTTGAGCAGATTAGTCATTCCAGATTTGTTTAAAATTCACGCTATATGTAACTTGATTTAGTGTTATAATAACACATAAACCCATAATTTCTTCTTGTCAATCTTTAGCTTTCTTGTCGTGTATTCCTTCCTGAAACATTTGAACACACAGCAGCAGTACAAATACAATGCATAATATACCTTTTATACATCTGTTATTAGCGGAAGCATTAAATTGTTTAGTTCGAACATTAGGTCTAATATGAACCCTGGCCTTAATTGGTTGGCTCTGATACCACATGTAAGGTGAGTCTAAAGAAACACGCAGACAATATACTTATTCTAGCGTGCAATCTATGACAGTGCAATAAGGAATCAGGATTACACAGACCATGTTGTATGCAGCAGTTATGTATGATATGCATTGCATGTGCAGAACTTCTACGTAAACTTACTAGAGGAAGAAGATGCCATGAAGGATGTCGAATGTCTTCTACTTCCAACGACTCAAACTATCTCTCCACCGTGAATAGGGTTTGGTGTCTTCGAGAGAAAACGCGCAGCGGAAGCAGGGACTAATCGCAACTTATATACTGCTAGGGTTTGCTTCACATCCTTCCTATTATTGGACGTGAACTCCAACCCTATCTCTTCATAGATTAAGTCCTGCTATGACTCTATATCATAAACGATAATATTTTATCAGATATCTTGTAAGTTATTGCAATTAGTAAGACTCCACAGTCCTTATCAAGTTAGGATTATTAAACCGGATTAGCTGCCAACAACTTGTTGCACAAGTAGTTCGCAGCAACATGATCTAATACTTCACTCATTGTCATTCACAAACTTACAGTTTCTTCACAGCCACTGTGTTGACACATGACAAATTTGCTCTATAGACTCTTCCTTGTCCTCCGCTTCCGATGCAATACTTGGAATCAAAGTCTTCTGTCGCCCTTATGATTTCCTTATACATTGACTTTCCATCAAAATTCAAAACTGAAAACGATACTTCTTCATGCATGTTTTTTTCGCCTTTATCCCGATGCTTCTTCTTTCTTTCCACTACGAAGACAATTGTAAAGAAAGCACAAAGAAGAAAAAATACTGCTAGAAGGGTGAATGTGATTACAAATACCCACTTGTGGTTCTTTCTTGAGCCATGCGTACAGGGTTGTAAAGATGTAACAGTGCCGCACAATCCTTTGTTCCCTAGTACAGCTTCTGGGGGAGCATCTCGAAAGGCTTTGCTGTTAGGAAGGGGACCTTCCAATCCATTGTAAGACATGTCAACAAACGATAAGCTGTGCATGCCATCAAAACTTGATGGTATGAAACCCGAAAGATTGTTGTGGGAAAGATTGAGAGTCTCCAAACTCTCCATATTGGTGATTTCTGGTGGTATACTACCTTCAAGTGAGTTGTAACTTAAATCAAGTTCGTTCAACTGAACTAACTTCCCCAATGTAAGTAGAATTCCTTGAGAAAAGTTATTCTTGCTTAAATTCAAATGGTACAGTCTGAGAAAGGCACCTAGATTGCTCGGAACTAACCCGTTGAATTTGTTTGATGACAAGTCAAGATATTCAAGATCAATTAGTGATCCAAATTCTAAGGGTATACGACCTGAAATTTGATTTCCATTCAACATCAACTTATGCAAAGAAGTCATTCTCCCGAATCCCTTCGGAATCGCCCCAACTAAACGATTTGAAGAAAGATCTAGCTCATGAACTTTTTGTGCATTGACAATATCAGGAGGTATGCTACCAGTAAGGTTGTTTCCCGCAATTAGTAGCGTTTCTAATTGTGGGCATTGTCCCCAGCTTTGTGAGATTTCCCCATAGAAGTTATTGTGGCTCATATCTATAAAATAAAGATTTGGATAGACACCAAAATCTTCCGAAATATTTCCTGTCAACTTGTTTCCTTCAAGATCGACTCTGATTAAGCTCGTGCAGGTTTTCAAGCTTTTAGGGATTCGACCAGGATTGAACCATTGAGCTGATTTGTACTCATATTAAGGTTCTCAAGAGATTTTAAGTTGCCTATCTCCTTAGGAATAGAACCAGAAAGATTATTTGTGTAGAGATAGAGAAGGGTAAGGTTTGTGAGATCACCTATGGATGTTGGGATTAAACCACTGAGTTGATTCTTGGACAAATCTAGGTCCACAAGAGACTTCAAGTTCCCTATCTCTTGTGGAATACTCCCAAAAAACTGATTGTCAGAGAGATTGTGTTGAGTTTCGAAAGGGAACTGATCTGAGGTGGAATGACATCAAAGAGATTATTGACACTGAGGTTGAGGTATTCAAGATTGGGGAAGGACATGAATGAAAATTCATGTAGCGTACCTTGTATATTGGAATTGGTAAGGTTTATCGCAGTGACACTTCCTGCAGCATTGCATGTAATACCCGTCCAGAAGCATGGAGGTACTTGTGTTTTAGAATTGCTTGAAGAATTGGTGGTGCCATTATTACTGGGAGAGTAAGTCCAAGAGGTGAGATTATGGAGATGGGTTTCGTTTTGAAAGGTGGCTTTCCATTTGAGAAGTGCTTCTGCTTCGGTAGTAGCAAAAGCAACGTGACTTGGCGATGAAAGAAGAGGTATGTATAAGATAAGGCAGTAAGCCAGAGGGCATACCTTATGAAAAGATAAAGATCTCATGGTCTCTGTGTACATATTATAGTCTACTTCGAGGGCTTATTTATAATGCCATTCACTAGCTATCCAAATTAATTTGACCTGCACAAAGAAAAAGGGTTGGGAGAGAAGAACAAAAATAGAGGACTTGCAGAATGTTCTGTTTACCAAAAGAAATTGACATCTTCATGGTTCAAACCATGGAAAAGTCTTTCCAACTAATATTTTGTTTCATGACTTCGGAGTCCTCCATAAGTTAACTTACTCCAACTCAATGTCTTTTTCTCTTATAATATACACGTTAAATGCAATTTGGCAATTTGTCTTCAAATTTTTTTTTCAAAGACTAAGAGCTTAATGACCAGCTAGCTGAATGTTGCTTAATTGACACTTCATTTTTTATTTTTAATATTCCCCTGTATTTCATATGACTATGATAAAAAATTCTCTTTAAATCTCAACATAGACATATATTGGCCTTGTTTGCCAATTGCCTTCAATGAAAGAGAAGGAACGTTTTGCAAAAGTTTGCAGTTCTTTTATTTATTTATTTTTACAAGTCAAAAGTCTTTGTTTCTTATCTTCGAAGTTGAAATTCCAACTTTTGCATTTTGTTGAGGTATTGAATGAACTAGATAGTGGTGTCCGCGCGTTGTTCGGGATTACAAATTGACTTTCTAGCAGTCCTATTAGATTAGGAATGTGATTGTGCGGACGACTCCATCAACTGAACTTACTTCATCGTTGAAGGCCTGATGCCCCATTTACTTGAGTATATACACACACTCAAGGGGGAGTGTTGTAGTCCTATTAGATTAGGAATGTGATTATGTAAATCCTATTATATATGGGATATCCTTGTGGAATTCTACCCTATTAGAGTTGTATTCCTATTGGGGTAAGGAATTTACTTTCCCTACTATTATAAATAAAGGCATAATGAGATGAGATAATACACACCTCACAATTACACATCTCTCTCTTTCTCTCTCCGCACCCCCTCTCTTTGTCCTTCATAATGATTCAGTAAATTAGGCCTACAACACCTTATTAGCACACTTTTTACGATGTGCTAATGAGAGTTTGATCTTCAATTAGAGGAGTATTACGTTTTAATCATTCTTTTTATGATTAATTTATTGTTTTATTGAAATGATCTACATGCTATCGATTCAATTTTTTTTTTTTTAAATGTGATGAAACGCATTGGAGATGTAATTCCGGCTTTGAGAGAAGGATCTTCTACAAATTAAAAAGGCTTAGTTGTTTTCTACCAATCAGGTTCTTTGAAAATAAATTAAGATATTTGAAATGACAGTGAATCATGAAAGCATTCTCCATGATGCATGAACCCCTAAATTTATATTCTCCATCAGATATATATTGTATATGCTCATATATTTGTCAATACACACACACACACACACATTCATGCATTACACAATTATAAATCGCTATGTGAAATTTGTGAGTCAAAAATTGAAAGAAAATAGAAGCATAAAAAACCCTAAATACTAAAAATCTAAAAAAAGAGTAAAGAAAAGGGAAAATTCGGCTAAGCAGCAGCTTGCAGCCGCGTTGCCAAGTCGAGCCAGTCGTTGAAGCTGCACTGGAGCCACGTGCTTGCGCCAGGTAGCCAAGCCGTGAGTTGCCAAGCCATTGAGCTGGTACCGAGCCCAACCCGGGGTCACAACAAAATGACGACGTTCGCGTCGTCTCCTTCATCGATCTTGGCCGCCATCAAGCCCAGCCCACACTCGCTAACCACCACCATTGACGACCTGAAGTCTCATCGTTTGGTGAGAACTGCCATCCTCAACGGCAACCCAGGAGATTCCTGTTAAAAATCTCATCGAAATTCTCGAGATTCCATACGGATGTCGAGTTGTAGACCTTCCCGACGTCGAGAGTTATTCTCTGTCAAAATTTTCCAGGATTCCAGACGAACTCCTGCAGGTTTCCCCGCCTGAGAACACCACCTTTTGTGGCGACGCCGTCGAGCATCTCTAGCCATTCCATACCCAGCTCTGCTGAGCTTCTTGCTAAGGACACCGCAGCCCTTTTCTGGGTTTGCTGTTCATTCGGCCTAAAAGCCCAAATTGGGCTTATTTTTTTCTTTTGGCTAAATTACACAAAACTACCTCAACTATGGGTGTCACGACACTTTCATACCTAATTTTTTAAAAATGACAATGTCATACATCATCTTAAGAATTTGTGCCAATGTCATACCTCCGTTAGTTTTTCAGTTAATTTCTCTGTTAAGTGCTGACGTGGCTAGAGGAGGGACCCATTCATTAATCCAACTGGACTAAAAAATTATTAAATATATTTTTATATTAAATCTCTCTCTTCTCCCTCTCTCTCGCCTCTCTTTCTCTCTCCTCTCTCTCTCTCCCCCTCTCTCTCGCCTCTCTCTCCTCTCTCGCCTCTCTCTCTCTCTCTCTCTCTCTCTCTCTCTCTTTGTTTTTCTCTGATTTTAATCAGTTGATTAATTGGGATGGAGTTTGAGGATCAAGAGGAGCACGAAGAGGTGATGGAGATGACGGCGAATTACGACTCGCTTGGCAACACTGCCGGAGGCCGAGTCAAAATGTCGAGTTCTGGACCAGATGGTTTGGCGCTAGCAGCAGCAGCAACCGAGGAAGGTTGTGAGGTACAGAGAGTGCTTAAAGAACCACGCGGTGGGGATTGGAGGCCACGCGATGGACGGGTGCTGTGAGTTCTTGGCGGCCGGCCCAGAGGGCACGCTCGACGCTCTCAAGTGCGCCGCCTGCAACTGCCACCGCAACTTTCACCGAAAGGAGGGTGACCCGCCCGGACACGGTCTCGGAGTCATAACTGACGCGTACGGGCAACTGGTACCGCACCACGGGCAGCAACACCACCCCCAGTTCTCGCCGTACTACTGGACTCCAGCTGGGTATCTACACGTGGCGGCGCACCACAGGCTGCTGGCTTTGCCGTCGACTTCGGGAGGGGGAGGGACCCACAGCGGGGGGCAAGAGCAGACGTGTCAAATCCCAGCGGGGGCGGTGGCAGATGGAGTGGGGGTTTGGGAATGGGGATGGGTATGCACGGAACGGTGTCGTCGGGGAAGAAGAGATTTAGGAGGAGAGAGAGGGGGTGGGTTTTTTTTTGTTTCGTTTCTGGGCAGCAGGGGAAGAAGATGGGGGAGGAGGGGAAGAAGATAGGGAGGAGAGAGAGGGGGTGGGGCGGGGACGAATTGGGTTTTGAATTTTATTTTATTTTATTTTTTTCGTTTCGTTTCTGGGCAGCAGGGGATGGGAAGGGGTCGGGTGGGGGGGGGGAGATGGGAATGGGTTCTGGGATGCAGTGGGATGCAGAGGAGAGAGAGGCGAGAGAGAGGCGACAAAGAGAGAAGAGAGAGAGAGGGGAGAAAGAGAGAGGAGAGAGAGGGGAGAGAGAGATTTAATATAAAAATAATAATTTTTAATTATTAAAAATATATTTAATAATATTTTAGTCCAGTTGGATTAGTGAATGGGTCCCTCCTCTAGCCACGTCAGCACTTAACAGAGAAATTAACTGAAAAACTAACGGAGGTATGACATTGGCACAAATTCTTAAGATGATGTATGACATTGTCATTTTTAAAAGATCATGTATGAAAGTGTCGTGACATCCATAGTTGAGGTAGTTTTGTGTAATTTACCCTTTTCTTTTTTAATTTGGCCATTGTTGGGGGACTTTTAGGTCAAGGTGGACTTGGGCTTTGAGAATGTCTTCTTGTCTCCTTTGGTTCTGTTTCGTACCAAGTCCAGGAATATCTCTAAAGAGTTAGCTTGTCTTAGAAAATATCCTGGTTGGATCAACGACAAGGACGGAGCCACAATAGGCCTAGCGGGGGCGGATGCCCCCACTCAAATTTGTGTGTGTGTGTGTGTGTGTGTGGGTGCATATAAATTGTACAATCTTGCATCTCAATGACCAACACTAATTAAAATAAAAATTAAACCCTATATGTTAATTGGTATCAAGGAAAATGCTAAGGAGACTTTTCCAAAAATGGACATTTCCATGGACTTTCCGTCACCTCATGTTTTGAGCACAATCCATGTACCAACATTATTAAACATTGTGCCAAAAACATGAGGTGGCGGAGAGTCCATGAAAAGTCCCACTTTGAGAGAGTCTTCTTAGCATTTCTCTTAGTATCAATATGACTAACTTCGCCAACAATGATTTTAAGTGTTTTGTATGAAAAACTTTATAGATTAATATATAAGTGTTTGATTAGTAATTTTTTTAGCTTTTTAATTGTAACTTTGTTGTTTGAGGATGCCCCCATTGATACAAATCTCTGGCTTCGTCCCTGATCAACGACTTGAAGATAACATGATTTAGGCAAATAATGACTTGATCATGAGAAACGTTGTGTGGAACGTAGAAGTTTATCAGTTAGCATGTTGAGAGAGAGAGAGTTGGCATGGTTGCATGGTGTTAATTTTCTGATAAATAATTTGTGTTTCCTAGAGTAGCAGCAAGGCTTACGATGTCTGGGACTTTAGTGGAAAGCTGTGGGAAACACTAAGGTTGCATGGATGATGATTCTTGAGGCTTAAAGGATGTTTCTGGGCTACTGAAGTTCTCTGGACTTCCTGGGTGTTACCTCTTTGCTTTGTCTCTCTACGTTCTCTCTCTATCCTTCCTGTGTTACCTTTTGCGTTATCCCCTCTCTTGAATGGTTTCTCCCTCTTTATGTAGAAGGGCTATTCTCTAAGGTTTCAAATGAATCTCCCTTTGTGGCTTGGACTTCCCTTCTTTCTCCCTATCTATCTTATTATTCCCCTTTTGGTGTAAGATAGCTACACTATTAAGGCCTACAATTTGCTTCTTTCTGAGACGCGCCTTTCCCAGGGCGGCCTTTCGCAGGAGCTAATTCTGGTAGCGCGCCTCAGCGGTTTTCACGTGTTGGTTGTCTATGTAGGCATGGAAGGGAAAGTAAGCACTAAATGCCTGACTTGCTGGGTTTAGCATACATTTAATGTAGGAATTTGGTTTGGTTTCAACTAAGAAGGTTGGCTTGTTAGGGAAAGAGGCAAACTAGGCTAGTTTTATCTCAAACTTACCCATGTGGAATACAAAGGCCATGGGCTTGGACTTTTGGGCTGCTAAGCAACCCAAAGCCTTCCACAATCTTGACTCCACGTAGGCCCATTGAACTTCCATAACCATCCACACCATAATTCACTTGACAAGCCCAAGGTATATGACTTGGGCTTAGAGTGAATAGTGATCAGCGTGATAAATAGGCATGGCGTGATCCGTTTAATTACCGTTGCATGGCATGTTTGTAAATATATTTCTTCTTCGATCCCACACCTTTGCATTATTTGGGCTTGAATGGAGGCTTGCATGACAATTGAGCTTCGAGGCTTGGTTAGGCTGGTGTATGATATTTTTGGGCCCCAACATTAGCTCATTGATTATTTGGGCTATGAGAGTCCTTGAGTGGGCTGAATAATCAACCCACAAAGCCACCCATTTGATGTAATAGCTTTTGGAAAACTTATTGTGTTAAACTATTATATGTTTAATGAAGGGCAAAGCTTATTGTTAATCACTATTTATTGTATTATGTGTTTAAGCAATAAGGAAATCCAAGGAATGTATTTAATCTAAGAGAGAAGTGATATAAGAGTATTTAATCTAAGAGAGAAGTGATCTAAGTAAGTTAGATTAACGAGACCCTTCTCTTATGTTCATTCCTAAAACGTTCATAGCCATAGGATTGCCAATTGGGCATTGACAATCCGCTAAGGTTAGTATGTGTTATGTTATCTCAAGCGTGAGTATGACTAATCTCAAGTCATTTAGTATTGAACACTGAGACAAACACATAGGTGCTCAAAAGGTAATTGAGTACACTGAACTGTGATAGAAAGAGAGTTCAAACATATCAGTAATCTTACGAATTAATATGGATTTTTGCTATTAGTTTCTGGGATTTCATTCTTCCGTACTCTTAATTTTAATTAATATCAGTAATCCTAGTGATATTCTATTGAAGAGAAGAATTGCATTAGACATGTTGCAATTTTCTAATTACGTTAGCAATCTCCTAATCAATTTAATTTAATGTTGACTAATTTATTTTGGTGTTGTATGTAGATTTCCTTATGGAATTGATTTTAAAATTAATTGGTAATTATAATCGAAATTGGAGGAGATTCTAAATTTATTGCACTAATTGTTTTATTGTGAGATTAAAAGTATTTTCATAATTATTGATATTGCCCATATAAAGAGAAATTATTTTAATACGATTTCTTAAAAGGGAAATTAGTAGTCTCCTTGAATTTGGGTTGCGCATCACAATACAACTATTATGGGAACCTAAGCTAGATTAATATTGAAATTAAATTACCCGTTTTGTATTTGATTTGAATTAACTCATTTCATTTATTAATAATAAAATCTATTATAAAGAATCTTTTAAAATTAAGAAGGAGTTACGTATTTTGGATTTCATGTTTCCATATTTTAAATTTGGATATGTATCATGCACTCACAAAGCTTGTGCTTTTTTTATGGATTTTATGACTAATGGTTGAGATCGATTAATAATGTTGAGATATTGTTCCTTATATAAGCCTAATTTTGATACATATAGATTGGTTTGTCCAAATCAACTATTTTGTGACTCAACAAATTTATTTAAGAAATTTTAGTGTTTTGAGCATATTAAAGATTGTAAATTGGTTTTATTTAAATTATGAATAAATCTGAAATTTTGGTAGAGCTTGGGAAATACTGATGGAGTTTTGCACTTGCAACGTGTCATATTAGATTACGATTTTGATAGATTTTCCTAACTCCAAACTTTGTGAAAATTTGCTATGTTATATTATATAATGGATTGTATACACAGAAAAGTTTTATCCTTTTTGTACAAGAAATGCATTTATGGTAAATTTTTAAGTGTGATACTATGTTGCTGGAATTTTGCAGCATAATGTGTTTGTGATATTATTTTGATATACCTAGGCAACTCCTAAATTCATGAAATTTAAGTATGATATACATTGATATGTTTATTTTAAATCTGTAAATTTTCACCAGAATTGGATGAAACATGCGTTATTGGTGAATTATTTATTCTCGGGAATGTACGGCAGAATTTCTGCCGTTTCTGCAGCATATTCCATTTCCCTTTTATTTTTGGCCCACTTTAAAATTCTCAAAAATTATTAAATTTTCAGGTAAGATTAAATTTATGTCTACTTCATTTATGACAAGTTTCATGCACTTTGGAGTAAAAATGAATATTTGGTAAATTCTTTAGTTTCGGGTATGTACTACAAAATTTTTGCCGTTTCTGCAGCACATCCCATTTCGAATTTGCTTTTGTTACACTTTTAAAATCTTAAAAATTATGAATTTTTGGGAAATACCATCCTTATATGTCTATTTTTTGTCTGAAAATTTTCATTCACGTTGGATGAAAAATGAATATTTTGTGAATTTTTAATCTCAGGTTGGTACTGCAGTATTTCTGCAGCACATTTCTTTTGGAATTAAGTTTTTACTTACTTGTAAAAATTTAAAATTTATGAAATTTTGCGAAACAGTGACCATATATGTTTAGTTCATATCTGAAAATTTTCATGATAATCTAACTAGAGTTGAATTTTTATTAGTTGCAAACTAAGGCGGTACATATTGCTAAATTTTGGGACTTCAAACAATTGGTTGTTTTCTAAAACATAATTTTTACTTATTTGTGCACATCTAAAGGTACTAATTCCTTGACATATTTATTTACTCGAATATGTCCTTATATGGGAAAATTCTCAATATACTTTTATAAAGTAACACTGATTAAATTTTTATTGATGATTTATTGGTTTATTTTGCTCAAACCAATGTTTTGTTTGATCATCAATTCTGATTATGATGATAATTGTCTTTTGAGACAAATTTGGAAAGTTGCATCAGTTTACTAATTGATCATTTTGGTCTCTATCGAATAACTGAATAACCATGTTTCCTCTTTCGAGAACTCTATTGTTCAATGTCAATAACGACATATTTTTGTGTATGATTTAATCTTTTGAGAATTATTGAATATCCATCAAAATGGTTATTTAATATTGTTATACAGGATTATTTTGAAATATCAGAATTCTAATTTATATGGTGAATACTTTTGTCCCAAAGGGAATTTTAGGAATCATTTACCAACTATAAATTAATATTATGGCAACATAAGGTATTTCTAACATATTTTCATCTGGCCAAAGCTGTTGAAGCTATATGTATTTTGTGTATTTTATGTTTTGGCTAGCTATGCATGTATTTTCTTTGCATGATTAGTTTATGCCCAAAGGTGTAACAATTATGCAATTTGCAACTGGCTCGATCCTCCACAACTCGACTACTTCCATGATGAATCTTGCAGAATCGAGAATGAGTAGGTAAATTTACCAATCTTTTGCCTTAATTTTCTCTGAGTTCTAAATTGGATTATAATTATTGTTGAAAATTTGATGTTATTGAGATATCTAAGCGTTTATTTTAATCGGCTTTGTTTTAGAATTAAAACATAAATTTTGAGTTTGGATTCGAGTTTGGATTCTCTTATTAGGTTTCATTTTAATTTATGACCTAATCTTTAACACATATGTGAGTCTTCTCTCATATACTAAAATAAAATAAAACTTGTGGTCATTGCATAAGTTTTTATTTATGGAACTTTTTAATTCTAACCTACTTTAAAAAAAAAAAATTATGTATTTGATCTTTATTGATTCAACTAGCCGATATTTTGGTATATGAAAACCATTTTCTCTAGTGACACACCCCGACCTAAATTTAAGGTGTGCTGGCCGTCACATGAGGGTGATGTAGCCATGTGCGCAATACGGAAGTGATAAAAGCATAATAATGCGAGTAAATAAAAACCAAAGTAACTAATTTAGTTTAGGCGAACACTATAGTGCAAGTGATGAGGTTTAAGTGTGACAACCTACAATCAGAGCATAAGTAGCCTAAGTGCAGTCCAACAGGGCAAATACTAATTATACAATACCAGAAAGATGGTCCTACATAAACTACAAACTGTCAGAACAGCCGTCCCGTCCTCGTAAGCCATCAGCAAGCGCTCATACCTAGAACCTGGATGGGCGCAAAACAGAAAGTGTGAGTGGGCGAAAATAAAGCTTTTAAAAAACATTGCATTTCCTCAAAGGTTCTAACCCCTCGCTGTAAAACCTGTATAATTTCCCAGAAGATAGAAAACATAAACTCATATGTATACCAAAAATCATTTCCACTATTTAAAGTCTCAAAAACGTATGCCATGCAAATCTTGTATGAATAATTGAAGCAACCAGATGAAGTAGAACGAAGAATAATAATATGTCAGCCGGATCCACCTATGGTGGCCTGTGCGGCTGAAGCTCATCCATTACGCTTAGCCGGATCCACCTAATGTGGCCTGTGCGGCTGATAGGCAATCTATACGACAGTGCCAGAGTTGCCAATTATTGCAACCTGTACGACAGTGTCGGAATTGCATAAAACGTAAATATAATTATGTCATAACTCTACCATTTAGAATAACACTATAAACTTACCTTAACTTACCTGTACGTCCGCGGCACCAATCATAGTATATGCAACTAATATATACATAAACTAATGTATGAACACTTAACATAATATTTCAAAACATATAACCAATTATGTTACTTTTCTGGGAAAACACAAGGCATATACATATATAGAAAACCAAAATGCCCACTCACTGATATGTAGAAGGTCGTAGCCCCCGAGCCTTGCTTGACCGCACTCGTCTTCTGGGTATGTCTCCCCTATATGCGAAACAACTATATAAACATTATTTATAAGCACATAACCAAAACTAGGTAATAACTTCTCATACATTGCTCAATTGGAGTGTTTGAATATACTATCGTGACCTACTCAACCCCACGAACATCCTCATATTTTTAGAAAAATTTTCTGACATCACACGCGCCGGCCAAGGCACGGCCACATGCGCGGCCAAGCGCAGGCATGTGCCTGGCACAGGGGACGGAATCCCTAACGGTGTTAGGGAATATTCCGTTAAAAAATGGAATATATCGTTATAGTTAGCTGATGCCGTTAGTCTCCGTTAGGAATATTCCGTCAAAGTTGACGGAATATTCGCATTCTTCTTCGGCGAGTAGCCGGACTCCGGCGACTGTGTCACCGGTTTCTGGAAAAAGTTCTAACCCTAATTTCTCACTCATTTTTCAACCAAAATTCAAGAAATTTATACCAAAATGAAGCTTAGAGTGAGTAGAACACAATCTTACCAATTTGAAGCCCAAAATCTCACAAGAAATGGCCGAAAAAATCTTCCCTATTTCCAGTCAGTTCTGCAACATACCAAACCTAAGTATTTAACGTCCAAAACTTAGTAAAATTACTCAAATAGCTTCTAAAAGTAGTTTTAGGACCTTTACAAACCTCAAAACAACGTGAAAGACATGCGATCGACACAAGGTCACTGTATACCTTGTCGGAGCTCCTTGGTTCTCTGGGTTTCGAGGGCTCCACCTCCAAAAACAGGTACTACTGTGCTTAGAGGTTTACAGGGAACTTGCTTGTGGTCTCTAACAGCTCGATCCGTGCTTGGGATCGAAGGTTTGAGGTTAGTCCGTATGTCATACAGAAATGAGAACTTTCGAGAGAGAGAGAGTGTGTGAAGGTCTGTGTGTGTACGTGTGGTGTGTGTGTGTGTGTCCTAGCTCAGATTGGGCAAAGGAAATGGTAACGAGGCCCTAATTGGGCCACTTAGTTTTAGGGCTAAAACAATTTAAATCAAAACCAAACCAACATATAATTGGTTCCTAAAATATAGGAAATAATATAGTTGGTCCAAATTCTCTTAGCCCTATGCAAACACGACCCAACGCTCAAGGGTAAATACGTCACTTTCACGTCATCGGGAATAAAATGTACTATAATTAGGGACGGGCTGTCACATCTATTGTTTAATCTTGCAATTTTGAGTGTTTGCCCAAGTGGGAGAAATAATGTATTATACGCTTCACACTCATCAATTTTGCATACTTTTAATGGTCATAGTTTTGGTAGATAAAACGTACATTATCATACTAGTTTATATTTTATGCATGCAACTAATCTTGCAGAAAATTCAAGAAGGGTTAATGAGTATATTCTGCTCAAAAGTGTATTGCTTATTAATTCTTATTTGTTGTTCAAGAAATTGGACTTGTGATTTATATGTTATTGATGGCTAATTAATCTGCTCAAAAGTGTTTTCTTATTCAGTACAACTATAAATCAATGTATAGTGAAGTATTGAATTGACAAGATTGTATATACTTCATCTGCTCAAAAGTGTTGAAGCTATATACGTTTGCCATTGTATTTTATGTTTTAGCTATGCAAACCTAATATAATTAGTTTCTGTCCAAAGATGATTCTAGAATTATATGCTTTTGATACAGTAAGAAAACATTTAGTTAAAGTTTTCTATTTCTGTCAAATGTTGGATGAACAAAACTGACCAAATGATTTTGTATAGTTTTTTAGTCACAAGAGTCACTTCCCTACAGATATCTAGAATAAAGATGTTGAGCTCACAAATTTTATGTTTTAGATCCCATGACTAATGTTTTGCTAATGGGAGTATTTGAAAGGTATCTGTTTCATTTTGTAGATATTTACAAAGTTTTTTTTCTTTTTTACTCTCTTAATCAGTGGGAGTAAAAGTTTACCTTTTGTTTTTTGAAAAATTGAAGTATTTAACTATTTTGGTCAGTGGGAGTAAAAGCTTACCTTTCATTTTTGAAAAAATTGAAGTATTTAACTATTTTGGTTAGTGGGAGTAAAAGCTTGCCTTTTGTTTTGAAATATTGAAGTGTGAGTGATTGATACTTTAAGAATAATTTTGTTTAAACTTTTGTTCATAAGTTTAAATGAGAAATCCTAATTTTGTCATTATATCAGATTGTTTAAATTGACAGAAATTCGTGCAAGGAACTCATGCTAGAGTTCATTTTGTTTAGTGAAACAGATATTTGGTTCATCAGTTTCAGAAACCATGGCATAATCTGCAACTGTATGCTTGGATTGAATGTGCATGTGATTATTGAGCACAAATGTAGAAAGATATGCATTTGGATTTCTATAGTTCTACATTCAATTTGAGTAATAATTGTCTTTTGAGGGAAAATTGTTGTATCTTTGGTTCAGTGATCACTGTGATTCTAGTTGCAATCAAACTGTTGGTATTGACACTCAAAGTGGGAGAATGTAAAACTCATGTTGAGTTGTCAATTATTATGAATCGAATTACTTAAAAGACAAATAACTTAATCTTCAAGATGTTTGGCTTTTAACGTGATTGAATATTGGTTAGCAAGAATCACGGAACCAAGATATATTTAGTTGACTAACTGAAATCCTAATTAAGTAAGACATATTGTACATGCCTTGGTGGGACAACACTAAGAATAAATGGTGATTTAGTGTATTCCTCTAATTACTATGATAGGCGGAATTGGAGGAACCCTAATCACTATATTAAGGGTGTCCTTGCTTTCACAAAATACACGTTCCATTCCGAGCAAACCCTATTATTGCTGGAACACTTCCGCTTGTTGAAAGTAGAAGACTCCCTTGTCATCCGCAAGAGCCATGTCTTCTGTATTCCAAAGATAAGTAAATTGTAATTGATTTATTGTAATTTTGGTTTATCAAATCCGTGATCCTAATGTCTTCTTGTTGTTGTTCTTATGGTTTCAAATTTATCTTACATGATCTCATCTCATTTGAATTACTAATCCACACAAACGTAGTAGGTTCCGAAAATCATCAAAACATGAAAAAAATTCCAATTATATTCCGAACTATTCAAAGATCGAAGAAATGTTCCTTGTGCAGCAAGTGTATAGGAAATACCGATGCTTCCAGTTTTAGGTGAACTTGTCTGGAATTCGGGTTTTGATTAACAGGTGATGACTCTTTCATAATTTTGTCTTCTTCAGCCCTTTTTAGAAGTAGGTTTGAGTCTGTTGAGTGAGGACGATATACCTCCAACTCATTCCACATCTTTTTTAAACTTCCAAGAAGCTGCACAAACGGTTTTCCATCTTGTTGTATGCTTGTGATATCCTTTTTTAGCTGGAACACACGAGCTGCATTATTTTGATTTCCATACATTTCTTTCAGAGACTTCCATAGTTGGAAGGAGGATTCAGAGTAGCTGAATATCTCAGCTATCTTTATTTCAATGGAGTTGAGGAGCCATGACATGACCAGTTGATCCTTGCTGAGCCAAGTTTCATACGTGGAAGTGGAATCATCAGGGGCTTCCATTTATGAACCCTAGCTTTGATCTTCCTCCTAGGGCAAGAGAAACTTCCCTTGACCATGGTAAGTAATTAAACTCATTTAGAAGAACAGAACTCAACCTTTGATTTGGATTTACATCGATCTCTGGTTGAATGTGAGGACTGGCTCCCAGTGAGCTATCAGCCTCGGACTCGAGGATAGGATTGTCGTCTGCCATGAAGAAACAACAATGAGGTTTTACAGAGACAGGTTATTCCTGCTCTGATACCATGTTGTAATTTAAGTGTTTGATTGAATTGTATTTCATGAGAACAACAACACAAAAGGATACAAGATATAAGGAGCAAAGAGTAGTGAACCGACTACTCTACAACAGCTCCATAAAACAAGGAGCAGAAATGAGGGAAGGTGAAAAGCTACAGCCATACCCTAACGGTATGGGAACTAAGATACAAGCATGGGCACTAAGATACAAGCATGGGCACTAAGATACAACAACTTTACAAGATCAACTAGGAGAAATGTGACAACCATGTCACCAACCATGTCACCAACTCAACCATACTCGACAACTATACCGCAAACCCTAACCCTACTTTCAATACTTACATGTTTTCCACACTGGAGATCAAGATTATATTATTCCACTAATGGGGACATGGACACTGGTGAACGGTTCAAAGTAGAAAGATAAATTATTGAATCGTTAATGTCCAAAAGTGATCTTCAGGTCAATAATTTTGGATTCATTATCAGATTAATGGACTGCAGGTCACTTTTAATTAATTCAATAAATCGGGCCATACGGGGTCAATTGTAGAAGCAAAATAATATTTAAAATAATATTATTGGATCGAAATTATAGCCCCAAAAATGTTTTGGGCTTTGTGCCGTGGGATAAAGGGCATGGTATGGGTGCCTTAAGCATAAGGTAAGGCCCAAAGGTCCTTGGGTGGTGGCTCAAGCCACGGGGAGGGAGAGAACCCCAGCCGCATGAGCTGGCTGTTTTGATGCGGGCCGAGACAAGCATAAGCCCAGCAAGCAGAGACGCTCGCTGGCGTGGACCCAGAACCGAGGCTGCAGGCCCGTGTGACAGAGAACTCAAGCCGAGGCTTGGTTACGTCTGGGAGGTTGCAGTAAGCCCAAAAAGGGCTGTGCAAGTGGTCCATGCAGGGTGACGCCATCCCATGGTGGTTGTCGTGGTGGTGCCACAGTGGTGCCGCAATATTCTGTTAGTTTTTTTCTTTTCTTTTTTTTCGAATCCAATAGGGTTTAGGAAAAACCCTAAACATGCTTCTAGTTTATTTTTGTACTTTGACTCACAAATTCCACATAACAATTTAATTGTGAAATGCATGAAACAAATATATATATTGACAAATATATGAATATATACAATATATATATCGAAAGGAAAATATAAACATAGAGGGGTTCATGCTCATGGGGAATGTTTTCATGCTTCGTGGACGATTCAAATATCTTTTTTTATTTTAAGCGTACCTAATTAGCATAAAACGAATAAGCCTTTGAATTTGATGGATGATAACCTCCTCCTACGATACGTCAATTCCTCAGCTTCTGGCAAGAGTGTGCTGATAATGTGTTGTAGGCCTATTTGATTGAACGATCTAGAGAGAGAGGGAGAGGGAGGCCGGCCACAATTTAGAGAGAAGAGAGATTGAGTTAATTGTAAGGTGTGTTTGATTCACCCCATTGTGCCTTTATTTATAGTAGTAGGATAGGTAAATACCTTTCCCTTTAGGATTACAACATTTAATAGGTAATCTACTCCTAATAGGAATATAAGATACTTTCCCATATCCTGTAGGATTTACACAATCACATTCCTATTCTAAATATGACTGCAACAAATCAGTGTTACTTTATAAAATTATATTGAGAATTTTCCTAGATAAGGACATATTCAAGTAAATAAACATGTCAACGAATTAGTACCTTTAGATGTGCACAAATAAGTGAAAATTATGTTTTAGAAAGCAACCAATTGTTTGAAGTCCCAAAATTTAGCAATATGTACCGCCTTAGTTTGCAACTAATAAAAATTCAACTCTAGTTAGATTATCATGAAAATTTTCAGATATGAACTAAACATATATGGTCACTGTTTCGCAAAATTTCATAATTTTTAAATTTGTACAAGTAAGTAAAAACTTAATTCCAAAAGAAATGTGCTGCAGAAATACTGCAGTACCAACCTGAGATTAAAAATTCACTAAATATTCATTTTTCATTCAACGCGAATGAAAATTTTCAGACAAAAAATAGACATATAAGGATGCTAATTCCCAAAAATTCATAATTTTTAAGATTTTAAAAGTGTAACAAAAGCAAATTCGAAATGGGATGTGCTGCAGAAACGGCAAAAATTCTGTAGTACATACCCGAAACTAAAGAATTTACCAAATATTCATTTTTACTCCAAAGTGCATGAAAATTTTCATAAATGAAGTAGACATATAAATTTATTCTTACCTGAAAATTTCATAATTTTTGAGAATTTGAAAATGGGCCAAAAATAAAAGGGAAATGGAATATGCTGCAGAAACGGCAGAAATTCTGCAGTACATAATTCACCAATAACTCATTTTTCATCCAATTCTGGTGAAAATTTACAGATTTATAATAAACATATCAATGTATATCATACTTAAATTTCATGAATTTAGGAGTTGCGTAGGTATATCAAAATAATATCACAAACACATTATGCTGCAAAATTCCAGCAACATAGTATCACACTTAAAAATTTACCATAAATGCATTTCTTGTACAAAAAGGATGAAAAAAATTTTGTGTATACAATCCATTATATAATATAAGATAGCAAATTTTCACAAAGTTTGGAGTTAGGAAAATCTATCAAAATCGTAATCTAATATGACACGTTGCAAGGTATGCAAAACTCCATCAGTATTTCCCAAGCTCTACCAAAATTTCAGATTTATTCATAATTTAAATAAAACCAATTTACAATCTTTAATATGCTCAAAACACTAAAATTTCTTAAATAAATTTGTTGAGTCACAAAATAGTTGATTTGGACAAAATAAACCAATCTATATGTATCAAAATTAGGCTTATATAAGGAACAATATCTCAACATTATTAATCGATCTCAACCATTAGTCATAAAAATATAGTTGGAAATTATTGTTGGAAATTATATATTATAATTAATATTATCGTATTTAACTTTTATATGAATGAAAAATAATAGTCATGTGTCATAGTTGAATTCAAATTCATGAGTTGTATCTGTTTGTTGGAACTTTAGGCAACAGTCTTACTGTTTCAAAAGGGATGGCTTGAGTTCTATAGAAACTCAACCATCCCACATGTCTAATAGAATTTTAAGAGAAGAGTTTTCTCCAATGTGTTAGTAAAAATCCGAGTCCTGTCTTAAGAGTAAAGAATATATGAAGTTCGCCAGAGTCCGTAGATTGAAGTGCTTTGATTTCGAATTATAGATTGTTGAATCCTGGGAGACGGACGCCTACCGAACTATAAGCACAAGATTAGGGGCGAAATTCTGTCTTTAGGACATTGCATTTATGCAAGCCTCAATCTCCAAGTTTGTTAGTTTTTCTAACTTTATCTCTAGTTGTTTATATTAATCTCATATATAATTGATGTTGTGAATTTCTTTATGATTATTATTATTGGAATTCTTTTATATTTTTCATATTTTCTAATATTGCTCCAACAATGTAAAGACAGAAACTTATTATTTGGAACAATTAGAAATATGAATGTATGCAATTTAATAGGGTAGAGATGTAGCGTTAACCCTATAGAGTGATTCTCATAAAACTGGGGTAATGATATTTACCTCTCTCACTCATGTTTGGGTAGACATGAAGCGATGCATAGGATTTTCTTAACTGTAATTTCCTAATGTTATTCGTTTTGTTTTTGATAATCTTAAGAATTTTACGATTGTCTTCACTTTTCTTAAATGCATATGACATAATTTATGTGGGAGTCAATGAATTTGTGTTAAACTATTATATGTTTAATGAAGGGAAAAGCTTATTGTTAATCACTATTGATTGTATTATGTGTTTAAGAAATAAGGAAATCCAAGGAATGTATTTAATCTAAGAGAGAAGTGATCTAAGTAAGTTAGATTAACGAGACCTTTCTCTTATGTTCATTCCTAAAACATTCCTAGCCATAGGATTGCCAATTGGGCATTGACAATCCGCTAAGGTTAGTATGTGTTATGTTATCTCAAGCGTGAGTATGACTAGTCTCAAGTCATTTAGTATTGGACACTGAGACAAACACATAGGTGCTCAAAAGGTAATTGAGTACACTGAACTGCGATCGAAAGAGAGTTCAAACATACATGTCATGTAAAAACTCATAAGTTGCAATATGCAAAGTAGTCCTTTGACCTGAGATAACATAGATGTCTAATGGTTAGGTCCTTGATCTTTGATCATGTCAAAGGAATTCCATCGAGAGGGTCCACGACATTGTTGGGGTCAAGTTATCTAGTCATGTAGGCATGCACAACAAGAGATCTCTAACCTTCCATGGTGGAGGGAGAATACTGTGAGATATGATTCGGGAGTCTTTGGCCAAAGCATACAAATATGACTTAGGAAGTTTTTTCAAATCATATTCAATTGAATCATATAGAGAAGTATCACATTGGATAGTAGACATCAAGCAAACTATCACTCAAACATGAAGCAAGTGATTAAGAGTATTGTATTAGAGAGAGACCGTATTGCATTGTAATTGTAACTGGATAGGTTCTCCAACCACTTCTACTTAGCTTGGGTAGCCATGACATACTGCTAGGTGTCACTCATGGTTTGTGGAAGCCCTGAAGATTAGCAAACACTAATCTTCATCAAAGAGAGAATTGAAATGTAGTTTCAATTCACAATCGATCGTTAAGAGTAACAATCGCCCACTGCCTCGTTAAGAGTAACAATCGCCCACTGCCTTGCTAATTGACCATTCCCAATTAAACCATTTAATTATTGCATCAAGAAAAGATGAAAGTGAAGAAATATAAATGAGATGGACAAGTAATTAAATGGTTTAATTGGGAATGGTGAAGATTAATTAATTAGTTAATTAATTATATGAAAGGTTTGTATTGGGCTTTTAAGTTAGTTTCGGGTCTCGGGGCCCAAAAGGGTTTTGGTCCACAAGGCCCATTGAGTTTAAGTTGTGTGACAACTAAAACTAAATGGAAATTAACCCAAATATAAAGTCAAAACCGGCCATAGGGTGAGTGGTAGCAAACTTGGGTTAATTGCAAGTTTACCACTCACATGTGAGGTGGTATAAAGGCATGTTTATAGCCATTCTGTCACAAGGGTTTTCTTGAGGCAAAGAAGAGAAACTTTTTCTCCTTTTTCTCTATAGAGGCCGGCCTTCCTAGGGGAGTTCACTAGCATCCAACTTCCTCTAGGTAATCCATTTCATCTTCACACCATCATCCTTAGTGTGGAGACTTAGACGTACCAAACTTTTGGTAATTTTGGAGTTCCTTTCCTCAAATCCTCAAGGAGTAAAGGACCATCAAAAGGGAAGAAAATCACAAGGAAGATCTAAGGAGCTAGGAGGTGACTTGCAGGCCCTCCACTTGGGTGAATCCTTGTGTAAATAAGGATGAGTTTCAAGGGTAATGAATCTCAAAATCCATTGTTCACTTTAATGTTGTTAAAGAGTCTTGTGTTTCACCATTCACTAGGCTTTGAAAGTCATGGGTTTTAGATTTGTTTTTAATGCATGCCTACTTTAAAGTGTTATTAGTTTGCATGTGTTCAAATGTTCTCACATGTTCTAAGCTAGAAATTTTTTTTTCCTTCAAGTGGTATCAGAGCCTAGGTCTAGTGTATGGTGAATCCTTTTGGGTTTTGTGTTTTTCATGGTTTGAGATTTAAATGTTGTAAATGTTACAAGCTTTGTTCTTGCTTTTTGAATATAAATTTTGCTTGAAATTTTAGCATCTCAAATGTTGTAGATGTAGTTCATTTAAGCATAATTATTGGAACTACAATTTGGTGCCATGTATGTGGGGAAATTCGGCCAAATCCAAAAGGTGAATTTTTGGGTTCATGTTTGTCTTGTTTAAAGTGTTTCAAAGTGACACTAGGAACCCCTAAGTACCCTAGGATGTTAACCCTCTTTTGAGTAGTGTATTTTTGAGTTTTATTGAGTGAAAACATTCATGGAGCTCTTATGAGTTTTCATGTGTGTTCTTCATTGTTCTTGATGTTCTTACCAAGAACAAAAAGGCTTGGTGTTTTGATTCAATGTGTTTGTTGTTTTTCATAAAATTTTGTTTTGTTATTGATTGGTGATGGATGATTTGTGTTTTAATTGTTTGATAAATGCTACACCTTACCTTTATTTTACAACCCATACCAATCAAACTTTTCAACCATGCCAATCAACTTTTCAACCCATACCTTTCACTTTTTCAACACATTTTAAATTTTTGAAATTTCACCAAAACCAACCTCCCTTTACACTACCTAAAACCGGCCACCCCTTAGTGGGGGTACTTTTGGCGCTTTTATGCAATTACATAAAGTTTTGATAGTTTTATGTTTTTGCACTTTGGCCCAAAAGTTTACGTTTTTACGTAAATGCCCAAATTCACTAAAGGACAAATTGTTTTGCTTCTTTAATGAAGTTTATGTACTTGTTGAAATTTTTGGGTTCTAATTGTAATTACATGAAGTTGTGGACTCTTGTATTTTTACAAGTGACCCCAAAAGTTTATGTTTTTTTTAGTTGTGGCCTAATAGTTGTGGTCATTGCTTTTTCGGCCCAAATTATGATGAGAACAAAATGGCTTTGTTTCTTTAATGAGAATCGGATTTTCATTTCATTTAGTTCCATTTAAATCAATTCTATGAATCCAAAAACCAATTGTTTAAGTTTCTTTCTTAGTTAATGTGATTGATTAAGAAAAGGGTGATTATGAACCAAAGGCCTCGATAATTGAGCTATGTGATTGGCTGCTTTACATTATGAATATTTGGGTTAAGTAGTTTAGATTTGAATGTAATTTGATTAGTTCAAATGTGTTGTAAAAGGGCATAAGTCCATCAAATGTGTTGTAAAAGGGCATAAGCCCTTCTCTTTATTTCAAGTATTCCTTTTTGTTTATTTGCATGCAAATTGGAATAGTTGGTCCAACGTCCAATAGGAAATGACGGTTTAATTAGATTAAACGCGTAACTAAAATCAACAACTACCTACCTTAGACCCAAGGTCCAACACAAGGCTCGTGTTGGATCAAATCAAACGGTTCATAATCATCCTAAGACCTAAAATGACTATATAGTCCATATGAGGATGCAATGCATTCGTTAGCAGTTCCATATAGTCTCGCTTGTTTCATCAAAATAGTGGAATTATTATATACTACTAATTCATACAAACTTGGACCAATGGTTATGATAGGCCCAAGTTTTTTTAATAAAATTAAAATGAAATTGATGTAGCCCAACACTACTCCCTCAACAAAATGAATATTAAGTTGATAAGCGAGAGATGCTTTGAACATCTCTTCGTAGGCCTTCCACCGTGGTGGGCTCCAATCGTTTGTGACTCATACACCGGTTTCACCCTATCATGGGGAAGTTCAAAGTATGTGCTTACATTTAGGAGGAGTCCATATGTACATATATGATGTGGTAAGGTAGGCAACGAGGATGGCCAACATCATATCATTGTGAGGCTATTCTTGAACCCCTACATAAACTAGCATGGTGGGAATGACTTAACTAAGTGCAATGGTGCCAACATTAGATCATTGTGAAGCATCATTCTCAAGAGGCCAAACTAGATGGGTAATTACAAGAGTTGTAAATGACTAAAGCGTTATTCTCCTCGTCATTATTGTTGCTAACCAACATCATATCATTGTGAGGTGGGCTTGGTAATGGTGAGTCTCCCATACCCCTCTAAGAGTTCAACATAACTCTCGGATTCCATTGAGGGATGTGGAATTTGCCAAAAATAGTCGGTGGTACTATTTGATTTAAGACCCAATCAAGTAGTTTTAAAGTCAACAATCTAATTCGATTTCTGTTATGTTATGTAGTTAACAACATGCCTAATATTACACCTACCATTATACTTGACAAAAGGGGCATTAGGGGCCAACATTTCCTTGCTTGGTATCATCACATTGAGAATGTCTCAAAGATGAGTGACATATTGTATATGCTCAAGAAATCCTCTCCTCATGTACCACCTATGAAGCTAACTTCAAAGGAGGAGTGTCAAAATTATACTAGACACTTTGAGGATGACTTACAAGCCAAATGCTTAATCCTCACTTCAATTAGTGAGGAGCTTAAGAAGCTACATGAGCACATGGACACTTCTTATGCCAGGGTTGATAGTTTGCATAAGATGCATGACATTGAGACAAGTAACGTACGATTCTAAAATGTTTGTAGTTTATTGAATGCCAAAATGGCAAAGGGGACATCGGTCCAAAAACATGGAGAAAACATGGAAAAGATCTTTCAAGATCTTGAGAGTTTAGGAACGTCCATCGATGGGAAAATGGCCCAAGATTTTTTCCTTGCATCTCTCTCGGATGATTTCCACTATGTTTATAGTAAACAATAAAGTGAATAGATTTGAGCATATTTTTACCAAGATTATTGACATATGCTGTAAGTTTGAGCAAAGTTTCAAAAAAGACAGTGGGAGTGAGAATGCAATCACAAGGAAAAGGTTGCATAAGAAGAAGGCAAGAAAATCCAAAGGAACATGCTTTCATTATGGAAAGGATGAACGTTGGAAAAAGAAATACAAGGTGCGCATTGCGAGCCTTATGACATAAACTTTTGAAGGGACTATTTCTGTCATAGAGAGTGCTTTTACAGTAAGCTCCAATTCTTGGATATTTGATTCAGGCGCTAGTCAACATATCTGCAATTCGTTGCAGAGACTAACAGGGAGCAGGACACTGCGCAATGGGGAGATGATTGTGGGAGTTAGGAATGACACTAAGATCTCTGCAAAAGCAGTAGGCACCTACATGCTTAAACTACCATGTGGGGAAGTCTTGGAACTTAAAAATTGTTTATATTTTCCTTCATGTATAAAGAATTTGATTTCTATCTCTATGCTTTTACGAGATGGGCACTCAGTATTGTTTGACAAAATGGGTTGCACTTTATACTTGAACGGTCGTATTATCTCTAAAGGTAATATGATAAAGGGACTTTTTCACCCAGAGACAAGTGGTGGGATGCACTGTATTGCAAGTGGGAATACCTCAAAGCCCAAAAGTTCTAGAGAAGAAGTTAACCAAGAAAGGATGTGGCATCTTAAACTTGGACATGTGAACCTTGATAAGATTCGCAAGATGTCGAAAGACGGATATTTCCGCCCATTAGGTAATGACCAAATGGGTACTTGTGAATGTTGCTTGAAAGGGAAGATGACCAAATCTCCATCCACTGGGAAGGGAGAGCGTGCCACTGAAATTCTGGGGTTAATCCACACTGACGTATGTAGACCTATGTCTACTACATCGAGAGGAGGCTTCTTCAACTATATCATATTCACCGACGATCACTCTCGGTTTGGCTATATGTATCTTATGAAGTACAAGTCAGAATCCTTTCAAGAGTTCAAAGAATTCAAGAATGAAGTTGAGAAGCGAACTGGGAAGCAGATAAAGATCCTAAGATCAGATCGAGGTAGAAACTAACGAGTTTCTAGATTATCTCAAAGAGTGGAATAATGTCACAGTGGACTCCACTGGGAACTCCACAACTTAATGGAGTTTCTGAAAGGAGAAATTGAACCTTTATGAACATGGTCCGTTCTATGATGAGTTTCGCTGATCTACCAGTAACATTCTGGGGATACGCTCTATATACAACAACTTACTTGCTTAATAGAGTACCTTCCAAGTCAGTTTCATAGACGCCCTATAAGATATGGAATGGGAGAAAGCCAAGGCTTAATCATATTAAGATTTGGGGTTGTGAAGCATATGTCAAGAAGCTTGAAGCTACTAAGCTTGAAGCGAGATCAGTTAGGTGCTATTTTGTGGGATATCCTAGGGATATGAGATATCCTAGGTGCTATTAGGTGCTATTTTGTCGCTAGAACTGCTAAGTTTCTAGATGACGAATTTGTTTCCAAAGGAACTACAAGTAAAACGATGGAAATTAATGAGATTAATTATGAACCACAAACAAGTACTCGACAAGTTGACAACCCTATTCTTGAACCTCAAGCTCCACGAAGATCTGAAAGGGTCAGCAAACCACCTCAGATGTATGGTATGAATGACAACTTTGGAGAATTGCACCTTCTTGGTGACAATGACTTAAAGGATGACCCTAGAGACTACACTGAAGCAATGTCCGACATTGATTCAAAGAGATGGCAAGAGGCTATAAAATCTGAGATGGATTCCATGTATCAAAATCAGGTCTGGACTCTTGTAGACCCTCCAGAAGGGATAATACCTGTTGGAAATAAATGGGTCTTCAAGAGGAAGATAGGCACTGATGGGAACGTGGAGACTTATGAGGCTAGACTAGTAGCCAAGGGTTACAGGCAATGAGAAGGGATTGACTATGAAGAAACCTTATCTCTTGTAGCCATAATTAAGTCCATTTGGATTTTGTTTGTTATATCTGCGTACCATAATTATGAGATATGGAAAATGGACGTGAAGACGGCCTTTCTGAATGGCTACATAGAGGAAGAACTCTATATCACTCAACCCGAAGGTTTCATGTCCAAGTCTGAAAAGGCTAAGGTATGCAAGCTTCAGAGGTCCATTTATAGACTTAAGCAAGCTTCTAGGAGTTGGAACATTCGTTTTGACACTGAAATCAAATCGTTTGGTTTTACTCAAAACGAAGACGACAATTGTGTTTATCAAAAGGTCGTTGGGGATGCAGTTGTATTCCAAGTGTTATATGTAGATGACATATTACTATTTGAGAATGACACTGCAGTGCTTTTTTCTGTAAAAGTATGGTTGTCCAAAACCTTCCATATGAAAGATTTGGGAGATGCATCTTATGTATTGGGGAGAAAGCTCTATCATGATAGATCCAGAAAATTAATTGGATTATCCCAATCTATGTACATAGATAAGGTGCTAAATAGGTTCTAAATGGAACAATCCAAGAAAGGTCTTCTTCCTGTTAGACATGGAATTCACCTTTCTAAGTCCATGGGACCGAAAAATCTTGAAGAGATACGACAGATGAGTATGTTTCCTTATGCTTCTGCGATATGAAGTCTTATGTATGCCATGTTATGCACAAGGCCTGATATTGCATATGCTATGAGCATTACTAGTCGATATCAATCTAACCTAGGATCAGAACACTGGGCAGCTGTGAAGACGGTCCTTAAGTACTTAAGAAGAACTAATGACATGTTCCTCGTTTATGGAGGAGCGACAGAGTTACGAGTGGAAGCCTATACAGACACAGATTTCCAATCTGATGTCGATGATAGAAGTTCCAAATCCGGATATGTGTTCACTCTGAATAGTCTGTTAGCTGGAAAAGCAAGAAACAAGATGTAATTGCTGATTCCACGATGGAGGCTGAATATGTCGCTGCAGCTGAAGCTAGCAAAGAAGCGTTCTGGATGAAGAAGTTCATTACTGAACTTGGAATGATTCCAACCATTACATCACCTTAAACTTTGTACTGTGACAATAATGGGGCGATAGCTCAAGCTAAGGAACCCAGGGCGATCAAAAGAACACGCATTTTGATAGACGCTTTAATATCATTAGAAGATATGTTACTGAGGGGAAAGTCAATATTGTAGGATCCCACATCGCTCATGGGTGTGGATCTTGTAAGCCTTATATGTATATTCACATCTCTACCTAGCACGAGGCCTTTTGGGAGCTCACTGGCTTCGGGTTCCGTAGGAACTCCGAAGTTAAACGAGTTCACTCGAGAGCAATCCCATGATGGGTGACTCACTGGGAAGTTCTCGTGTGAGTTCCCAGAAACAAAACCGTGAGGGCGTGGCCGGGGCCCAAAGCGGACAATATCGTGCTACGGTGGAGTCGAGCCCAGGATGTGGTGGGGGCCCGGGCTAGGATGTGACAAGACTAGTCATACTCACGGTTGAGGTAACATAAAACATACTAACCTTAGCGGATTGTCAATGCCCAATTGGCAATTCTATGGCTAGGAACGTTTTAGGAATGAACATAAGAGAAAAGTCTCGTTAATCTAACTTACTTAGATCACTTCTCTCTTAGATTAATGATAAGCTCATATTTATATATATTTTACATCAAATTCACTTGTCTTTTCTTAGTTAGTTCCTTATATTTTTGAGCTATTTACTTTGTTTTTGTGTTTTGTAGGATTTTTCAAGCAAATAAAATAAAAATAGCACAAGTGGGATTTTAAGTAACAAATTCGTCAAAACTGCCTGTGCAGGTCAGCTGACTTTGGAAGCAAGTTGCGGACAGCTCAGAATGAATTAGAGAATGAGCCTTATATGGTTGGAAAGCTACGGATGTCTATTTTCTGGAGCATTTTGCGGATTGTTAATATCATTTTTCTAGAAGAAGTTATGGCCGTTTTAACACTGAAAGGTTGACAAGAGGCTGAGCAGTTTGTAACTGAAATGAAAGCAATAAACCCAATCAATCTAGCAGCCAAAACTGATGCAGTAAAGAACAAGCCAGCTGACCTCTATTCAAATATCAGAGGAAATGAAATTGAAGATGAGGATTAAGTGGGAGTAATGGGCATAAAGGCTACCTAAAGAGTTACAATTGTTTTACCATTTCATCTCACTTATTGTCAACACTAAATGGCTATTAGTGGGTGAATTAAGAAGAAGAAAATGGGCAGCAAGTTAAATAGGGAGAAAGCTGCAGGTTGCAGAGAGAAGCAAAAAGAAAAAGCAAAGAAAAAAATTAGAAAAAAAAATAAAAAGAAAGCTGCAGTTGCAGCGGCACAAAGGAAGGCAGCAGGAAAGGCAGCAGGAAGCAGAAAGAGGGCAGCGGCAGCAGAGGTTGGACGAGGAAGGAGAGAAGAGGAGACTCGATTCTTTCGGTTTTATCTTCTCAAACTCATGTCTATCTTTTGGTTTAACTTAAGAATTATGTATAACTAAATTTTTAGTAGTTAGGGGCTGTTTTGAAGCCCCGAATATGATTGCAAGTTTGTTATGACATTTTGTTTGAATTACTTTTATGAATGGATGAAAATTGGTTCACCACTTATCTCATTGATGAATTCTTTATGTGTTTTCTATGGATGCATACTTAGTGAGCATATCTAAGATTCTAATGCTATGAATATGTGTGTGCCTGCCCTTGTCGAATGAGGACCTACATATGTTCTAGAGTAGTACTTGTTAATTGCGATTAACATGTGAACCAATTTCTAGGATAAGTAAGACAACACCAGTACTTACGATGCCTTGTGATGACTCAAACTCTTTTCGTTCTTAATGATTTCTACTTGTTAAATCTATGAACACGCCATTCTAGATTGCATGCTAGGGACTAAGTTAAGTTGAAAACGCCATTCTCTTAACATACCACATAAGAAAGAGTAATAGGTTGAGTTCTAACATTGAGCCAACTTGAGCATCTTCATCCGGAAATAAAAGGAATTTGAATGAAACATAACATGTTTGCATGATTATTTGGTGGTGGATAGCACTTCCCCTAACTCGTTTTCTTAACTTGTGACTACAATCTATTTTTACTACTTAAAATTTGTTTCTGTCCTGTTTTTGTTCGATTTAATTTAAATATCAAATCAACTCCAAAAATCCCAAAAATTTGTGTGAGTGTAGTTCCGTGTGTCTAGTATCTGCATATAAAATTTCGTAGACTTTAGATAAGTATAAGTCGGTCTAATAATTATTTTTCGGTGGCTGGTCAGTAGGGACAGCAGCCCAGTTTTTGTGACATTTTAAGTAGTTAGATAAAACAATCTTCTGCGGGAAAGACCCTTATTTTCATATGCTACAATTGACAAATCTTAGTGTTAATAAGGAAAATCAATAGGATATTTGTGTGCTACTTTGTGGTGTGTATTTAATCCTATCAATTAAATACATTCCTTGGATTCCCTTATTGCTTAAACATATAATACAATAAATAGTGATTAACAGTAAGCTTTGCCCTTCATTAAGTATATAATAGTTTAACACAATAAGCATTCCAAAAGCTATTACATCAAATGAGTGGCTTTGTGGGCATACTTCCAACAATCTCCCATTTGCACTCAAAGCCACATTTCCATGTATCTAATACCCATCTTTTCCATATGGCGGTCAAATTAGATTTGAGACATTGGCTTCGTCAGTGGATCTGCTATGTTATTGGCTAAGGCAACCTTGAAGATATTTGCACATCCCAGCCCAGGTCCGCACCACATCCCAGACTCGACTCCGCCGTAGCACGATATTGTCCGCTTTGGGCTCCGACCACGCCCTTACGGTTTTGTTTCTGGGAACTCACACGAGAATTTCCCAATGATAGGGGGCACGTTCTGTTACAAGGTGATGCGGTTTGGTATAAAGAATGCTGGGGCGACGTACCAGCGAGCCATGATTGCGCTGTTTCATGATATGATACACAAGGAAATGAAGGTCTATCTATGTCGATGACATGATCGCTGAGTCTTGGGCTTAAGAAGACCGTGAATTTGAAGAAAGTGTTTGACAGATTGCGGAAATACAGTCTTCGTCTTCATCCGAAAAAGAAAGCCGGGAGGGGTTTTGGTGCTTTGTCAGGTAAGCTACTCGGGTTCATTGTCAGCAGAAGATAAATCGAAGTCGACCTGCAAAAGGCAAAGAAATTATCGACATGCCGGTACCAAAGACAGAGAAAGAAATCTGGGCTTTTTTGGGCAGGCTACAATACATCAGCAGGTTCATTGCCCAGCCCACACCCATCTGTGAGCCGATCTTTAAACTGCTCAGAAAGAATACCCCGCATTTCAGAAAAGATAGACATAAGGAACGAGGATTGCCAAAAGGCGTTTGACAAAGTTAAAAAATATCTACTCAATCCTCCCATCCAGGTACCGCCAACGCCTGGTCGACCTCTCCTGATGTATCTGTAAGTAATGGAAGCATCCATGAGTTGTGTCCTTGATCAGCGCGATGAAACGGGTAGGAAGGAAAGAGCCATATACTATCTCAGCAAGAAGTTCACTAATTATGAGACAAGGTATACGGTTCTAGAAAAGACCTGTTGTGCTCTTACACGGACCTCGCAAGGCCTACGCCACTACATGTTGAACTATACGACCATGCTGCAAGGATGGGCCTGCTGAAGTATCTCTTTGAAAAGCCAGCCCTCACGGGCCGTACAGCAAGGTGGCGGATGTTACTCTCAGAGTTCGATATTGTGTACATCACCAGAAGCCCTAAATGAGAAAGGCAAGAGGCAGGCAATAGCAGACCACCTGCGGATCATCCCATCCCATGCCTGACTATGAGCTTGAGTTTTTAGTAAGGGGACAAATTTCGCGGGCGAAGCTATTCTATTTGCGGTAGGCGAAGAAGAAGACGAAACTCCTCATGATTGGCAAATGTTCTTTGACGGTGCACTAAATCAGAACGGAAATGGAGTTGGAAGCAACCCCTTTCTACATGCTATCTTAAAGCTCGCCAAAAAAAAGGAGGCCATCCCATATTCCCATAGCCGTCAAGTTGAGATTCTTTTGCACAAACAATATCGCTGAATATTTTGCGTGTATCACAGGCGCTTCGCGCCCTCGAGTTGAGAATCAAGGAGATTGATGTATATGGAGATTCGTCACTTATCATCTTTCAGACAACTGGTGATTGGAAAACCAAAGATCAGAAGCTCATTCCCTACCATCAGTATCTGGAAGATATCAGCCTAAAGTTCAGACGGATTACCTTCAATTATCTGTCGAAGACGAAGAATCAGTTTGCTGACGCATTGGCCACACTAGCTTCCATGATCAGTAGACGGTATTGATATCCGGCCAATAAGTCGACGAATTGGATTGAAATCAGTGTGAAAAAGAGTCATGCGATGACTAATCAAGCAAAATAGTAGTCATGTCCATAAGGAAAAAAGATCGTCAACGCTTCTAACGTCCGGAGGAACTAAGTAGGAGGGCCGGAACGGAACTAGAGGACTCTGTGAGACCTCATTCATTTCCTGTCTACCTCTCTGAATCCTGAGTTTTTTGAGCAGTAGAGACTTGCGCTTTAGCCGCTTCATCTAAAGTGAAGGAGGGCTTACAGAAGTCATAGCACCAGAAAGTGACAATAGGCAAATCAACAAAAATGCAAGAAAAAGAGGAAACTGTACATCAAGCCCTGTATAGCGGGACAGAGAAAAGAAATGGTACCCCTCCGCCCCTTACTATTAAAAAAAATGACCAGATGTACCTGGTTGCGATCAGATGTAGGAGAGAAGTTAGTTTAGGAGCCACCACATACGTTTACTTTTTAATTAATTTGTGAGATTTACGATCGCCTCGCTGGTCCTCCAAATCCCCTTGAGTATTAAAAGAAAAATTGTTTGATCATTCAATGGATCAAGCAAGGTGTTGATTTCTCTTTTCAAATCAAGGTCTTCTTCGAAAGAAGTAAAGTTAGCCGAGGAGCTCGAGTAGGAGTTTATTAAAAGCTGAAAAACGGAAGACTGGGGCCTTAAAGTATGGGAAACCAGAAACGGAATACCTAGGCACAAGGCAAGGGAGGACGGAACCCCACTTCGACTCACCAAGGAGAAGGTAAGTACTTTTATATCGTTTCTTCTGAAGTGATATAGAGCAATGCCTGGACTGGGGGGGCGTCGGCCCACGGAAAACCATTTGAGATGCGACCGTGAATCGAACCAGATCGAAACATTCAGCTTCGACGGACAAGCTGAAACATCGACCGCAAACGAAGGATGGCCGGGCCCTGGTTCCCAGGGTTAGAGTATTCCCTATTATAAGCCTACTCAGATCAGAACAAAACAAGTTGATTCTCTTTCGCCTATCGGCCGGCCACCTTTAAGCAACCTTCGCATTTCCTGCTGAGATCCCAAGTCTCCAAGTGGGCCCTCTTGGCCACCCGCGACCTTGGCTTTTTAGAGAATCCCCCTCCTGTGTCGTGGGACTTGTAGCTCGGCAGTCCACCTGGTGGGTTTGTTTATCCTTCCAGTTTCGAGTGTCTTCTTGGATAGTTATAGCGGCTCATAGGCGCGAGATGTACCTTGTCGGGGGGGGCGGCAGTCCCCTGGACATAGTCCTTTCAGGCAGTGGCCGTTTAGTCCATGGTCCATTGGATAGTCGGTGCAAGGCCAGAAATTGGAACACATTGATTCTGCTCGTTCCCGTCCTTCGCTTCAGGGCCTGTCCCTCGGTGTGGTCAGTACTCCATACTA